>CM042240.1:12106217-12426217 GCA_023566225.1 Romanogobio albipinnatus
CTGATGAGTTAGTGTGAGGCTCTGAGGAGTTAGTGTGAGGCTCTGAGGAGTTAGTGTGAGGCTCTGAGGAGTTAGTGTGAGGCACTGAGGAGTTAGTGTGAGGCACTGAGGAGTTAGTGTGAGGCACTGAGGAGTTAGTGTGAGGCTCTGAGGAGTTAGTGTGAGGCACTGAGGAGTTAGTGTGAGGCTCTGAGGAGTTAGTGTGAGGCACTGAGGAGTTAGTGTGAGGCACTGAGGAGTTAGTGTGAGGCTCTGAGGAGTTAGTGTGAGGCACTGAGGAGTTAGTGTGAGGCTCTGATGAGTTAGTGTGAGGCTCTGAGGAGTTAGTGTGAGGCTCTGAGGAGTTAGTGTGAGGCTCTGAGGAGTTAGTGTGAGGCTCTGATGAGTTAGTGTGAGGCTCTGAGGAGTTAGTGTGAGGCTCTGAGGAGTTAGTGTGAGGCTCTGAGGAGTTAGTGTGAGGCACTGAGGAGTTAGTGTGAGGCACTGAGGAGTTAGTGTGAGGCTCTGAGGAGTTAGTGTGAGGCACTGAGGAGTTAGTGTGAGGCTCTGAGGAGTTAGTGTGAGGCACTGAGGAGTTAGTGTGAGGCACTGAGGAGTTAGTGTGAGGCTCTGAGGAGTTAGTGTGAGGCACTGAGGAGTTAGTGTGAGGCTCTGAGGAGTTAGTGTGAGGCTCTGAGGAGTTAGTGTGAGGCACTGAGGAGTTAGTGTGAGGCTCTGATGAGTTAGTGTGAGGCTCTGAGGAGTTAGTGTGAGGCTCTGAGGAGTTAGTGTGAGGCTCTGAGGAGTTAGTGTGAGGCACTGAGGAGTTAGTTTGAGGCTCTGAGGAGTTAGTGTGAGGCACTGAGGAGTTAGTGTGAGGCTCTGAGGAGTTAGTGTGAGGCACTGAGGAGTTAGTGTGAGGCACTGAGGAGTTAGTGTGAGGCTCTGAGGAGTTAGTGTGAGGCTCTGAGGAGTTAGTGTGAGGCTCTGATGAGTTAGTGTGAGGCTCTGAGGAGTTAGTGTGAGGCTCTGAGGAGTTAGTGTGAGGCTCTGAGGAGTTAGTGTGAGGCACTGAGGAGTTAGTGTGAGGCACTGAGGAGTTAGTGTGAGGCTCTGAGGAGTTAGTGTGAGGCACTGAGGAGTTAGTGTGAGGCTCTGAGGAGTTAGTGTGAGGCACTGAGGAGGTAGTGTGAGGCACTGAGGAGTTAGTGTGAGGCTCTGAGGAGTTAGTGTGAGGCTCTGAGGAGTTAGTGTGAGGCTCTGAGGAGTTAGTGTGAGGCTCTGAGGAGTTAGTGTGAGGCTCTGAGGAGTTAGTGTGAGGCTCTGAGGAGTTAGTGTGAGGCTCTGAGGAGTTAGAGTGAGGCACTGAGGAGTTAGTGTGAGGCACTGAGGAGTTAGTGTGAGGCACTGAGGAGTTAGTGTGAGGCACTGAGGAGGTAGTGTGAGGCACTGAGGAGTTAGTGTGAGGCTCTGAGGAGTTAGTGTGAGGCTCTGAGGAGTTAGTGTGAGGCTCTGAGGAGTTAGTGTGAGGCTCTGAGGAGTTAGAGTGAGGCACTGAGGAGTTAGTGTGAGGCTCTGAGGAGTTAGAGTGAGGCACTGAGGAGTTAGTGTGAGGCACTGGGGAGTTAGTGTGAGGCACTGAGGAGTTAGTGTGAGGCACTGAGGAGTTAGTGTGGGGCACTGAGGAGTTAGTGTGAGGCTCTGATGAGTTAGTGTGAGGCTTTGAGGAGTTAGTGTGAGGCTCTGAGGAGTTAGTGTGAGGCACTGAGGAGTTAGTGTGAGGCACTGAGGAGTTAGTGTGAGGCACTGAGGAGTTAGTGTGAGGCACTGAGGAGTTAGTGTGAGGCACTGAGGAGTTAGTGTGAGGCTCTGAGGAGTTAGTGTGAGGCTCTGAGGAGTTAGTGTGAGGCACTGAGGAGTTAGTGTGAGGCTCTGAGGAGTTAGTGTGAGGCACTGAGGAGTTAGTGTGAGGCACTGAGGAGTTAGTGTGAGGCTCTGAGGAGTTAGTGTGAGGCACTGAGGAGTTAGTGTGAGGCTCTGAGGAGTTAGTGTGAGGCACTGAGGAGTTAGTGTGAGGCACTGAGGAGTTAGTGTGAGGCTCTGAGGAGTTAGTGTGAGGCACTGAGGAGTTAGTGTGAGGCTCTGAGGAGTTAGTGTGAGGCTCTGAGGAGTTAGTGTGAGGCACTGAGGAGTTAGTGTGAGGCACTGAGGAGTTAGTGTGAGGCTCTGAGGAGTTAGTGTGAGGCACTGAGGAGTTAGTGTGAGGCTCTGAGGAGTTAGTGTGAGGCACTGAGGAGTTAGTGTGAGGCTCTGAGGAGTTAGTGTGAGGCTCTGAGGAGTTAGTGTGAGGCACTGAGGAGTTAGTGTGAGGCTCTGAGGAGTTAGTGTGAGGCACTGAGGAGTTAGTGTGATGCTCTGAGGAGTTAGTGTGAGGCTCTGAGGAGTTAGTGTGAGGCTCTGAGGAGTTAGTGTGAGGCACTGAGGAGTTAGTGAAAACTGAGTCTGAGGCTGAGCTTTAGTGTATGGTTTTGCAGATTTGGTGTGTGGTTCTGCTGTTTGAGAGTCAGGTTTCAGAAATTGTGTGACAAGTAAGGATTTTGTGTGTAAGCAGTTAAAAAAAAAACACACACAATCACTGCTGTTCTCATTTGTGAATTAGTTTTCTTTGTACTCCTCATAGGATCTGATAAAGAGTCACTGACCTCCTCTGGGGGCTTCAAAAGCTACGATCAGGAAGATGAATTGTAACGAAGGCATAATAAAAAAGGCGAATAGAGCTGCATATGTTAATTTATCCCATATCCATTTACAAATCTCTCCATGACACGGCCTCTTCATTTCATCCAAAACTAGAAAATTAAAAATACATTGATTCAAATGTTTTCTTCACTTCTGCGTTAGATTTGATTATTTATAATGGGGATTGTAAATAAATGATATTAACATTGAGTCATCATTATTCTTACAGCACTTACTCTCTACAAACAAATGAAACAGACAGAAACCTACTTACAGGATTTGATGATAGAGATGACGTTGAACAGAATCACACCTACAAACACGGCTATTATCGTTATTCTTTCGGACTCTTCGTAACGTCCAATATTTCCCCAAACACGACTGAAGAGAACTGAAACAGAACAACAGCAAACCTTGAACCATGTGGCTGTTGAATGCTTGATTCTGATTGGCTGGCGCCACTCTAAGGCCTGTGATTATTCAGTAAAGTTATTATTCAGTTATTCAGCCGCTCCAGGCCGTGAGTTAAAGCTCTGGGAGGAAACATACATGCACACAGAAACTTCATTTCAGCGCTAAAAGTTTAACAGTTTAAGTTTAACAAATACTGTAGTTTCACAACTGAAATGCTACATTTCTTAGTAGTGAGGTGGTAATGTTGATATTTTTAGTGGGTAAGCTAACAGTTTTACAGTAGACGTACAGCTTTACATAAGAGTCCTCTCTCTCTTTCAGACCGCTAAATTATAAAAAAAAAATACACACACAAACTGAAACAGCATCACCACCAAACATGATTTGAGTAAAGATAAAGTAGCAGCACATGATACACTGAAGCGTTTATCTAATGTTATTATATTTACATCACTGCAGATTATTTCAACTATTGTTGTGCATTATTGACACCATGATAATACACACGATCATATGGAATAATTTTTAGATTCACCAACCTGAAAAATAGACCACCATAAAAATGTCCAATTCAGAGAGAAGACGTTCTGTGAACAGAAATAGTTTAAATATAATGAATATATATAACATATTAAACCAAATTATTAAAGGGGTGGTAAACCACGATTTCACTTTTCTAACTTTAGCTAGTGTGTAATGTTGCTGTTTGAGCATAAACAACATCTGCAAAGTTACAACGTTCAAAGTTTAAAGCAAAGGGAGGCCCAAGGCATAAGCAAACTAAGCGGCTGCTTAGGGCCCCTTGGCCACCAAGGGGCCCCCAAGAGCACATTAATGACTTTTTGCTGTATGTTATTTTATGTTTATTGAAATCGCAAAATGACCTTAAACAATTACTAAATAAACTGCAAAATGTTAAGTTTTCTAATATATGCACGGATTGATTCTGACAGCACTGGGGTCCAAAGTGCGAGAAAATCGGATGGATTTAGTAAACACGGTCTGTAGTAAACAAACACGGACGTTCAAATGATTGCGTAACGCGCGAAAACAACATGAGAGGGAGTAAATGCAGAATTAAAATTCTTGGATGAGCTAAACATTTACAGTTTGAGTGGTCATTTTGACACACTTTCTTGTGATGAGAACTGTGACCGATTGCATTGATCATCTGAAGTGCACGCGCTGCCGGAACGGCACTCTACAAAGTGGGAGCGCAAACATTATTTAAAGCGGAAACACCATTTAAAGCAGCACTCTTTAGTGAAAGCGCAAACATCATTTAAATCACCAGATCACATTTAGTTTTACTAGCATGATTATTCAAAGCATTTTAGATGGTTTATTCTATATGTATAGTGCATTAATAGCGGGAGAGGCGGGACATAGCGAGCACCGGGAGAGATGCCTGCATTGAAAGTTTTGTGACTAATTAGTGATTAGATTCAGTGACATTATTACATTAAACAACTATATATAATGTATAATAATGCAATGGGGAAATATTTGTTGGGTCCTGATAATAATAGGTTACACTAATAATAATATTATTATTTTAATAATAATAAAAAAGTACAAAATTAAAAAAACTCTTGAATTTGGCCACATATCACGAGTTCAGTATCGAGATACATATTGAATCGTGACACGAGTGTATCGTTACACCCCGAGTGCGAATATCTCTGACGTTCTGAACACATGTCTTGGAGTAGCTACAGCATAGCTTCCAGTTTCTCAGTAGATGTTTTTCTGCAAGTGCTATATTGTCACCTTGGAATTATAAGTTGTGTAGCCTACATTTTGGATGTTTTTATTTAGAAAATAAAAAGGTTCTTTCTACACGTGTAGGTGTACACTGTACAGTCGAATGGAATGCAAAAAATACCATTTTATTTCCGCCAAAATAAAAGCTCTGTTTAATGTTTGAACGAAATCAACATTTCTTGTTTTTAAAAGAAGTCTCTTCTGCTCATCAAGGCTGCATTTATTTGATCAAAAAACAGTAATATTGTGAAATATTATTATAATGTAAAACAGCTGTTTTCTATGTGAATATATAGTAAAGTGTAATGTATTCCTGTGATCAAAGCTGAATTTATCATCATCAATGATCACAAATCATTCTCATATGAGGATTTGATGCTCAAGACACATTTTTGATTATCAGTTTTTATATTACAATATTTTTAGGATTCTTTGAAAGCTTTCTATTTCAGAGAAATGCTGTCCTTTTGAACCTTCTATTCATCAAATAATCCTGGGGAAAAGTGAGCATATTCAGCATAAGAGACTAGGCTACTTAAAAAAAAGAAAAGGAAAAAAGTACATATCCCAGTCTGAACTGTAGTACTGTAAGGCTTTGAATATTAACATCTGACCACTCTTGTGGGTTTGCTTCTGTCACAATTAAAAACTGTGTAAAGGGTAAAAACATGACAGGCAGACATGATGTAAGCAACACAGCGACAACTTCTAACATGGATACTGGGTGTGTGAATTATCAAGATTTGACAATAGTCAATCGTATCATGGTGGCACAGAGGGGCCCTCAAATCAAATTCTGGTTAGGGCCCCATAAGGGCTTGGGCCGGCCCTGGCAAAGGGAGATATTTGCTTTTAAAGAAATCAATTTCTAAGGACTACAGCAAACGGCCGCTAGGGACTACTACACATTCCTCCAGGATTGCTGACATCACCAGCCCCAATATTTACATAAACCCCTCCTCCGAGAATATTAAATAAGGGGGGCGAGGCCATTTTGTATCGCCGCAGGGAAGCGTTGTTGTGGTATAGTTAGTAAGCTGGAGTGTTGTTGCCGCAATGCCGACAAAACGCTGTTATTTTCATCCGGATTGCAGGTCCACTTTGTTCAGCCTTCCTAGGGACGGGGGTGCGTTGCAGTGCGTTTAACATACAACATGTTATATGCATGTGTGTATGAGACAGAGGGGAACAGGTCGCATTTGCAGCAGATATATGCTGCCCATCATAAATCAAAGCACGAGACAGACAGGGGTCGGAGGAGAAGACCGGAAAATGTGACATAATGGGCAATATTCGTCTGCATTCGCAATACACGAGCAGCGGTTCCGCGGCGCGAGACAAACACTGCCAGTGTGAGACGGGCGCGTGCGGCTCCCGCTGCACATTTCACGCAGGAAAGCTTCCACAATCTTCACGAGTTCAATGCAGGATTCTTACAACGGCTTGTCCTGAAAGATGGATTTAAAAACAGAAGCTGTTTACGGGCCACAACCTGTAAGTATGATTTATTTTTCGTCGATGTGTTTTCCTGTAATAGTTTGTGTTGTTAATTGTACATTGTAGCAAGGAAGTAAACATGACAACGCTGTTTGGCTCTGCAAACCAGTTTGTTAAATGCTCATTCATACTTAACGTTATCCGACAAACACCTAATTACAAACTTTTTTAAATCTCAACAGTGAACTTGGCATTAGTGTAAATTATTCTGTGATTAGAGCTTTTATGTATTGTTGATCTACAGGCATGCTAAACATGGTTCTGTGTTTGATTTGGCTACTAGTAAAGCCAATGTTTAGTGTTCGTTCTGGGTTAATAGTTCTTGCGACAGATATTTGGCTATAATCGTTCTTAAAATACAAAAGTATCAGTGCCATTCAGTAGCGATCACTATAGATCCACAGTCTTTACTCAAAAAAATCCCTTTGAGGACTGTAGTAAGCTATACAACAACAACAAAAAACAAACCATTCTGAAACGTCGTTTAACAGCCGTTCTTGAACAGGTTCTGCTCGATCATCTTCACTAAAATGTTCTGGGTCCGATTCGGGCTCAAATTGGTATGGTTTTATTGACGCCATTGTTTCTAATACTACCCAAAGCACAGTTTGTGAGGCACCGCACTCCTCAAACAATCTTGCACATCTTGTTTTCTTTATTTTACAATAGCACAATGTAAGTAAACACTTTGCAGTTTTGAACGATGACCAAAATGACGGAGTAGGCTATTTTATGTTTTCACATTTTTGCGCATGTGAAGAGGATGATTTTTGGCTTGAACAAAGCCTATAATAAATAATCGTGAGCGCTGGTTACTTTCAGATTCTCATTTATTTCGTTTTGGTTATATATATATATATATATATATATATATATATATATATATATATATATATATATATATATATATATTTTTTTTTTTTTTTTTTTAATTATTGATCTGTTCTGAATACCGTTAAATTTAAAGGATGTTGTAACAGAGGAAAATCGAGATAGCTCACTTAACTGGAGTTAGGCTATTGTAGACATGGAGGCGATGGACATTTCACAGCTCCACTTTATTCCCCGTGAAACTCGCGTAACAGTCCGTCACAAACGCTAGCATTACTTAATCAACAAAACAACTTGATTTGAGCAACAGAAAATAACCCGCACACACGGGAGTGCTGGAGGCGCAGTGCGCACGTACAGCGCAGGCAGTTCAACAGGGAGCGCGCAGCTCTTAAAGGGGCCACAACATATTCCTACTCGTTACAATTTGTTGTGGAGTGAGGGGAAATAAAATAACCTATAGCTATGTTTGTAGTGTTTATAATGTTTGTAGTACTTTTACCGGTATTATTTCTGAATGCAATCAAATGTGACTTATACATGACTTACCTGGGGGGTTTTTTGTGGGGGTTTTTTCAACCAAACGATTATTTGGTTAAAATTCTTGTTGGTTGGTTAACCAGTTAATTAGCCTCCCATATATAGGTCTAGCTATCAAATTAGTGCAGAATGTTGCGAATACGCATCAATAATCAAAAGCGTTTGTGTGTAAAAGTGCTGAGATGAATTTGTGCCATCTAGAGAATAGAGTCAAATTACCAATTGTATACAAGTAGGCTTTTCTTATGCTTGGCTTGACTTGTTTGAATGTAAATGGCTGTAGGCCTAGTTTATGGGTCGCGAAAAAAAAAAAAGTAAACCCAACCAAAAAAAAAAAAGCCCACCCGGGATATCTGCCAGCCCACCCTTCTATAGGTGCTTAGAACCGGGCCTGGGCAAGTAGCGAATCACAACACACTGGGCCAGCTAACCAATCTGAGCCCATTGCATATTTTGGAGAGACTTGCTTCATACAACCTGGAAACCATCAGACCGTTTTTACAAGGAGGGACAGAGCAGTGTAGAATAAAGGTAAAATATATGAAAAATAATGCAATTTTTTAAAAACGAAGCATGAACACATGTTACAGTGCACCCCACAAACACAATCAAGCCTTCGAAAGAATGTGTTTTACCACCCCTTTAATTCATTTCCACATTCGTGTTAAGAAAATGACTAAAAATCTCATAAATAATAAAGATAACACCAATGCAGAGATTATGGGAATTTCAGCCATTATGTGAAGACTCCTGGATGAAATAAAAAATTGCAATGAAAAATCCAAACCTGACGACTTCTCTAAATACGGTGCAACAGAAATCACCATCAGAGGCCTCAGAATATAAAGAGCACAGCAAGAGATCGTCTCATACAGAAATCCTGCAACAAAACCAGATTATTGTGAATTGATTGGCTTGAGATTTGTTTTACATGTTGCTACTTAGCATCTTTGTGCTAAAATACGTAAAAATAAATAAAATTACATTAAAAAAAAAATTACATCAATCTGCACACCCTATAACAAAGCAAAAACCTGATTTGTGATGATATTGTAAATGACTTATGACTTATACAGCCACTTTGATTGTTCATACACATTGAAGGCAGCAACATCTTTCGTTTTTTTAGATTAGATTTGATTAGATTAGATTAAACTTTATTGTCATTACACAAGTACAGGTACAAGGCAACGAAATGCAATATAGGTCTAACCAGAAGTGCAATAGCAGCAAGTGCAGGATATACAATGGTTGCATAAGTGCAGGATATATAATGGTTGAATTTAACATGGATATGTACTGAATATTACATGCAGGACATGGATATGTACTGAAAATATATATAGAGATGGTTGTTACTATAAACAGAATTTACAGGTGAATATGTACAATGAATATAATATAATATACCGATCGCTATTACTTTAAACAGAATTTTACAGATAGAGGTATACAATGATATGTCAGGCTAAGATGAGGAATATAGCAGTGGATTAAGGTAGTGCAATAAATTATGGACAGAAGCTATCCGAAAAAAGTGTAAAAGTGCAGTGGAAAGTGATTGCATATGACAGAAGTACGGTGCAAAATGCATATGTAAACAGTTGGTACTGTAAACTGTTGATCTGAAAATTCCGCTTTGTCCCCGTTATGATTGAATCACAGGACCGGATACCAGTAATTTGCCAAGATATCTCTTATTTATTACTTTTATTTGTCAGACAAAGTAGAGACATTGAAAAGTTATTGTCTCATGCCAGCTGTATTTTTCTCCATTCCTCCATTTCTCTCCCTCTCCTATCTCCATCCTCCCTTGTCCCTCTCCCGTCTCTCTCTCCCGTCTTTCATCTGAGGCAGGACACTCAATTTGAATGTTATACACTATTATCAGAGGATCTTACTAGGAAGAAACTTCCTTAGAAAGAAGAGAAACATGCGTCCTATGTTTAAAATAGAGCGTATACTGTACATCATGCTTACATATGTTGCACAATCCACTTTCCTTATAAAGAATCAGTTGACAATACATCATGGAACAGATGCATGCTACTGTATGCATCAGTGGAACATGTGCTATATGAATGCACATTCCTGTAACAAATATAGCTCATCCATGTCTCTCCTTGTGACACATGTTCAGAAACAGCCTGACTTTACATTGTACATTATACAAATAATAATGAAAAATAATAAAACATAATAATACTAAATAAAAATAACATTAAACAATAAAATTTAAATCTTCAAAATAACAGTCGGCAGTGCAAATGAGCATAAACCAATTAAGATATGGTAGTGCAAGATACATAAGTAAACAGTTGTTACTGTAACAAACAGTCAGTAGTGCAAATTGACATTCCAGTAGTGCAAATAACAAGTGAAGGCAGATGTGAGGTAGGAGAGTTAGCAGTATATGAGGGAAGTGGATCAACGGGGGTTCGAGTTCAATAAAGAGACAGCTCTGGGGAAAAAAACTGTTCTTTAGTCTACTGGTCTACTGAAACGCCTGCCGGAGGGCAGGAGAGAAAACAGTCTGTGGGCTGGGTGAGAGGAGTTCTTAAGGATGCTGCGAGCTCGATGCAGACAGCGTTTCCTCTGGATGTGCTCGATGGCAGGTAGTGGAGTCCCTGTGATGCGCTGGGCAGTTTTCACCACCCGCTGCAGTACCTTGCGCTCCGCAACAGAGCAGCTCCCATACCATACTGCGACACAGTTGGTCAGGATGCTTTCTATTGCGCAGCGATAGAAGTTCACCAGGATAGCCCAGGATAGCTGTGTCCTCAGAAAGAAAAGGCGCTGGTGAGCCTTCTTTACCAGGCTGGAGGTGTTGGTCGTCCATGACATGTCTGCAGAGATGTGGATCCCCAGGAACTTGAAACTGGAGACACGCTCAACAGCCATTCCATTGATGTGACTCCTTCCTGAAGTCCACGATGAGCTCCTTCGTTTTGGTGGTGTTGAGGAGCAGGTTATTTTCAGTGCACCATGTGGCCAGGTGCTGGATCTCCTCCCTATAGGCAGTCTCATCGTTGTTGCTGATGAGCCCAATCACCGTAGTGTAGTCCGCAAACTTGACGATGGAATTAGATCCAAACACAGGCTTGCAGTCGGAGGTGAAGAGGGAGTAGAGAAACGGGCTTAACACACAGCCCTATGGTACACCAGTGTCAAGTGTGATGGACGTGGAGCAGGTGAATCCTGACCAAACATTCTGGGGTCTGCTCCTATTGCTGCGGTAGGCAAACTGGTGTGAGTCCAATGTGGATGGTAGAGAGTCTTTTAGGTGTTCCAGGACCAGCTGCTCAAAGCACTTCATAACGATGGGTGTGAGTGCTACAGGGCGGTAGTCATTAGGGCACTTCGGGCTAGAGTGTTTTGGCACTGGCACAATGGAAGTGCATTTGAAGCATGTTGGTACAGCTGCTTGGGCAAGAGACAGGTTGAAAATGTCTGTAAAAACCCCAGCGAGCTGCTCTGCACATGCCCTGAGAACACGTCCAGGGATGTTGTCTGGTCCAGCAGCCTTGTGCGCACTGATCCGGCTCAGTGCCTTGCAGACATCTGTGGAGGAGAGTGTGATTGGTGGGTGGTCAGCTGAGGGTTTGAGCTTGGTGGCAGTTTTTTTCTGTTGTCTCTTTCAAAGCAAGCATAAAAGTAATTTAGCTCGTTCAGGAAGTTGACATCAGTGGTTGCGGGGGTGGAGTGGGTGGGTTTGTAGTCACTGTTGGCCTGAATGCCCTGCCACATGCGTCGAGGGTCAGAGTTGGAAAAGTGTCCCTCTATCTTTAGCTTGTAGCAGTGCTTGGCCTTTTTGATGCCCCTCTTCAGGTTTGCTCTGGATGTGCTGTAGGCTTGTGCATCACCTGATCTGAAGGCAGTATTGCGTGACTTCAGCAGGAGTCGCACTTCCCTGTTCATCCAAGGCTTCTGATTTGGGTATGTGGTGATCTGTTTCTGGGTTGTAACACTGTCAATGGTGGTATTGATATGATCCAATACAGAGGAGGTGTAGGAGTCAATGTCCATGTGAGCGCCACTGGTGGCCTGAGAAGCAAACATACTCCAGTCTGTGTTTAGAAACCTTTCCCTGGAGTGTGGAATCTGCCCCCGCAGGCCACACCTTGATGGTCTTCACTGATGGCTTCACACGGTTGATGAGGGGTGCATATTTGGGTGTGAGGAACAAAGAAAGGTGATCTGACTGTCCCAGGTGTGGGAGGGGTGTCGCAACGTAGGCTCCAGCCATGTTTGTGTAAACATGGTCTAAGGTTTTGTTTCCTCTGGTGTAACAGGAAACATGCTGGTGAAACTTGGGTAGCACTGACTTTAAGTTTGAGCGATTGAAGTCACCTGCAACAATAAAAGCAGCTTCCGGGTGATCAGTCTGTTGTTTACTGATGGCTGCATGAAGTTTTTTCATAGCAAGCTTGGCATCAGCATCCGGGGGAATATAGGCTGCAGTGATAATGGTGGAAGTGAACTCCCGCGGTAGATAAAACGGTCTACATTTAACCATGAGAAACTCAAGGTTAGCTGAACAATGACTCCCAACAATAGCAAAATGTGTGCACCAAGCTTTGTTAATGTAAATGCACAATCCACCACCTCTGGTCTTACCGGAGCCATCTAATGTTCTATCCGCCCGGAGTGTGTGGCGTCCCGCTAGCTCAATAGCGGTGTCCGGTATTTCACTGTTTAACCAGGTTTCCGTGAAGATTAGGACGTTACAGTTCAAAAGTTTCTTGCTGTGTGTGAAGTCAATGTTTGTTTACAGTGTGGAAGTCAATGTTTGTTTCCCAACAAGAATTCAAAGAGGTTTGAAATGACATGAGGGTGTGTAAATAACCTTTTATGGATGTGAATACTGATCCAATGTTTAATGCAAAAGTTTCACATGCCTGTCCTGTCTTGTGGAGCACATGTGGTGTTGTTGTTTTGGGCTATGTGCTCTGTCTTTGTCTGATCCCTCCCCATTGTTATCTGATTAGTGTTTGATTTCTCCCACCTTTTCTCTCCTGATTTCTTCCCCTTTAAATAGTTCCCTTGTGTTCACAGTCCTTGTCGGTACGTTGTCTATGTCTCCCTTCATGATCCGCTCCTTCCCCTATTTGGTATGTTTGTGTTCTAATTGTTATGTTGTTTTGATTTATGTTATGTTTTCCCCCTTGTGGGTTTTTGTTTTTGATTATGTTTATTTGTTAAATAAACCATCCCTTCCTGCATTTGAGTCTTCACTTTAGTTTTCTTTAAGTGTTACGTGACAGAACGTACCGACCATGCAGAGGACTCAGCGGAAGAAGATTTCGCCTCACCCGCCAGCCTCCACTGTCTCCTGCCCCCACTATGAGAGAATCCTTCAGTTTCAGGCCTTAGTTTCCCTCCGTCAACAAGGGGCTGATCTGAGGAGGTTTGTGGTCAAATTCATTAGATCGGCGGAGGGTCTAAAGCTCAATGAAGGGCCTCTTATGGACCTTTTTAATTATGCACTCGATGAGCCCATGGACTGGCTGCTCAGGAGTGTATATGATGGGGGTACCTTTGGGGACACTACATTTTTCAACTAAATATCAAAATAAAACTAATTATTAAACTAAATTAACCATATAAACTAAATTACTGATCTAATTACTGATCTAAAGCCCACACTGCCACTGTATGATAATTGAAATGAACTGATGACATCACCATTTTCTCCAGAATGGCTATACGGCTGAATAAAATTATGCTGCATTATTTTCCTGTTTAACACTGTAAAGCTGCTTTGAAACAATCTACATTGTTAAAAGCGCTATATAAATAAAGTTGACTTGACCTTTGAGGCGAAGGTGGAGGATCTCGCTTGCCAGCAGGAGCAAGCTGCCAGGGAGGTTGTCCCAGTTCCGGTGGTCCCTGCTCTGCCTACGCCAACCCGGCACCATGCTCTGTCGGCGCCACCCAGGTGGCCTGCTCTGACTGCGCCACCCTGGCGTCCTGCTCTGCCCGTGCCGCCCTGGCCATCTGAACTCTGCGTGCCGCCCTGGCCACCTGCATTTTTTTTTGTTTCCCCCGTCCCTCCCTGGTGTGTTTCCCCCGTCCCTCCCTGGTCTGTTTCCCCCGTCCCTCCCTGGTCTGTCCCTCCCGTCCCTCCCTGGTCTGTCCCTCCCGTCCCGTCCTGGTCTGTCCCTCCAGTCCAGCCTGGGTCTGTTCCGCCCTAGTCTGTCCTTCCCGTTCCGCCTTGGTCTGTCCCATCCTGGTCTGTCCCTCCAGTTCTGGTCTGTCCCGCCTCGCCCTGGTCTGTCCCTCCCACCCACCCCGCTCTGGTCTGTCCTCCCGGTCCCGCCCTGTTCTTGTGGAGCGTCTGGTAGCCGCTCCTTAAGGAGGGGGTAATGTCACATGCCTGTCCTGTCTTGTGGAGCACATGTGGTGTTGTTGTTGTTTTGGGCTATGTGCTCGTGTCTTTGACTGATCCCTCCCCCTTGTTATCTGATTAGTGTTTGATTTCTCCCACCTGTTCCCTCCTGATTTCTTCCCCTTTGAATAGTTCCCTTGGGTTCACAGTCCTTGTCGGTACGTTGTCTATGTCTCCCTTCGTGATCCGCTCCTTCCCCTATTTGGTATGTTTGTGTTCTAATTATGTTGTTTTGATTTATGTTTTCCCCCTTGTGGGTTTTTGTTTTTGATTATGTTTATTTGTTAAATAAACCATCCCTTCCTGCATTTGAGTCTTCACTTTAGTTTTCTTTAAGTGTTACATTACGACAAGCACTTCAGCAAACAGATGCAACATAACAGCATTTGGGAAAGGGGCATTGTTTTTAACAAGTATTGCATTTCACATATCCAGAGAAAGGTATATTTCTGTCAGTATGATCAATATATTTGATTCACTCACCTTCAGTAACACCCCAGAGGACAAAAGCCACAAACATCATTATATTTGGGAGAAACACCTGAAGAAAGCCAAGAGTCCTGGCACATTTGGCTGCATTAGAGTCTGTTAGTGAGAAGTAAAATATTTAATAACTTATTTTGTATTGTAAGAAATGCTATTTACCTGTTTTAATGAAATGTAATTTGCTTACTTTGAAGGAAATGCCATATAAAGGCATACGATAGGAAATGCCATATAAAGTATTGTACTTGACTGTGTTTATGATGCAGGATAAACAGGATAAAATGAGGGTTGATGAATTTAATCTGTACAACCTGAGGCACACAAGGATGAAGATGATAAAACCTAAATCGGAGATAAGAATAATGAAGACTACAGTGAAGAAGGCAAAGAGTGTGGGAAGATTAAAACAGTTTAATAAGAAGATGCTTTGTAAAAGCTGTGCTAAGTGAGCTGGTCGATAGGAGATTCCAAGTCACAGTTCATCACTTAGCACAGCGTTCGTGGTTCGATTTGTCGAGACTCTTTTCCAAGATGGCTCCTACGCGTAATGTACTGTCTTTATAAAGTATCTTCTTATTAAACTGTTTGTACACTTACAAAGTTCTCAATGCGGTGGGAGCAAGTGCATTCTGGGAGTTGTTATCTTTCATCCACATGAGACAAAAATACATTTTCTGTCTTTTCTCGGCCTAGAAGGCACCAAATTCTAAAATAATTACACATTTCTACTACATAAATGACCCAGTTTAAATACACATTCATCTTCACAGCTCTGTACCCCTTTAAAATTCAGTACTTTAAGACATCACTTCGATATTGTACCTCATCCTGACTCTTTGTTGTACTTTTGACAAGCTTTATGTGAATGTTGTTGGTGATTTTCTGAATAAATGTCCTGTATATGTGGATTTTACAGTGAATTTGTGTTTTGAACATACCTGTATTTTGTGATTTGCAGTAGATTATAATGTAGAGCAGAAGTGCAGATCCAGATGCAGCAAAACAGAGTATCAACACCATTATGTGTGAAAAAGACAAACCTACAAATAAAAAATAAAATCAAAAGAAGTCAATTTACAGTCATTGAATGTGAGAGTTACTGTGACATGTGCCCTAGGTCTGTTTTCACCAATGTTGTCATATGGACTCTTATTTTATTTTGAAGTTATTTTCTGTACCCATTGTCCCTATGTTCTCTTCCTGTGTTTAATTCCTGGCTATGTCCGAAATCGCCCTCTATCCCCTTAAATTGGGCACTATTTGAGGGGACAGCCATTTGTAGTGGTGTCCGAAAACATAGTGGATGTTATCGGGGGAACTCATTTAATCACACAATGCACCGCAATAACGTGGCCATTGTAAGTCCACAAGAACGAAAGTGCATATGAAGTGTGCCATTTGGCACAGGGCCTTCGGCTGTGAGTCTTGTGTTTTTTTATGACCAGTGATGGGAATAAGGGCGTTATAGATAAACTGCGCTACTAACGGAATAATTTTTTTCAGTCACGAGTAACCAAACAAATGACTGTTTCTCCTGTTACAACACCGTTAGCGTTACTGAGAATAAAATGTGGAGTTACTATATTTGAGCTCATTGAAGCGGTTTTCATCCGAACATACGGCGCTCGGAATGTTCCATTCGGCGACGAGACTGACAAGCACGACAGTTAACACACGTGTATACGTGCATGTACGTCTCCATTTGTTATATATACACGCAAATATTACGTCACGTAGACACATCAGTAACGTAGCTGTTGATCTATGCAGACGTCACGGCGGCGTCACGTTAAAAGTTAACGTGTGGACTACGTCTGCCCGTCTGAACGTCACAATGATCTAAGTTTACAAACGCGACTACATGCGTGTGACATGCGTGTGGAGATAAGGCAAGCCTGATAGTACACTGACACGTCAAAAGCGTGCGATTTGACAGCAATACGCGCGTCCTCGACGCGTGATTTACAATAAAAACGCGCGTTTTAAACACCTGCTTTTGGGTCACAGAAAACGCGCATTTCCGACGCGCGTTTTTATATCAAAGCACGCGTCCTCGATGCGTGATTTACCATAAAAACGTGCGTTTTTAACGTGCGCTTTGGGGTTACAGAAAACGCGCGTTTCCGACGCGTGTTTTTATATTTAAAAAAAGCTTTTTGTCAACGAGTGATTTGCTATTTACAAAAACACGCGTTTCCGATGCGTGTTTTTCGTGACCCCAAAGCGCACGTTAAAAAATGCGCGTTTTTATGGTAAATCACGGGCAGAGGACGCACGTTTTTATGGTAAATCACGCGTCGAAGACGCACGTTTTTATGGTAAATCTTGAGGGGGGTACTTTCCCCCCTCATATCCCCCTGAGACGAGAGAATTATGGATTTTATTTCTGGAAAAAATCCTCTGATGATGCAAATATCGTAATTTTGCGTCATCTGAGGATTTTTTGGCCAGAGGCTGAAGACTACAGCCTGTAGTAGGAGCTAGTTCCACATGTTTTCAACCCGCCCACAGGGGAGAGATCTCACTCATAGAATGCGCGTTTCCGATGCGCGTTTTTATATCAAAGCACGCGTCCTCGATGCGTGATTTACCATAAAAACGCGCGTTTTAAACGTGCGCTTTGGGGTTACAGAAAACGCACGTTTCCTATGCGTGTTTTTATATTTAAAAAAAGCTTTTCGTCGATGCGTGATTTGCTATTTAAAAAAAACACGCGTTTCCGGCGCGCGTTTTTCGTGACCCCAAAGCGCATGTTAAAAACTCGTTTTTTATGGTAAATCACGCGTCGAGGACGCGCGTTTTGCTTTCGAATCGCACGCTTTTGACGTGTCCAAACAGGCAGTGCAAACTTGTGTTTGAAGTATCCAAACAGACTAAAGAGCGTGCTCTTTCCTTGGTGTTCACAAAATTGCATACTCACTTATAAAATAAAGTTACATATTGTTGACCATCTTTTTAAGTAATTACACTGTTTACCACGATACACTATATGGCTATTATAAGAATTAAATCAGTGTCAACAAAATCCACTTACACTGTAATTACAATTGCCTAAATAATGCCATGAGATGTTTTGATTTATGTTCTAAATATAATATTTTAAATATAGAAATATGAAATGTTGGGGGAAATGTAATTATCACAGGCCTATGAAACTGTAAAACTGCCAGTATAGTTGGTGGCGTAATGGATTCTAGAGTCATTCAACTCATTCGTTCTAACCTGTTAAAAAACGGTGAATTATTCGAGAACGAAACATTGCTGAGAGATGCAACTCTTCTGCTTTGTTTGAATCTATTTTTGTTGGAAACATAGGGCAAAACTGTAAGAAAATGACAACTTGTAGTTTATTGAACTGTTGTATAACATTAATATCGCATTTTGCAATCGTGCTGATATAGGCTACTTTGTAAAATAGCACTCTTGCGAGTATTTCCTGTTTAATTACTTTCAAACAAATGTTTATTTTTTTGTTCGTTATTAGCCTATTTTTAATGAAAATACAACAAAAATAAAATAGTACAATAAAATAAAAATAAAAACTTGCGTAGCCTACACTCAAAAAAAAAAAGGTTCTATATGGCACCAAAAATGGTTCTTGGCTTCTTTTAAAGTGTTATATAGCACCATTTTTGGTGTTTCAATGGTTCTTCAGAGGTTCTTCACCGGTTCTTTGACTAAGGTGCTATATAGCACCTCTGAAGATTATATTAAACTTTTGTAAAAAAAAAAAAAAAAACAATAATTCGGATGACATAAAATAGCTATACCCCAATTATAATAAATAAATAAATAACATATATTTGGAAATTCCCCTTTAAAACGGGGAACCCTCAGTTTGTGGTTTGTGTTTTTTTTCTGTATTAACAAAAGTGGTTTTGCACTTGTGCCTCTGCTCTTCCTGTCAATCATCTCGCTCGCGGCTATGATTAGTTACAGTAAAATTTAAATTCACCATCGGTTCCCACCCTCCGCGTGGGAAACGCGTGTTTTCTGTGACCCCAAAGCGCACGTCAAAAACGCGTTTTTATGGTAAGTCACACGTCGGCTTTGGGTGCTCGAGCTGGTGCCCTTTTTCAAAAATGAATCAAAAGTGCCCCTCTCAGACAAATATCAATGATAATATCTTGGTCAATAAAACTAAATAAATGTGATTATTATAATATATTATTATATGAACGGCTCAAAAGTCAGACAAATTCTGTTGAGGCGTTGCCATAACGCGTTGCTATGGGTTGCGTGCGTTTTGATTGACTGCTGATTTTCCACTGTTCGGAAACGGCTCTCGAGCCAAATATGGTCCTTTCAGAGAGTGTGTGGCCTTACGGGAAAAAAGTAAACCAATATATATTTTTTCATCCATAATCAGAGCTGATGTGTTGATTTAATTACAAATCTATATATTATCTATATACACCAACCAATCGTGATCTGGCAAAGCAAGTTCAAATTCCATTGGGCGATGTGAAGTGGAGCGGTAATTTTCTGTTCTTATTCATAAATCGGTTGAAATTACATGGACAGACGAACTAACGTTTGTGGAACGATTTCCTGCGGTTTGTCTCATTTTATAAATTGCATCACTGACAAAATGGATTTGAACTGACAACAAACAAATCCCTGCACAAAACCATGCAGCCGCAAAAGTCGCATTAATGGTAAGTGTTAAATTCACTTGTATTTATGTATATTGATACACCGTTTACTATTTCATGAAACTATCAAACTTAACAAAACCCAAGTGCCACCGGCACATACAGGCCTATTATGTGAAGTCTAGGCTGGCGAAATGGTTACGTGAAAGGACTTTATTATATTACCATTTTTGAATATTATGCAGCATTATGAAAGAAGTCTCTTATGCTCATAGAGCCTGCATTTATTTGATTAAAAAACAGCAATATTGTGAAATATTATTAAAATAATGGTTTTCCATTTTAAAATAATTTAAAATATAATTTATTCCTGTGATCACAGCTGGATTTTCAGCATCATTACGCCACTCTTCAGTGTCACATGATCATTCAGAAATCATTCTAATATGAGGATTTAATGTCAATGATGCAAACTGTGATACTCTTTTCAAGATTCTTTGATTAATAAAAAGTTAAAAAGAACATAATGTAATTCTGTCAGTGTTACAGAGCAGGCTTCTACTTCACCTCCTCTTCACCACTGTAGGACACTTTCACCAGCATATTAACTATTATGAACTCCATATCCCATCATGCCGCTTACCTGGGACTGATTACACAAACACCTGCACCTCATCCACACTCACCCATATATACCCTGTTCATTCTCAAGTTCATTGCGAAGTATTGCATTGCCACGGCGTACAATTTCTGAGCGGTTTACCTGTGTTTGCTGAACTGTTACTGACCTTGGATTGTTTATATCGACTACTGTGATTCCTGCCGCCTGCCTCGACCCTTGCCTGTTATCTACTTCTGCTCTAAGATCATCTCCGTTGTTCTGTCTGCCCCTGTTTTACCCTGCTTGTTGATAATTCCAAAAAAGCTGCAAATGGATTCCTCTGTGTCCTCCACATCATTACAGTCAGGTCCATTAAGTCAAGAACACACAGACAATAACGATAATACAAATTTTTATTGAATAGATTGCAAACAAGTTGATGTTCCTGAATTGAAATTTGGCGGTATGGCTCTGTTCAGGGAGTCCTCTGACCTTTCATGAGCACCATGAAATAGCAGAGAGTCAGAGGACAGCAGCAGCAGCAGCATTAGGGAACGCTCACACAGTTTAGGACTGAGAGCTAAAATATCCCCCAACAAAACCACACCTGGCAATCCTCTGAGATGCAGAGGATGATTTATTTAAACAATTGATATGCTTAGTAATCTACGAATATATAAGGATAATTTGCAATAAGTTATAATCATTACGTTATTTTGACTAGATGAGCTATTCCCCCCAAAACAGAAATTGAGTGTCTCGAACGGTGTCGTCTGAGCCGCCCTAATTTAGCGATTTATATTATAGTAAAAATTATTAATTACTGAAATGACTATTCAATTCTGTTACTTAGAATTATCTGTCTTTGAACTGTTTTGACGGTCTACAGTGTAAGCGCTATGAAGAGATGACTAAGCCACCTTCTGAGATGAAGGAATTAAACAGCTGGTAGCGCATCCAGGGGAGTTATAATGAGCAGAGCAAAATAATGATCAAATGTGTTTATTAGCAAAACAAATCAGACTTGAGCTCATGGCTTTCTGGGCGTCAAGAATAGCCAGAACGTTGGGACGGAGGTATCGTTCGTAAGCAGCAGAAGACCACCGCCCCATAGCTTTAAGGGTTAAAACCGGAGCAGATGCTGCCGCTGTTGTTGCTGCGCCGATGCGCAGAGAATGAGCAGTATAGCGGTCCGGGGGCAGTCCACAGAATTGGCAAAGGAGGCGTAGGTGACAAGAAAACCAGGTTCTGGACATAGTTTTCCCTGCCTGCGTGACGAACAGTGGCGGTACCTCAAATAGGACAACATGGAAATCAGAGGACAAAACATAGTGTTAGACTCAGAGATGTACACGATTACGCCTTTAGAATTTTTATCAGTTTTGGAATGTTTTAAAAATAGTGTGAAATGGTGATCATGAATTGAGACATCAGAAATTGTTAGATTGAGATTTGGGTCAAATGAACAAGTGCGTGAAGAAATTTCACCACCCCTTAGAAAACCAAAAAAGGCTGTGAGAACGACAGTTTCTAACAACAGATCGGTGTACGGCCCAAAACACCCATCCCGTAATTTTGATATGATTTGTTTCCTAGCCCAGTGTTTACCCCACAGAATGCATGCAACGACGATCGGATACAATTCTAATAGGGCTGTCGAGGAATCACCGGCAGGTAAGGAACGCTATTCTTCCGGCCAGGCGGACGCAAACCATTCATTTTTGAAAATCCCCCCGAGCCCTACGGAAGGTGCAGCATCAGTATACAGATTAAGAGCTAAAGATGATTCCATGAAATCATTTAGAAGAAAGGAAATGCCATTCCATTTATCTAGAAGCAGAGACCAAAATTTTAGCTCAGATCTACATCCTGCGCCTAAAGTAACTATATCACTGAGAGCTTTTGCAGATTTAGAAAGGTCAAGAAGCCTGGAAATAAATGATCTGCCTTGAGGAATTACTCTCATCGCGAAATTAAGGTGCCCCAAAAGAGAGAGCAAGTCCCTTTTTGAAAAAGATTTAGAATTTTTTGCGACTTTCATAACTTGTCTTATTCGAGCAAATTTCTCGAAGGGGAGTGAAGCTTGCATGCGATTTGAATCGAGAGAAATGCCTAAGAATTCGATGACTTTGACTGGACCCACGGTCTTTTCCTTCGAGAGAGGAACGCCTAATTCAGAAAAAGTCTGGGCTTTTTGCGCATGCGCGAGTTGTGAGCACGCTGTTGGTGTTAGAGCTCCGTCGATTTGATTCATAATCCTTGATTTTCTCCTTAACACTCGCTTACAAACGAATATTTTCTACTATTTACAGCGTGTGAATATATCTACGATACGATTCTCTATAAAAAACAATCGGATTGCTTTGATATCACTACTTATATCCGAACTTCCGCTACTAGCCGTAGCCCGCTAGCATTGCACGCGTGGTAACTTATTTACACCGGTAGCCGTAGCCCGCTAGCATTGCACGCGTGATAAACTTATTTACACCCGTCACTGTACCGACAATTCGTCATCGTAGCACGTCTGCTACAATGTCGAACTCGGATGTGTGTCTAATGTTACCTTTGAGTGCAGGCGAGGACACGTTCGAGCTGCATTCGGTGCTGCTGGAGCTGGACTCGGTGGAGAAGCAGATTAGCGACCTTCTAGACAGACAAGCCGTGCTGAGAGAGCGACGATCAGCGCTTGAAACATCACGCGCCGATGCGCACAAGTCAGTGGTTAATAACCTGTTGACTCCAAGCTCGTCTACTCCGTGTGTTTCTTTGCACAGGACGCGATCATCCATGGTTTCGTTCACACCGGCACCGACACAGCACCGGGGACCGTGGGTTTTTCCCCAGCGGAAGACGCGAGCCAGGACCAGAGCTAGGACCTCTCCGCCCCTCCCGGTCTTCGAGATCTCCACTCGGAACCGCTTCTCCCCTCTTCGCGAGACGGAACGCAGCGCTGTGGTCATCGGTACTTCCATCGTCCGGCATGTCCACGCTACCTCAGGTAAAGGCAAAGTAATCACTCACTGCTCTCCTGGTGCTCGTGTTCTCGATGTCGCTGCGCAGGTTCCCGAGATCCTGAACGGTGACGAGCGCATCGGAGCTGTCGTGCTGCACGCGGGAACGAACGACACCAGGCTGCGGCAGACGGAGGTTCTGAAGAAGGACTACAAGAGCCTGCTAGAGACGGTGCGCAGAATATCGCCTGAAGCAACGATCATCGTGTCTGGACCCCTTCCCACGTACCGACTAGGACACGAAAAGTTCAGTAGATTATTTGCTCTAAATGAATGGTTAATGTCATGGTGTAATGAACAGAAGCTGCTCTTTGTAAATAATTGGAATCTTTTCTGGGAGCGACCTAGGCTCTTCCGTCCTGATGGCCTTCACCCCAGCAGAATCGGAGCGGCTCTTCTGTCGGACAACATCTCCAGGGCGTTACACACCACCATATGACTAGTAAGTACAGATCACAGTCTTTCCTGTACTAACTTAATTGACATAAGTACCAATGTAGAACATTATATAGAAACTGTGTCTATTCCTCGTTTAGTGAGATCAAACTTTAAATCTACTGTAGGATCTAGGAAAAATCTAATTGTGATTAAACCAGAAAATCTCAATATAAGTGAACAAAAACAATTGTGTCCTAACTTAATTGACATAAGTACCAATGTAGAACATTATATAGAAACTGTGTCTATTCCTCGCTTAATGAGATCAAACATTAAATCTACTGTAAGATCCAGGAAAAAATATAATTGTGATTAAACCAGAAAAGCTAAATATTAGCAAACAAAAACAATTTCTAAAACTAGGTCTTCTAAACATTAGATCGCTCACACCTAAGGCGGTTATTGTAAATGAAATGGTCACAGATAATAGTTTTGATGTACTTTGCCTTACTGAAACCTGGCTTAAGCCAAATGATTATTTCGGTCTAAATGAGTCTACTCCGCCAGGATACTGTTATAAGCATGAGCCCCGTCTGATTGGTCGTGGCGGCGGTGTTGCAACAATCTATAGAGATATTCTTAATGTTACTCAGAAAACAGGTCACAGGTTTAATTCATTTGAAGTACTAGTGCTAAATGTTACGCTCTTAGATGCAAGAAAGAAATCCGTATTATCTCTAGCCTTGGCTACAGTGTATAGACCTCCAGGGCCCTATGCTGTTCCCTTTCGAAAGGGAACTCGCGCTGCGTCAGCTTGACGCTACGGGGAACGCCTCCGGCGTGACAGGTGCCTGAAATTACTATCGAAAAACGTCAATCCTATTGACCGGCAACAGCCTATGATGTCATCAAGGCGCGACCAGGAAGTATATAAGGGCGCCTTGCCAACATGACAGTATCTCTTCGTCTTCAGTGACTGTTTTTGCCTGTTTCGCTATCGGGAAGCATCAACAGAGAAGAAAAGAATGAAGTGTGCGAAGAAGCAGCGACACTTCCGCAAGTGTGTGGATCCGTGCAACAGGTACCTTACACCTGATGACACACACACACTCTGCGTGTACTGCCTGGGGGAAGAGCACGCACGGGATGTTCTCGAGGGAGCATCCTGTGCGAACTGTGAGCGTTTTCCCATGAGAACGCTCCGCTCTCGTTTGGCTCTCTTCTCGAGGGGAGAGAGCTCAGCAGCTGGGAACGGCCCTGCTCGTGCTGAGGCTGAGCGGCGGTTACAGACTTGGGGTTCCCAGCTGGATCTGGCTCGTCGTCTGGAGACCGGTGTAGTGTTGGCAGACAACGAGCCAGATCGCGAGGGGCGGACCTCGGAGGAGGAGCAGGATCTGGGCTCCTCCTCCTCGTCCGCTGCTTTTCCATTTGAGCAGAGGATGGTTGAGAAGGCGAATGAAGCGCCTGAGGCTGAGGCTTCTCAACCACCCTGTCCCATGTATGGGGAGCTGTTGGAGGTGATGGAGCGCGCTGCAGGTAGACTGCAGCTGCCCTGGCAGCGCGCTAGGAGAGAGGACGTGCGTCCGGGTAGGCTGGACGACCGTTTTCTCTCCGCCCATGACCAACCAGCTCTCGGGAGCCTTCCATTCTTTCCCGATCTCCACCAAGAGATCGTGAGAGGATGGAAGAAACCTTATTCAGCCCGGATCCATCGACATCAGCGGGCTAATTTCGCTGATGTCGAGGGATTGCCCGAGGCGGGATACGTGGCGTTGCCGCCTGTAGACGAGGCGTTTGCGAACTACCTCGCCTCCGGGCGGCTATCGACATTAAGGGCTCCCACCCTGCCGTCTGAACCTCTCAGGACGTCTGCGCGCCTGAACGGCAGGGCATACATGTCGGCGGGTCATGCCGGGGCAGCCTTACACACAATGGCGGTGTTACAGGCTTACCAGGCAGACCTGCTGGGGGACCTCGATCAGGGGGTGGGTCTGACCCCTGAGGCGGTAGCCGAGTTGCGCCGGTCCACAGATCTGTCTCTCCGGGCCACCAAGCAAACCGCTTTTGCCATCGGTCGTTCGATGGCGGCGATGGTGGCCACGGAGAGACATCTGTGGCTCAACCTGGCGGACATCGGGGGGAAAGAGAGAACCTTTCTCCTCGATGCCCCGTTATCGCCCTCTGAACTTTTTGGCACCTCCGTAGAGGCGGTGGTGGGTAAGTTCAGGGAGGCGAGGGCGCGTCCGGGATAGCGCCCAGGCAGTCGGGTGTCCCGCTCCCGTCTCAGTCTGAGGGCTGGAGACAGGGGCAGCGAGCCAGCGTTGCCTCTCGAGCGCCCCCGCCGTGGAGGAGCGGGACGCAGAAGAGGCGGGACACCCGCAACCGGAAGAGGAAGGAAGCCGGGGCTGGCAACCGGGACCAGCATAGGCGGCAGACTCCGCCCCCGAGGGCGCGGAGATAAATGCTGCTTTTCCCTTCTTCTCTCGTTCTCCCCGGGCGCTTTACATCAGGCCGGTGGGCCTATGATGAGCAGGAAATGTAAGATTCTGACGGCCCGCCTGGCTTGGTTGTTGAAGCGCCCCCCTCAGGTCGGCGGGCGGATACTAGCTCGGTGGCTGGATTGATGCACCGCGAGGAGCGATTGGTGAGTCCCCCTCTACGAGGGTGAAACAATTTCAAAACTATGTTTTTCAGGACTTTTTTGACCGTCGCTCCCCTGAGGGGTTGCTTGGGGAGATTTTGGATCATCGCGGGATGTCGCAGGGCTGCAGCTCCCCGTGAGTAGGCTAAGAACGATCTTCTTTGCAACATTATGTGGTTGTGTGTGTATGCCTCACTTTTGCTAGTAGAGTCTTGCTGCCTCTCCGTGTTATATTTTCCCACTATGTGGGTTATTAATTTGCGCTCTCGCCCGAGGGCTTGTAGTGTAGAGGGCTAGCTGCGTTTTCCTAGCGTAAAAGTGGGAAGTAGCTGAAGACCGGGTACGCGTTATGCGCGAGCTGTAGTGAGATCTGCGCCCAGCTCTGCGAGGCTTTGGGAAAAGGGGTTTCGGGGCCTCAGTGTGTTATATTAGAGGTAATAATATTTCTTCCCGAGCCCTGAGTAGATCTAGTGCGGTATGCCGCACCACTTGGCCTAGGCTTTGTCAAGGATGGGGGCGTTCCCTTTTAATGAAGGTGTTCGCCCCTGGCCTGTCCTTTGATATAGAACATGGCGTGGTTTATGCATCCTTGTTTCAGCCTCCTCTTGTTACAGAGTCGTCCGGCCAAAGCCGCCCCCTTCTCTGCGTTCTGGGGTTACGAGTAACGCAGTCGGGGTGTTGCAGCAGACAGCGACTTTGCCAGTGGTCGTGGGGCGGAGTGAAGCGTCTTTCGCTGGTTTTGCGATCAGACTTATCTGCCGTTTCCGCCTTTCAGAGCTTGGTGGCCGCCACCTTTGGCGGCCCCCGGCCTCTTCCTGGAGGATGTTCGGCCGGTGGGTTCTATATTTTCTAAAAGAAAAGCTTTTGTTTCACCCTTGCTCTATGTCTCTGCTCCACCTCCTTTAGGGCTCGGGTTGAACTGAACATCGGATAAACCTCTGTGAAGGTTCTGGTCGGATGCTCCCCTGAGGCCCGAGCATTACCAATGGCTGACGCCCTCGCACTTATGGTTGGCCGCTGCATGGAAAGTAAGACAGCCGCCCCGAGGCAGGTGACGTAAGTTGTACTCCCCTCGCTTTAGAGGGTCTTTGTTTAAGCACTTTCGCTGAGTACACTGCTGTTGGCAATGTGATTAGGTCCATGTTTGTAGGCACTGCCCGAGAGACTGCGCCGTCCTAGGGGCCCTAGGACACGGCGATGCAAGTTGTCCCTAGCTGCCTCTGGGATGGAGCCAGCCCCAGGTGCGGGCATAGGAGCCAGCTGGTTGTTAGTAACCAGCTTCGGCAGTCTGGGCAGTTGGACTTCAGAACAGGTAGTAGGCATCAACCGGCCTCCCTGCAAAGAAGTCTCGACGCCGTGGCCCACGAGTGGGCCCTGGAGGCTCTTCTCCACTGGTGTCGACGTCAGCAGTAACCTCGTCAGCTACTTCCTTGGGGTTGAGTTCCCAGGTGTGAACTGGATTTCCAGGCTTTGTCAGCAGCAGACAGCTGCCGCCAGCCCAGGCGCAGCAGCCAGCCTTCTTAAGGCCGCCCTGAGGGGTAGGCTCCAGGTTTGGTTTACCTTTACTCAGATGGTAGGCCAGATTGGCCTCCCTGAGGGCCTGCTGTGGTCAGCAGGCGCTGCCTGGTCTCCCCCGAGGGGGCACGACTGGCATTGAGTCCCTCGATGGTTGGTATAAGCTGCTAGTAGGCGCTGTATGGCTAGCACGAGTGCTAGTAGGTAGTAGGCCTCAACCGGCCTCCCCTAATGCAGCCGCTGGGGCGGTGACCATGAAGTGCCATGAGTAGCACATTCTGGCTTGGGCGGCTCGCTCTGCTATCAGGTGGAGGCATTGCGCCTCCCTGAAATCGTTCCCCGGTCCCCAGGTTTGGTAACGGATCGTAGCACGGGATGCTATCAGGCAAAGCTGCACGGGGCTTCCCTGTGGGATTCGCTTGGAGTAGTAGGCCCCACGTGGCCTCCTCTGAGGGCACGCTCCTGTCTCGTGGTCTCTGGATAGGTCCAGTCACTGAGCAGAGGGCTGTGATGGAGAAATGCCCGGCATTGTTGCAGGTGGTAGGCCCGTTAGGCCTCCCTGATGATGCGAGTCCCTATCTTCCCTGCTACCTCGAGGGCTAGCACGACTGTGATCAGGTTTCAGGCCCGTTTGGCCTTCCTAAGGGCGAGCTCCGCTGTTGGACACGCGAGCAGTCGGCAAGGGTTACCAGGTGGAGGCTCCTCTCGGCCTCCATGGGGAACGAGTTCCCCTGGCGGGAACGCACAACTGGCTTTACGCTGACAGCTAGTGGTCACCCGCTATCAGGCGCCGGTCTCTGGCCGTTCGCGAGACCTGGAGGCGGTGTTCTTACCCTAGCACGACGGAACTTACTGCTGCTATGCGGTCCCCACGGGAGGGGACTTTCATAGTTTGCCTACTGCATGGTTACCTACCAGGCAGGCTTATGAGCTCCTCTCGAATGAGGGTCTACTATGAGCTTACGGCCGCTTGGCGCTGGTTAAGGGTTGTAGGCCCCTCGGGGCCTCCCTGGCATAATCAGCCTGTAAGGCCTCTGGCCTCCTAAGCACGTTTTAAAGTAGGTGCTTGGTAGATCCGAGGATCGAGCGGCTAAACTCCCCTCGCTAGCAAGGGTTATATAGCACTTCGCTGAGAGCTGCTCTCTGGGATAACCCGTCTCTGAGATCTGGCTAGTGGATGTCACTGCCTTTTTTGCAGCACCCTAGCGGGATGCCTCTTCGGAGGCGAGTACCAGAGGCTCTGTACTGTACAGACAGGGTTGACCGTATTACGTGTCCCATAACAGACTGGGTCACCTGGTCAGGTCTCCCTGGTGGCATTCGGTGAGAACCTCCCGAATAGTGACTGGCATAGGGTTCCCTCGTAGTTCCCTTGCCACGTTCCCTTAAAGGAACCCCTTCTAAGTCGAATGGGCTGGTTCCAGGCCTTCGAGCAGGGCCTGGGAAGGACCTCATGTGTGTGAAGGTTCCTTCTTGGGCGATAGCTTGGGCTATGACCGTAGGGAGCGCTGTCACTGACAGCCTAATGTGACCAGAAGGGGAGTGGTTCAGGCATCTCAGTAGAATTTGCTTGTCTTGACAGTTGTCACTGCCAGTGGGCATGCACTCCCTTCGGCATGGCGGCGTTGGTATATCGTTCCCCGTAGCGTCAAGCTGACGCAGCGCGAGTTCCCTTTCGAAAGGGAACGTCTCAGGTTACGAATGTAACCATTGTTCCCTGAGAACAGGGAACGAGACGCTGCGTCGCTGTGCCATGCCACAGGGCCTGCCTGCCGAAAACAGTCCCTTCAGACGATTAGATACTGTCATGTTGGCAAGGCGCCCTTATATACTTCCTGGTCGCGCCTTGATGACATCATAGGCTGTTGCCGGTCAATAGGATTGACGTTTTTCGATAGTAATTTCAGGCACCTGTCACGCCGGAGGCGTTCCCCGTAGCGTCAAGCTGACGCAGCGTCTCGTTCCCTGTTCTCAGGGAACAATGGTTACATTCGTAACCTGAGACGATTTCTTAAAAGAGTTTGCAGACTTTCTCTCAGATCTGTTGGTCAACGTCGATAAAGCATTAATTGTTGGAGATTTTAACATACACGTAGATAACCCAAATGATGCATTAGGGGCTGCGTTTACAGATCTATTAAACTCCTTTGGGATCAAGCAAAACGTCACTGGTCCCACTCATCGTCTTAATCACACACTAGATTTAATTATATCACATGGAACCAACCCAACCGATATAGATATTATACCGCAAAGTGATGATGTCACTGACCATTACATGGTAACTTGCATACTGCGTACAGCTGAAATCTGTCATGTTGCGCCACGTTATCGACCAGGCAGAACAATCATTCCAACCACTATAGATAGATTCTCAAATAGCTTACCTGATCTGTCTCAGCTGCTCAGTGAACCCAAACAAACAGATGAACTAGAGGAAATGACCAGCAGTATGAGCAACATTTTATCTAGCACATTAGAAATTGTTGCACCAATTAGATTAAAAAAGGTTAGAGAGAAAACTAAAGCACCATGGTACAACAGTGCTACACATGTTATCAAGAGAGAAACTCGTAACTTAGAGCGTAAATGGAAACAAACTAATTTAGAGGTCTTTAGAATCGCGTGGAGAGATAGTATGTCACGTTATAAAAAGGCCCTAAAAGCAGCCAGGGCTGAGCATCTCCGCAAACTAATAGAAAATAATCAAAATAACCCAAGGTTTTTATTTAACACCGTGGCTAGACTAACAAATAAACAAGCATCGCCTGAGCAAAATATTCCGTTACAGTTTAGTAGTAATGATTTTATGAATTTCTTCACTGAGAAAATAGAAAACATCAGAAATAAAATTGTAAATGTACAATCTTTAATGATGTCTTATGATTCAACCGCTACTATCGCCCCTCAAGAACTACTACACCGCTTTACAATTATAGGACAGGAAGAGCTAAATAAACTTATCATTGCATCTAAACCAACAACATGTTTATTAGATCCAATACCCACTAAACTACTCAAAGAGTTGTTACCTGTATTGGACAAGCCTCTTCTCAATATTATTAACTCGTCTTTATCTTTAGGTCATGTTCCAAGAATATTCAAGCTGGCAGTCATAAAACCTCTCATTAAGAAGCCACAATTAGATCATAATAACCTAGCAAATTACAGACCAATTTCAAATCTTCCTTTTATGTCTAAAATACTAGAAAAAGTTGTGTCCGCTCAATTGTGCTCTTTCTTGCAAGAAAATGATATCTATGAAAAATTTCAATCAGGATTCAGGCCGCATCATAGCACAGAAACTGCGCTCGTTAAAATCACAAATGATTTACTTCTAGCTTCTGACCAAGGCTGTATCTCAATACTAGTTCTACTCGATCTTAGTGCTGCGTTCGATACTATAGATCAGGGATGGGCAACTCCAGTCCTCGAGGGCCACTGTCCTGCAAAGTTTAGCTCCAACCCTGATAAAACTCACCTGCCTGTAGCCTTCTAGTAATCCTGAAGACATTGATTAGCTGGTTCAGGTGTGTTTGATTAGGGTTGGAGCTAAACTCTGCAGGACAGTGGCCCTCGAGGACTGGAGTTGCCCATCCCTGCTATAGATCATAAAATACTCATTCAAAATTATACTGGTGTTCAGGGACAGGCATTAAACTGGTTTAGATCGTACTTATCAGACCGCTACCATTTTGTCTGTCTAAATGGGGAAAAATCCAGGATGATGTCAGCAGACTATGGGGTGCCGCAAGGATCCGTATTAGGCCCTCTGCTATTCTCAATATATATGCTACCGCTTGGTAATATTATAAGAAAACATGGAATTAATTTCCACTGTTATGCTGATGACACTCAATTATATATTTCATCACGACCGGACGAAAACGCTAAATTATCTAAACTGACAGCGTGTGTTGAAGATATTAAATACTGGATGACGTGTAATTTTCTGCTATTAAATTCAGATAAAACGGAGGTATTACTTATTGGTCCAAAAAACTGCCCACAAAACCTCGCACAATACAACTTTACCTTGGAAGGATGTCCTGTCACTTTATCCACTACAGTAAAAGATCTAGGTGTTATACTAGACCGCAACCTGACATTCGAAAATCAATTTCATATGTTACAAGAACGGCATTTTTCCACCTTAGAAACATTGCTAAGCTACGTAACATGCTATCTATTCCTGATGCAGAAAAGTTAGTTCATGCATTCATGACCTCGAGATTAGATTACTGTAATGCTTTATTAGCTGGTTGTCCTGCATCCTCAATAAACAAACTACAGCTAGTCCAAAACGCAGCTGCTAGAGTTCTTACTAGGTCAAGAAAATATGATCATATAACACCAATTTTATCATCTCCACACTGGTTACCTATTAAGTTCCGTATCAATTACAAAGTATTGCTACTGACCTATAAAGCCCTAAATGGTTTAGCTCCAGTGTATCTAACGGATCTTCTATCGCCCTACAACCCATCGCGCTCTTTAAGGTCACTAAACTCTAGGCTTCTGGTCATTCCTAGGATATCCAAGTCCACTAAAGGAGGGAGGGCTTTTTCACATTTGGCTCCTAAACTCTGGAATAGTCTCCCTGATATTGTCCGAGGTTCAGACTCGCTGTCCCAGTTTAAAACTAGATTAAAGACACATCTCTTTAGCCAAGCATTCACATTATAATTACCTTTTATACTACAGTTAAATGGGAACAACAGCATTAATATAATATTCTGAACAGCAGCTACGCTAATTATTTCCCATCTGCTTTTCTGTTGTTATCTCGGGACACTAGTCCCGAGGTAAATAGTTCGTCAGCTCCAGTTTGTATCCAGCCTCTCATGAAAACTTCGGATGCCCCAACACATGTGATGAGACGACTCCACGCCTGTGAAGAGACGACTCAACGCCAGCGTTGTTATGGCCTAAATTAATACACGACTGATTATCTTTTTCGAACATTGTTCTTTAACATTGTGTTTCTAACATTTTTTATACTGTTCATCTATGAAATGCACTTTCTGTAAAGCTGCTTTGAAACAATGTGTATTGTGAAAAGCGCTATACAAATAAATTTGAATTGAATTGAATTGAAAAAGTGCGTTTGAGAGTCGAGATAGAGAAGTCAGATTTTTGGGAAGGAAAATCTACCAGGAGAAAATCATCTAAAAGATGAAGGACGAAGGATCATTTCTCGTTATTAAGAAGAATCCAGCACAAAGCCTCAGACAAGGTATCGAATATTTTTGGACTGCTACGACAGCCAAAAGTGAGTCTAACCGCAAAATAAAATGTTTTCCTCCACTGGACGCCGAACAAATGCCACTGTGAGGGATGCAATGGCATAACTTTAAAAGCATCGGAAATATCTGCCTTTGCAAGCCAAGCTCCACGTCCTGCCTTTTTTATGAAATTAATGGCATCATCGACAGTGTTGTAAAACAGAGAAAATGGGGCTAAAGGAATAAGGCTATTGATGCTGTCAGCCAAACCATTGTGGGGAGCAGAAAGGTCGATAATTAAACATTTTTTACCCGAATATTTTCGAGTGGCTACCCCTATAGGACTTACCCTAAAAATCGGGAAAGGAGAATGGGCCTATCATGAATCCTTTCTTAACCTCTTTCTCGAGCAAGGTATCCACAGTTTACGGCTCCTGAGACGAGGACAATAGGTTATGTCAATGAAAAAAAATACAGCAGGAAAATGCAGCAGGCCAGCAAAAAAAACCCTGAACAATACCAGTCAGTAAATAATCCACAAAACAGCGGTCAGGATGCTTTCTCAACGCCTGTCCCAGCTTGGGGACGTTAATGGGAGTTGATGGTTTTATTTCTTTCGCTCCATTTTTATGAAGCGGGTTCTCCTCAGGCACACAGACTTTGGGTGGGCATTCCCACAGTAGCTACAAACATGAAAATATTTACAATTATGCATCCTACAAATATTTTAATTGAAATGAAAGCAAATAGGAGTACCAAGTTATTCACCTGGGGCCCAGATGTATGGCTCGGGCCGGGATGAGACATGGAAGAACTAGGCTTAGATTTAGAGCATAAATTAGTAGAATGCGAGAGAGAGCCACAAACGGAGCAGGACAGGATTTGGTGACCTGTGAAGTGTCTACTTATGAGCGCGAGATTGACCATGGACCAGTCAAGTCTCTGATTAAAGCGTTGAATGAACATAGCTGCCTTTGCAGAAAAAGACTTGTGATACTCGTAGAACAAAACCCCACCGTAAGAGAGAGCTAGATAAGAAATAATGGACAGATAGGTATCTAGTTCGGCTCTGCACGCTGGTTGGACCTCACAAATAACATCCCTATAAACTCCAAATGCGGTACAGAACTCGGGAAAAGTTAGAATTTTTGAAAGTCTAGGGTCCCCATCTTTTAGCTCGACCTGTACGTCACCACAGTCTACTATACGCCGTTCACACAGCTCGGAGCCCAGCAAGAGTTTAACGAGGTTTATGTCATTGTCATCTGTCCCCTCAGCTGATGAGAGATGGCAGCAGCTGGTGGGAAAAAAGGCGAGCCAGTGGAAAGAGGTACGGTGTTTACTAGGGTCCTTTTAGGTACAAATTCTGTGGTGACGACATCAACTTGAGGCTGGCTCGGATCGGAGACAGCAGCGGTGGTTGAAGCCGGGGTGGATGTCGATTGAGCAGAGACGTGGGTCGAGGAAGGTCTAGAAAGGGAGCCGTCTTCCAGTGTTGATATCCTAGCAGCCATGTCGAGGAGAGAAGATTGGATATCAGAAAGTGCCATGAGCACTGGATCATCTGCTGAAAAAGCACTTGGACCCGGATGAACAGAGCAGCTGGCCCGTTTTTGTGCTGGGGCTTTGCTGGCCATCTCAGGATTTTTGCGCTTCGAGGTGTGCTTTTTTCCAGAGGACTGGGTAGGAGGCACCGGCGGAGATTCAACAAATGGAATCATTAGAAAATCGCAGAGGAGGACAAATAGGTCCTCGTGAGAGGCGCCACGCGGAGGCTGAATGTCATTTGAAAATAGGTGTAAGAGACTGTGTGCGTCAGCGGCTGATTTTGGATTGCTTGTCAACTGAGTCTTCCTCGGTCAGAAGGAATAGGCAAATCCAATGGTGCAGTTTGAGAATTTATTGAGGAGTCAGGTACATGGAGATGATGAAGGTTATAGGTATTAATATGACAAAATAGGTGTGTGTGTGTGTGTGTATATGTGGTTATCTGAAACAAATACAATACATGTATATTAGTAAACATGTAGGCTATGGTTACATACAGATGAATAAAGAAATAACCCGCAGTACAACCAAAATCCACTCTAACACTATAAATGAATTTGCACAAATGCCATAAATCTCTGAATGGTAAAAAGTGCCAAATAGGCGAACTATACATTAAATATAATATTTGCAGTTATTTGCAAGGCAATAACTAAAGTATATACAGTAGATGGCTACTTTAGGAGCACTTGCGGAGCGCCGTAGCGGCCTCAGCATTATAGCAGTAGGGAATAACACGGGTATAACAACTTCGCCACCTGGTCGAATAACTCTGCAATAAACACGTCATTCATGCAAAGCGTACTTACATCTTAAGGACGCACACAGCACTTCTACACACAAGACTATCACAGGATTAACAGAGGATGGCAATTCTCTGCACCGTGAATACTGCTCTCATGGCCCTGGACCACGCGAAGTGAAAGCGTGAAAACAACCTCGAGCGAGCAGAACTACATATGAACACATGCATTATGGGTAGCGTAGTCTATGTCAGGGCACGGACTTTTAACAATAGGGTTTCCAGTATTTTTGCCACGGGCCAATCATCAATGCATGGTTGGGACGAGGATTTATTCGCCAACCGCCGAGAACTCGTACGAACGGTAGCGTTATCTTCCGGGCAGGCATCCTGCCCCTGGTCCGATTAGAATGTTAATGGCCGGGTTTCCTCAGAAGAGTCTTGCCATTCTTCCTCGACAGCGGCGTAAGTCATAGCCGACAATAGGGTGAGTAGAATCAGTACTTTTACGTTTAACAACATGAGTGATTTTACCAGCGTACAGATCAGCAGTAGCGAGCAGCAAGCATGTATGAGCAAACTGAATGTGCTTTAAATAGGGCGCCCTGTTTGAGCTTTGGCCATTGAGCAGCGAGGGGAGTTAACCAGCTAATGCAGCTCAGCTGAAGCAGATCAGCTGGAGCAGATCAGCTGATGGGACAGTGTTGTTACAAATAGCATAGCAGCATCTTGACTACCTGGCCTGCCAGAACTGACGCTGACACTCAATTAATATTTCACAATATTAGGCTACTGTTTTTTCTGTATTTTTGATTAAATAAATGCAGGCTTGATGAGCATAAGGATATATATATATATATATATATATATATATATATATATATATATATATATATATATATATATATATATATATATATATATATATATTTACATATTGTCCCTTTTTTACATTTGAGCCACTGCCCCTGAAGAACTCTCTGTACGGCCCTGCACATAACTGATGATGATTGGTGGGTGGGAGACAAGGTTGAGGTTGATAGGTTGAGTTCACACCTATTTTTTTACGGTCTATGGTTCACACACACACACACACACCTAATGCCCACATGCATATGCACAGTCAGCGATGGCAAGTCCAACGACTTCAAAGGTAGCTTTCGCTTAATGGAAGTATAAGCGCTACTTTTCCCTCGTTGAGGTGAAAGGTACGAATGTTTATGTAACGTGCAACTTATGCCTAGGAATAAAGAGTCTCTCCACGTCGGTGGCAAGTAATTCTAATCTAATGAAGCGCCTCACATCATCACATGCCGCCACAAAATGAGTGGCTAAAAACCCAGGTGATAACATGAGCTCCACTACCAAAGTACTGATAATATTTACACAATATTTACACTATAGTAGGTCTACTGATAATATTTACACTATAGTAGGTCTACTGATAATATTTACACTATACAGTAGTAGGATTACTGATAATATTTACAATAATGAATTTGATAGGTGTCTCTCACATCGTCCCACAGCAACATTACAATAGAGTACATTAATGTACAATGTTTTATAATAGTAATTTATTCTATTTAGTGTCCAATTCATTCATTTAACATATTTAATATTGGGGGCATCCAAGTTATTTGACATATTTGAACATTTGAAAAATAAAAAAAAAGTAACACAGTAGTTACTTTCCCTGGTAATTAGTTACTTTTATAATGATGTAACTCAGTTACTATTTGTAAGAAGTAACTAGTAACTATTACTAATTACTTTTTTAAAGTAACGTGCCCAACACTGTTTATGACAGATATGTTCTGGGTTTGTTTTTATCCATGACTCACCCAGTCTCTCCAGTTCTACAGTTGCACTGGTTGATAAAACTCCAGCAAACACTTGACACATGTAAACTCCTTTGTCCTCAGTTCTGACACTCTTCAGTCTGAGAGAGAAGTTTCCTTTGGGGATTTCATCAGCGAAGAACTCAACTCTGTCTCTGTATTGCTCATCTGATAAATCTGGTAAAGCCTCATTATTTTGGTAGAGCAGAACCAGAATATCATCATCTCCGTCTGTTTTCTTCCATGAAACCTCTTCAATGTGTTCAGGTGTGATGTGAGAGTCTACAGAGCAGTTCAGAGTGACGTCCTCACCCACAGACGCAGATATGGAGCGACTCGATCCTGATACTAGCAGACGCTCTAAGAGAAAATACACACAAATACATGTATAAGTACAAATATTTTCATGAAATACTAAATTAACTTTGCACCAGAACTAATATTCGGTACATCCTATACTGTATTCTAAAATGATCTGATATTAACTTTTGCATGGATTTTATTGAAAAGAGCTTAGGCTCATGTTACCAGTCTATTTTTGCAATATTTCACGGTGTGTCTGTGAAACGCTGAGGTACCATATAGTTTTGTGCACGCGTGAACATCATGGCTATGGCGTTTCGAAGGGTTCTTTAATATGACTTTGCAACATGCACTCGTCTCAATGCGAGCGTGTCGTCTGCGTCTGCCACATCAGTAGTTCGTCTGCGTCTGCCGACCGTGTCGTCTGCCACATCAGTCATTCGTCTGCCGAACGTGTCGTCTGCCACATCAGTCGTTTGTCTACCGCGCGTGTCGTCTGCGTCTGCCGAACGCGTCGTCTGCGTCTGCCGAACGTGTCGTGTGCCACATCAGTCGTTCGTCTGCCGAAGGTGTCTTCTGCGTCTGCGGAGCATGTTGTCTGCCGAACGCGTCGTCTGCGTCTGCCGAACGTATTTCGTGCAATATTTCATGTTGTCTGCGTCTGCCTAACGTGTCGTCTGCCACATCAGTCGTTCATCTGCCGAACGTGTCGTCTGCGTCTGCCACATCAGTCGTTCGTCTGCCGAACGTGTCGTCTGCGTCTGCCACATCAGTCGTTCGTCTGCCGAACGTGTCGTCTGCGTCTGCCACATCAGTCGTTCGTCTGCCGAACGTGTCGTCTGCGTCTGTCGAACGTGTCGTCTGTGTCTGCTGAGCGTGTCGTCTGCGTCTGCCAAGCGTGTCGTCTGCCGAACATGTCGTCTGCGTCTGCCGAACATGTCATCTCCGTCTGCCGAACGTGTCGTCTTCGTCTGCCGAACAAGTCGTCTGCGTCTGCCAAGCATGTCGTCTGCGTCTGGCACATCAGTCATTCGTCTGCCGAACGTGTCGTCTGCGTCTGCCGAACGTGTCGTCTGCGTCTGCCGAACGTGTCGTCTGCGTCTGCTGAACGTGTCGTCTGCGTCTGCCGAACGCGTCGTCTGCGTCTGCCGAACGCGTCGTCTGCGTCTGCTGACCGTGTCGTCTGCCACATCAGTCGTTCGTCTGCCGAACGTGTCATCTGCGTCTGCCGAACGTGTCATCTGCGTCTGCCGAACGTGTCGTCTGCCGAACGTGGCGTCTGCAACATCAGTCGTTCGTCTGCCGAACGTGTCGTCTGCGTCTGCCGAACGCGTCGTCTGCGTCTGCCGAACGTGTTGTTTGCGTCTGCCGAACGTGGCGTCTGCAACATCAGTCGTTCGTCTGCCGAACGTGTCGTCTGCGTCTGCCGAACGTGTCGTCTGCCGAACGTGTCGTCTGCGTCTGCCGAACGTGTTGTTTGCGTCTGCCACATCAGTCGTTCGTCTGCCGAACGTGTCGTCTGCGTCTGCTACATCAGTCGTTCGTCTGCGTCTGCGTCTGCCGAGCGTGGCATCTGCCGAACGTGTCGCCTGCGTCTGCCGAGCGAGTCGTCTGCTTCTGCCGAGCGTGTCGTCTGCGTATGCTGACCGTGTCATCTGCCACATCAGTCGTTCGTCTGCCGAAGGTGTCGTCTGCGTCTTCCGAACGTGTCGTCTGCGTCTGTCGAACGTGTCGTCTGCGTCTGCCGAGCGTGTCGTCTGCGTCTGCCACATCAGTCGTTCATCTGCCGAAGGTGTCTTCTGCGTCTGTCGAACGTGTCGTCTGCGTCTGCCGAGCGTGTCGTCTGTGTCTGCCACATCAGTCGTTCATCTGCCGAAGGTGTCTTCTGCGTCTGCCGACCGTGTCGTTTGCGTCTGTCGAATGTGTCATCTGCCACATCAGTCGTTCGTCTGCCGAAGGTGTCGTCTGCGTCTTCCGAACGTGTCGTCTGCGTCTGCCGAGCGTGTCGTCTGCTTCTGCCACATCAGTCGTTCATCTGCCGAAGGTGTCTTCTGCGTCTGCCGAGCGTGTCGTCTGCGTCTGCCGAACGTGTCGTCTGCATCTGCCGAACATGTCGTCTGCATCTGCCAACCGTGTCGTCTGCGTCTGCCGAACGTGTCGTCTGCCACATCAGTCGTTCATCTGCCGAAGGTGTCTTCTGCGTCTGCTGAGCGTGTCGTCTGCCACATCAGTCGTTCATCTGCCGAAGGTGTCTTCTGCCACATCAGTCGTTCATCTGCCGAAGGTGTCTTCTGCGTCTGCCGAACGTGTCGTTTGCCACATCAGTCGTTCATCTGCCGAAGGTGTCTTCTGCGTCTGCCGAGCGTGTCGTCTGCATTGGCCGGACGTGTCATCTGCATCTGCTGAACGTGTCGTCTGCGTCTGCCGACCGTGTCGTCTGCCACATCAGTCGTTCGTCAGCCGAACGTGTCGTCTGTGTCTGCCGAGTGTGTCGTCTGCTTCTGCCACATCAGTCGTTCATCTGCCGAAGGTGTCTTCTGCGTCTGCCGAGCGTGTCGTCTGCATTGGCCAGACGTGTCGTCTGCATCTGCTGAACGTGTCGTCTGCGTCTGCCGACCGTGTCGTCTGCCACATCAGTCGTTCGTCAGCCGAACGTGTCGTCTGCCACATCAGTCGTTCGTCAGCCGAACGTGTCGTCTGCGTCTGCCGAGCGTGTCGTCTGCATTGGCCGGACGTGTCGTCTGCATCTGCTGAACGTGTCGTCTGCGTCTGCCGACCGTGTCGTCTGCCACATCAGTCGTTCGTCAGCCGAACGTGTCGTCTGCGTCTGCCGAGCGTGTCGTCTGCGTCTGCCGAACGTGTCGCCTGCGTCTGCCGAACATGTCGTCTGCGTCTGCCGAACGTGTCGTCTGCGTCTGCCGAACGTGTCATCTGGGTCTGCCGAACGTGTCGCCTGTGTCTGCCGAACGTGTCGTATGCGTCTGCCGAACGTGTCGTCTGCGTCGGCCGAGCGTGTCGTCTGCGTCTGCCGAACGTGTCGTCTGGGTCGGCCGAGCGTGTCGCCTGTGTCTGCCGAACGTGTCGTATGCGTCTGCCGAACGTGTCGTCTGCGTCGGCCGAGCGTGTCGTCTGCGTCTGCCGAACGTGTCGTCTGGGTCGGCCGAGCGTGTCGCCTGTGTCTGCCGAACGTGTCGTATGCGTCTGCCGAACGTGTCGTCTGCGTCTGCCACATCAGTCGTGTAGACCTACCAGAAAAATTTAGCTAACTTAAATAACATTTATAATTTGTAATAATTGTGTAGTTGTAATATTTAGTTTTAAAATTTCGCCGAAGTTTGATTGACAGGCGATCTGACAGTTAACAGAATTATAAAAACAGTTACACCTCCAAATCCCTCCCTATGCCTTATTCCTCAAACTTTGGATAAAAGCGTCTGCAAAATGAATATATGTAAATGTAAAAGAGAAAGACGAGCAGTTCATTATTATTATTTAGCATATAATTTAGCAGAGAATTAACATTTTAGAGCCAGGGATACTCTTTCAATTCTGCCATGGTTTTTATCACACTTAAACAACATATGATATTCATGTGCTGTAGAAGAGATGATCGATCAGTGCACGTAGTCTACTGCTCGAACTGAGACTATAGGCTACACAGTAAAGTCACAAAACAGTGGGTCTATTTATTGATTGAGTTTCATTGTTTATCGTCTGCCGAGCGTGTCGTCTGCTTCTGCCACATCAGTCGTTCATCTGCCGAAGGTGTCTTCTGCGTCTGCGGAGCGTGTCGTCTGCGTCTGCCAAACGTGTCGTCTGTGTTTGCCGAACGTGTCGTCTGCATCTGCCGAACGTGTCGTCTGCGTCTGCCGACCGTGTCGTCTGCCACATCAGACGTTCGTCAGCCGAACGTGTCGTCTGCGTCTGCCAAACGTGTCGTCTGCTGAACGTGTCGTCTGCGTCTGCCGAACGTATTTCATGCAATATTTCATGTCGTCTGCGTCTGCTGAACGTGTTGTCTGCACGGACCCCGGTGCACAAATATCATAACTATAATAGGCCTACTGTAATATATTGTATGCTATACTGTAATACATATATTCTAGAAATGTATTAAAAAGAAAGACGCTTTTAGCCTTACTCAAAGGCTGCGGAAACATGGCCAGTGGGTTCCTTACGCACGTCAATCCATTCCGGTGTTCTTATTTTGCTTCTTATGTAAATATACAGGCCATTAGTTTATGAAACCTTGATCAAAATGAAAATAAAATTTATAGAAAACGAAATTCACTTTAAAGAAATGATTTCTGCAAAACAACACAATAAAAATCATGTCTGACCCCACTCCATGTCTCCAGACATATTGCGTTTTATAGCCTATACTCAAGACAACGAAAGCGCATTCTTTAATATTTCTTATATCGAATTCTTTAATATTTTTCATTTTTGCAGTTCTTTTTTTTACCACTTCATTATTTTGGCTCGGAATTTCGTTTGTTGGAAATATGAACTGAATTTAGAAACTGAATTTGAATATAAAAACTTTGCGTTTAATAAACAAAATACATTTTTGAAGCGTTTGGAGTGGAGTAGGCTACATGCAAAACGTAGCCTATTTAGATTCATAGTTAGGCTATATGTTTAAATATAAGCCTATTATATTATTGTTTTAATTTCATATGTTGATGATGAAAAGTGAGCAGCATGAGTAAGATAGGCTATAAGACATATGTCTGGAGACATATGGAGTGGGGTCAGACATGATTTTTATTGAGTTTTGTTTTGTAGAAAGTCTTTCTTTAAAGTGAATTTCGTTTTCTATAAATTGTATTTTAATTTTGATCAAGGTTTCATAAACTAATGGCCTGTATATTTAATACATAAGAAGCAAAATAAGAACGCAGGGATTTCCGCTGCTTTCGAGTAAGGCTGAAAGCGTCTTTCTTTTTAATACATTTCTAGAATATATGTATTACTGTATAACATACAATATATTATAAAATAGCTTATAAAAAAGAAATCGTTAGAAAACCAGAATGCCTGCAGATAAACTGTTAATGACTGACATTTCACACAATCAGGGGCGCAACTACCCAGTGCCAGAGGGGTATGCAGCAACAATTTTGGCACGCAGGTGGTGGATTATTAACTTATTGCATTTAATTTGTTTGAGATCAAATTAATGCTAGACTTTTTGCTATAAATTACAGACATGGCATCTGAGGATTAATTCTTATTTTTCTCAGTTATTTTGCTTTATTTTCAGATTCAATCACAAGCTCGATTTTACATACTAGTGCACGTCCACACATGCGCACTCTTCAAAAACGGTGCTTTAAATCTCTTGACAAACTAAAATACATAGGCTAATTGACATTTGTATGCATTCTAAATAAAATATATAGGTTGTAGGGGAGAGCGGGGCACAACCTAACGCTTTTTGACTTTCTCAGTTTGTGTAAATCCACTTGGGGTTCAGAGTATTTATTGTTTCCCACATTAATTGCACACATGTCTAGTACAATTATGTGGTTTTGTTTCATTAAAACAGTGTATACTTTTTTCTTGATTTACCCCGAAAGAATGGAAGTGAAATGTGACAACATGCCTCGTAGGTGGGGTACATTGTAACATGACCAAATAACAGCTTAAAATGTTACCTGATATAATCAAAAAAATATACAAGACAAACTAAAATATTTTGTCAACAAAATACAATCTTTTTAAAATAAAATAATGGCATTTTTTAATCATTAAAAATATAAGCATTTTTGAGTTTGACTACAAACACATTGCTAAATACAGCTATACAGCAGAGTTCAAAACATAATAATAATTAATAATTTATGAACATTAACTCTCAGTCATTATTCACACTTTTGTCATGTTTTTTCAAAAGAATTCATAAAAGTATAGAATATAATGGCATATTTCTAATAGGGGCTCATTGTAACGCAGTGTTACAACACACCCCATCTGCGCAACTGGGATGTAAACCGCAGCTTGTGTCTTCTGCTGGTTAGATCATCATTAAAGAACGATCTCAACTGTTAAATAACCGATGTAAGATTAAAATAATATCGGATATGTCTTATTTTAAATAAACACAAAAAATAGAGATGAAAACTAAACATAAATAAGAAATTTACTTTTGCTATGGTTAAATACATGTTCAGTAATATCTTCCAGATATTTTTTTATTTTTGCGCTATTTTTTCTCTAAATAATGTTGATATGGTGAAGATTGAAATGTTATTGTTTAATGTTATTTTTAGTTAGTATTATTATGTTTTATTATTTTTCATTATTATTTGTATAATGTACAATGTAAAGTCAGGCTGTTTCTGAACATGTGTCACAGGGAGAGACATGGATGAGCTATATTTGTTACAGGAATGTGCATTCATATAGCACATGTTCCACTGATGCATACAGTAGCATGCATCTGTTCCATGATGTATTGTCAACTGATTCTTTATAAGGAAAGTGGATTGTGCAACATATGTAAGCATGATGTATACGCTCTATTTTAAACATAGGACGCAAGTTTTGTCTTCCTTCTAAGGAAGTCTCTTCCTAGAGGGACAAGGGAGGATGGAGATAGGAGAGGGAGAGAAATGGAGGAATGGAGAAACATACAGCTGGCATGAGACAATAACTTTTCAATGTCTCTACTATGTCTGACATATAAAAATAATAAATAAGAGATCTCTTGGCAAATTACCGGTATCCGGTCCTGTGATTCAATCATAACGGGGACAAAGCTGAATTTTCAGATCAACATATGGCAACTAGTAAATACACTAAGTTTCGTCATTCTGGCATGTGTGGAAAGGGTTAAAACATGCGCGTTACAACTAACCCCGCGTTAGGTTGTGCCCCGCGCTCCCCTACTGAGTGTCAGCTTGCTTATTTTGCTCAAGATAAGGATTTATTAAGTCCACATGTCATGCAAACAAGAAACTATGCTTCTAACCACAGGTCGAGAGCTATCGTTCCAACCACGCAAGTTTGCGACGTTGTTTGCGAACGTTCGTTGAAACGATGGTTCCGATGATGGTGAATTTTAATTTTACTGTAGGCCTAACTGTAATCTTAGGTGCGAGCGAGATGATTGACAGGACGATAGCGGAGGCACAAGCAAAAAACACAAACTGAGGGTTCCCCATTTTAAAGGGGAATTTCCAAATATCTTTTATTTATTTGCTGTAATTCGGGTATAGCTATTTTATGTCATCTGTCTTATTCATTTTTTTTAAATAATAGCTTAAATTATCGGGCATTTGACGGGCAGACGTTCTCCACACGCATGTCACACGCACGTAGTCGCGTTTGTAAACTTAGGGCAGACGTAATCTACACGTGACGCTGCCGTGACGTCTGCATAGATCCACAGCTACACGTTACTGACGTGTCTACCTGGCGTAATATTTGCGTAATATCTCCATATCTAACAAATGGAGACGTACACGCACTTATACACGTGTATGGAAAGCCAAGAGGGCCAAAAACACGTGAATTTTAACACAACTCGTATTTCACGTGTATGTAACAGACTTTATTTGATCCTGTCATGATGTATTGATTTGGTACGTTCTGGCGCTCGTTGTGTATATGTGTGTGCAATGTATTTTTCCCCTCGGGGCTTGCCGTATATAGGTTTGGGCATGCGCACTTTTTGTACTGGAGTGTTGCGGGTTTTTGAGACTGAATATAACATGTGACAGAGAATAAAAGTGAAGCAAAGTTCAGATGACTGTCGTTGATTGTTTTCTTATTTCTAAGTGTTTTAGGCGAACCCTGCACGGACGCTCGGTCACATTGGTGGCAGCGGTTTTGTTTTGTTTCATTTGCTTTACGTGGCTCAGTGTTACGGCGTGTGTTTAACTAGTTAGTTTGCAGTTCAAAGTTCTTAGCCAAGTTAGCACGCGCGGGTTCAACATTGACGGCCATCATGTGGTACAAAGACGAGGATGATTTTTCTTCGAGACGGGACCGCGAAAAGGTCAACAGACACGTGAAAATCGAGCTGCCGCCGCCGTTCTCCGGTGATGAGAAGCAGAGCTTTCTATGCTGAACGCGGCAGTTCGAGGTTGCCGTCAGAGCGATCACAGAGGGAGACGGCGCTGCATCAGTTAATTATGAGCTGGTGAGGATTCTGCCGACATGTTTGGCTGGCGCGGCGTTTCTTCTTTGGGACAGTCTTCCTGCTACCGTTCAGGCTGACTATAAGACTGTGAAGGAAAGACTAAAAGAGGCTTTTGGGCAGGGACAGTTTATGGATCGCTTTCAGGCCAGTTTATCAGCCCGCCCTCGTGCCCCGCGCGGAAGTCTGGAAGTGTATGCGGCAGAGATCAGCAGATTAGTGGACAAGGCTTTTCCTGAGTATGGTGACAAGGCCCAAAGGGAAGAAAAGTTTCGTCGTTTCTTGGCTGGTCTGGATCCTGTGCTCAGAGCTAAATGTCATGAACAAGGAGCAACAGATTTGGAAGAGGCCGTAATTATCGCAGGTCGGTGCGAAAATGCTAGAGACTCAATAAAGACTGATTACATGTCTGTTAATGCTGCCTACGGTAATAATGAGGGAGGAGCAGTGGCTGCTGTTCACTCTGTGACTGATAATGGTGGGCTATATAGGGCAGTGGATAGATTAACGGAAGAAATGAGAGACATGAGAATGGAACTGATGCGCTTGGGTGATGAGAACCAAAGACTGAAGGCCAGAGCGAGTCCTAGAGCAATGGATGAGTGGAGTGGAGATCGCTCTCAGTCTAGTGGAATGTGCCAGTGTGTCTGTGGTGGTCGTGGATGCCAGTCACGTGTCTTTGCCGCACGGAGGGGTTGTTCACCTGAGAGAAAATCATTCCAACAGCATGATGAGCACACATCAGGTATGGATCGTGGTTATAAAGACTCATACTCTGCTCGGTCCCCTGCTAAACACAGCCCTAGCCCCAGTCCTCGCAGATGGAACAGCTATGAGAATGACTCCAGAAAGCAGGGTGTGCGTTTCATGTCTCCTGGTGGAGCGGAGCGCAGCAGTGGGCCGGGAAATGGATTTTAGCTGATGTTGCGGCCCAAACACCAGCTATACTGCCTGCGGGCCTTAATATAGGCAACGTTGATGATAGTGACTCCATTTCAAAAGACGTTAATGTGATTGCGGACACTGGCCGGGATGTGCTAGTGTCGTATGTGAGAGGGGTGATTGAAGGTGTGGAGGTTCAAATGTTAGTTGACTCCGGTTCCAGTGTATCTCTCATGAGTGCAGACTTCCGTATGTCAGTTCCAACACTTCGTAATCGTCCATTGAAAAAGGACTATGTGTCAGCCCGTGCTGTGAATGGACAATTGCTAGATACACTGGGCACCATCACAATAACATTTCAGCTGGGTACTGAGTCGTGGCAGCATGTCTTTCATGTGCTAAGATAAACCACACAGTCTGTGTTGCTGGGCTGGGACTTTCTTTTGAAAAATCATGCTTTGATGGATCTCAGCCATGCTAAGCTACAACTCTGGGACATCTCAGTTCCTCTCCTTACCAACAAAGATTGTGTTCCAATGTGCTGCAACGTGTCGCTGGCCACCGCTATGAACTTACCACCCCTCAGTGAGTCAGTTGTGGCTGTTAAAGTGTGTTCACCCAATGCAGCCCATTTGGCGAGTGACTTTGTTGGCTATCTGGAACCCAATGTGGCGGATTCTTCCAGTCTAGTGGTTGCTCACACGGTGGCCACGCTTCACAATGGACTGACAAAAGCTCGGATTTTGAATCCTACTGGACAGGACGTTTCATTGAAACAAGGAATGCACCTGGGTGAGTTTTATTCAGTTGATGACTCTGATGTTCAGCTGTTTCATGCTCCAGCTGATATAACTACAGCAACCGTGTCCAGTGTTGCGCCTCCTGTGTCGCTGGATGAGTCGCCTATTTCTGAATCAGAGAGAGCTGCGCTTTCAGCATTGCTACTGGAGTACAATGACATCTTCAGCTCCTCCAAACGGAACTCTGGTAAATGTACACTAGTGAAACATCACATTAGAACTGGTGAGCAGACTCCCATCAAACAGCCGCATATCGTGCATCCCCTGAAAAACGTGCCGAGATAGAGAAACAGGTGGCTGGCCTGTTAGCAGATGGTGTCATTGAGGAGAGCTGTAGTCCCTGGGCGTCACCAGTTGTTTTGGTGAAAAAGAAGTGTGGCACATGGCGTTTTTGTGTAGACTACAGACGCTTAAACAGTGTGACTATTAAAGACTCTCATCCTCTTCCCCGTGTGGATGATACGCTGGACGCGTTAGCAGGCGCAGTGTTGTTCAGTACACTGGATTTCTCTAACGGTTATTGGCAGGTGGAAGTTGCTGAGGAGGATCGAGATAAGACAGCCTTTACGACAGAAAAAGGCCTCAATCAGTGGCAGTCCATGCCAATGGGGCTATTCAACGCCCCCACCACATTTCAACGTTTGATGGAGCTGGTCCTCAGGGGGCTCCCGTGGCACATCTGCATGGTATATCTCGATGACATTTTGATTTATAGCAAAACTTTTGAAGAGCACCTGTCAAGTCTGAAAGAGGTGTTTTTAAGAATCCAATCTGCTGGTTTAAGACTGAATCCAAGCAAATGTCACTTTACCAGAGATCACGTGGTCTTTCTGAGCCATGTCATTTCTCAAAAAGGTCTTCAGCCTGATCCAAAGAACATAGAGAAAGTCTTAAACTGGCCAATTCCCTGTTCTCCTTCTGAGGTGAGAGCCTTTGTGGGACTGTGTTCCTATTACAGACGTTTCGTTAAGGACTTCTCTAGACTCGCTGCTCCACTAAATCAACTTGTTGGGAAAAACGTGCCCTTTGTGTGGACTGCTGAGTGCGACAAATCATTTGACCTTTTAAAGAGTGTGTTGTCATCTGATCCTGTGGTAATATTGCCTGACTTCAGTGTGGCTTTTAAAATCTACACTGATGCGTCCAACTTGGCTGTTGGTGCAGTCCTTGCCCAGGACAGAGATGGACTAGAGCATGTGGTTGCGTATGCCAGCCGGGCATTGAATTACACTCAGAAGCGTTGGTCCACCTTTGATCGTGAATTGTGGGCTATTGTGTGGGCAGTGAGGGAGTTCAAGCATTACATCGGACTTGCCTCATTTACCATTATCACAGACCATCGACCCCTCCTAGCGCTTCGGCGTTTGTCCATTGATAATGATCCAACAGGAAGAAGAGGGAGATGGATTCTGGAGCTTGATCCTTTGAACTGGGTCATTGTGCACAAAGACGGGAAACTGCACAAGAATGTTGATGCACTTTCTCACCGCCCTGAAACACCTAGCCCTAGCGAAGCAGAGGGCAGTGTTGAGGAGGTACTGGAAGTGAATGTGGTGAGTTCTAATCAAAAAGACTACATTCAATGTTCATCTGAAGTCACTGATTCTGCAGGAGATGCGACTGCTGTGAACTCACTTGACAATTCAGACAGTATGTCTTCCATGAATGCTTTGTCTCACAGCTTATCAGATATTAGAGCAATGCAGCAGGCTGACCCTGATATTGAGACTGGCCCAGGAGAAGGCTGCTGCTGGGGCCGGGCGGGAGGGGAGAGGGCGCCCTCGGCGGCAAGCGGACTGAGGCGACTGAGCCGGCGGCCAGAGCAGCAACTGGCAGTACGTGTTACAGCCTCAGTCTTCTTTCCGGCGGCCGAGAACCGTTGGGCGCAGTTCTCAGCCGCACCACCGAAGCCTGGGATATGGGCTAGTTGAGGAGGCGGGCCCGCTCAACATCCTCCACATCAACAGGTAAGGCCAGGTGTTTCTCCCGGACCACAGTAGTGGACATCGCCTGACCCAGGGAGCGTGTGGCCACCGCCCGACCCAGCGCCTCCGGGCTGCGGACACAGAGTCCGAGTGCTCCGGCACTTAGCCCGTCTAGGTCTCTGGGTCGACTGGGAGGAGAGCGACTCTGCCCCGTGCAGAGGATCTCTTTTCTCAGTGTGGTTTCTGACTCGGTCGCAGGTGCGTGCTGCTTACCAGCGAGCGCGCACATAGTCTCGGCTGACTTGCCTTCGTTAATGCGAGAGCAAGAGTGTGGTCCCACTGAAGTTTTTTCAGAGGCTCCTGGGGCATATGGCATCTGCAGCCGCGTTAGCGCCGCTCGGATTGCTTCATATGACACTGCTTCAGCTTTGGCTTCGCGATCGAGTCCCGAGATGGGCATGGCGGTCTGGCACGCTCCGGGTACAAGTGACTCGGGCCTGCTTACAGACACTCACCCCGTGATCGAACCTCAGTTTTCTACGGACCGGAGTGTCCTTAGAACGAGTTTCCAGGCATGTTGTTGTGTCAACAGATGCCTCATCCACGAGCTGGGGTGCCATGCGCAATGGACAAGCAGCCGCGGGCTCCTGGACAGGACCCCAGCGCCTTCTGCATGTCAATTGCCTCGAGTTACTGGCAGTACGGTTCGCCCTGCACCGCTTCTGAGCGTTGCTGAGGGGTCAACATGTACTAGTCAGGACAGACAACACGGCCACTGTAGCATACATCAACCACCAGGGCGGTCTACGCTCCCGCCATATGTCTCAACTCGCCCGCCATCTCGTCTTATGGAGTCAGAAGCACCTGAGGTCCCTTCGTGCTGTCCACATCCCGGGAGAACTGAACCGTGCAGCCGACGAGCTCTCACGGCTTCAGCCACTTCCTGGAGAATGGAGACTCCATCCCCAGTAGGTCCAGCTGATATGGGAACAGTTCGGCGACGCACAGGTAGACCTGTTTGCCTCCCAGGACTCTTCCCATTGCTCCCTGTATTATTCCCTGACCGATGGTCAGCACGGATGCACTGGCGCAGTGAGCCTTCTCGCACAGGTACTGTGCAAGATCAGGGAGGACAAGGAGCAGGTCATGTTGGTCGCCCCGTATTGGCACGGCTAGACCTGGTTCTCAGAACTGCTACTCCTTGCGACAGCCCCTCCCTGGCCTATTCCTCTGAGACGAGACCTTCTCTCTCAGAGACGGGGCACCCTTTGGCACCCGCGTCCGGCGTTCTGGAAGCTCCACGTGTGGCTTCTGGACGGGACGCGGCAGGTTTGAGTAGTCTTCCACCTGCGGTGGTCGCTACCATCACTTCCGCTAGAGCAGAGTCTACACGGCACGCCTATGCGTTGAAGTGGAACCTCTTTGTCACCTGGTGTTCTTCCCGCCACGAAGACCCCTGGAAATGCCCGATCGGGTCCGTGCTATCGTTTCTCCAGGAGGGGTTGGAGCGAAGGCTGTCTCCCTCCACCCTTAAAGTGTCGTGGCCGCAATATCTGCCCACCACAATCTCCTGGGAGACAAAAAGGTAAGTCAGCACGACCTGATCATCAGGTTCCTGAGGGGGGCGAGGAGACTGAATCCTCCTCGCTCTCCTCTCGTTCCCTCTTGGGACCTCGCAGTAGTCCTAAGTGCTCTGCCGAGGTCTCCCTTTGAGCCTTTGTGGTCGGTCGATATTAAGTTTCTGTCGATGAAGACGGCTCTGCTGACCGCATTGGCCTCTCTTAAGAGGGTAGGGGACCTGCAGGCATTTTCGGTTGACGAAGCGTGCCTGGAGTTCGGATCGGGTAACTCTCACGTGATCCTGAGACCCCGGCCCGGAGATGTGCCCAAGGTTCCCACCACTCCATTCCGAGACCAGGTGGTGAACCTGCAAGCGCTGCCTTTGGAGGAGGCAGACGCAGCCTTGGCATTGCTCTGTCCAGTACGCGCTCTCCGCGCCTATGTAGACAGCACACAGTGTTTCAGGACCTCAGACCAGCTCTTTGTCTGTTATGGTGGAGAGCGGAAGGGAAGAGCTCTCTCAAAGCAAAGGCTGTCTCACTGGATAGTGGACACCATTGTTTTGGTTTACCAGCAGCAAGGTCGACCATGTCCCCTTGGGGTTCGGGCCCACTCCACCCGGAGTGTGGCCTCCTCTTGGACTCTAGCGCATGGCGCCTCGCTAACAGACATCTGCAGAGCTGCAGGCTGGGCGACACCTAACACATTCGCCAGATTCTACAATCTCAGAGTGGAGCCAGTGTCCGACTATGTACTCGCCCCTACGGGTGGCCGGTAATGGACCAGGCTCAGGTGTCTTCGCTTGCTCGCCATTCCACTCCACGGACTGGATACGTGCAATATTTTCCTCAGGTGAGCTCCCCGAGAGCCCTGAGCTCCTCCAGCACTGCTTACGCCGACATCAGTTCAGTCTGCCCTTTCGAGCCCAGACCCTCATGTCCAGCCAGGTGCCCCGTGTGCATGGTTCCCCTCCGGCCACCCTCACACGAGTATTTCCACCGTAAGCCTCCTCAGCGAGCAGGTGTCTTTCCCTTGGCAAGTCCCTGCCACCCCTAGGGTTAAAAATTCACCCTCTGGCTGGTACCCTAGAGTTCTTCCATATGCAGCCCTTAGCGGGTCATATGTGTAGTCCTCCCCACGGGTAGGCATCTTGGCATTCCCTCACTGGGATATGCTTCCCAGTGTACCTTGTTATTCCTGTGATAAGTGGGAGTCCTTCGTCCGTACTAGTCTTACGACAGGGTACTCACACTTACGCAGGGCACTGGAAGACAGCTGAGTGACGTTGTTGTAATGGAACCCCCATTCGTTAGTCACTAACGTACGTCGTAGTGACTGAACGAAAGGGAACGTCTCGGTTACGTATGTAACCCTCGTTCCCTGAGAAGGGAATGGAGACGTACGTTCCTTGGCCACGTCAGCTGTGCTGCTGGAATGCGGAGTTCAGTCTTGGCTCCTGCAGCAGTAACATAATGCGATGTTGCCAGCGTACTTCCTTATATACCCACAAGGTGGGGTGGAGTTACGCATGCAAATTCCGCATGCCCATGGCATTGGCGCTGACATTGGGCGCTGTTGAATTCTCTAAGCTAAGGTAATTGGCTTCTAAGCGAAACCCCCCATTCGTTAGTCACTAACGTACATCTCCGTTCCCTCCTCAGGGAACGAGGGTTACATACGTAACCGAGACGTTTTGTCTGACCCACCGTGTTCAATTAGGTGGTCTGTACCAGACATGAGTAGAACTGGGAGGGTTCGTAAACCTCCTAGTCACTTAAATTATTTTGTTTTGTATTGAAGAACCTGAATTTCTCTGGGAATGAGAATTTGTTCTATTGCTGAGCATGTTATTGCTGAAAAAAAATTGTGCTTGTTGCAATATCAGAAAAAAAACAAAGGGAAAAGACAAAAGTGCTTTGTTCTCCGTTTCATTGTACACAGCTGTTTATTGTTTATGACTGTGAATGTTGTTATCCTGATACATAAACGGGGACGTTTATTTTGTGAGGGGGGGACGTATGTAACAGACTTTATTTGATCCTGTCATGATGTATTGATTTGGTACGTTCTGGCGCTCGTTGTGTATATGTGTGTGCAATGTATTTTTCCCCTCGGGGCTTGCCGTATATAGGTTTGGGCATGCGCACTTTTTGTACTGGAGTGTCGCGGGTTTTTGAGACTGAATATAACATGTGACAGAGAATAAAAGTGAAGCAAAGTTCGGACGACTGTCGTTGATTGTTTTCTTATTTCTAAGTGTTTTAGGCGAACCCTGCACGGACGCTCGGTCACATGTATTTAACGTGTTAAATACACGTGAAATAAGCTTTAAATACGTGTTGTTTACGTGTGACAAATCAGCACGTATTTTACGTGTTAAATACACGTAAATTACGCGTGAAAGTTAAAAATCAGTTTGAACAGGTCAGTGTCATTGGCTGCTGAAGACTTGGGTCTAACCATTTCTGTGAGCTTAGGGGGGTGTACTGTTCATAGACTAGGCTACCACCATTTAGGTCAGATTCAGCCTATTTATTTTGTCTTTTTTGTTTATTTTTGTTTTGTAAAGTCTATAGAAATAATATAGGCTTATTTAAATTGCAGTTTTATGAAAATGTAGATAAAAATAAAATAGCTGAAATATATAAAAAATAAAACTCATGCATTAACATTTGTGTGGGGAAATCAGTTACAGTGGAGGTAAGCAATCAATGTAGGGTTAAGATACAGACCATTGTAATCAATATCTGTATTTGGAAAACAATGTGATCTTTTGTTGTACTTACATTTGCTATTGCAAGCAGGTGGTGCTTATTGAAACCTTTTTGTTCAGAGATTGGGCACTCATCAGACAAACAGTAATTAGGTACACAGGTGATATTATCCATTTAAATTTTTTTTAATTATTTTTCAAAAAGTATTTAACTATGGTATTTTAGACTTTATATGTAAGTATATTTAAGACTTGCAGGGTTAGAATGAGAGCTTGTGCTCAGGTCAGGACAGGTATGAGAATTTGATTTGGCTTTCCTGACAGCAGAAGTATTCTACTGTGCTAAAGTCCTAGGCCACCCTGATAATTGGTATTAAAGCAATTTATCTGTAAAAATTCAATTTCAAGGCAATTTGTTAAAGCACTTTATAACATTTAAGTAAACAAATAAACACAAAAATACTAAGTAGCTCATTATGTTCTTTTAGAACCACACAGTATTACGGTGACACATTGCTGCCACATACATAATATTTTTTCCACACAATTATGTTGTTAAAATGACTTCTTTTCTCGTAAAACAACATATTTTCTCGTAAAAACAAGATGTTATGATGTTAGAACGACACATTTTCCACCTTAAAACAACGTATATTTTCTCCTATAAGGACGTGTTGTATAGTGTACAAAATATGCCTTTATCCACATAGAGAATTTATATAGGCTATGTGCCTTTGTTACACTGGTTAGACTTAAGTTATAGAGAAAAAAACCCCCAGGTAAATCGCACTGTTGTGTCACATTTTATTATTACATTCAACAAGTAATAACTAAATGTTTACAAACATTATCAACATGTATTTTAAAGCTATTTCCACAACAAATCCTTTAAATGTAACAATAATCAATGTAGAGATGGCATTTCAAGCTAAATTATTTGATGGTCGCTGGGAATTATTTGATTATTATTCGAAAATCTAAATAGTTCTTAAATGTTTTTAATGTCAAAGTAGTTACAGTGAGGAAAATAAGTATTTGAACACCCTGCTATTTTGCAAGTTCTCCCACTTAGAAATCATGGAGGGGTCTGAAATTGTCATCGTAGGTGCATGTCCACTGTGAGAGACATAATCTAAAAAAAAAAAATCCAGAAATCACAATATATGATTTTTTAACTACTTATTTGTATGATATAGCTGGAAATAAGTATTTGAACACCTGTCTATCAGCTAGAATTCTGACCCTCAAAGACCTGTTAGTCTGCCTTTAAAATGTCCACCTCCACTCCATTTATTATCCTAAATTAGATGCACCTGTTTGAGGTCGTTAGCTGCATAAAGACACCTGTCCACCCCATACAATCAGTAAGAATCCAACTACTTACATGGCCAAGACCAAAGAGCTGTCTAAAGACACTAGAGACAAAATTGTACACCTCCACAAGGCTGGAAAGGGCTCCGGGGAAATTGCCAAGCAGCTTGGTGAAAAAAGGTCCACTGTTGGAGCAATCATTAGAAAATGGAAGAAGCTAAACATGACTGTCAAGCTCCCTCGGACTGGGGCTCCATGCAAGATCTCACCTCTGGGGTCTGGAAATCATGCATGGCACGGAAGGTTCCCCTGCTTAAACCAGCACATGTCAAGACCCGTCTTAAGTTTGCCAATGACCATTTGGATGATCCAGAGGAGTCATGGGAGAAAGTCATGTGGTCAGATGAGACCAAAATAGAACTTTTTGGTCATTATTCCACTAAACGTGTTTGGAGGAAGAAGAATGATGAGTACCATCCCAAGAACACCGTCCCTACTGTGAAGCATGGGGGTGGTAGCATCATGCTTTGGGGGTGTTTTTCTGCACATGGGACAGGGCGACTGCACCGTATTAAGGAGAGGATGACCGGGGCCATGTATTGCAAGATTTTGGGTAACAACCTCCTTCCCTCAGTTAGAGCATTGAAGATGGGTCGAGGTTGGGTCTTCCAACATGACAATGACCCGAAGCACACAGCCAGGATAACCAAGGAGTGGCTCTGTAAGAAGCATATCAAGGTTCTGGCGTGGCCTAGCCAGTCTCCAGACCTAAACCCAATAGAGAATCTTTAGAGGGAGCTCAAACTCTGTGTTTCTCAGCGACAGGCCAGAAACCTGACTGATCTAGAGAAGATCTGTGTGGAGGAGTGGGCCAAAATCCATCCTGCAGTGTGTGCAAACCTGCTGAAAAACTACAGGAAACGTTTGACCTCTGTAATTACAAACAAAGGCTACTGTACCAAATATTAACATTGAGTATTTGAAGGTGTTCAAATACTTATTTGCAGCTGTATCATACAAATAAATAGTTAAAAAATCATACATTGTGATTTCTGGAATTTTTTTTAGATTATGTCTCTCACAGTGGACATGCACCTACGATGACAATTTCAGACCCCTTCATGATTTCTAAGTGGGAGAACTAGCAAAATTGCAGGGTGTTCAAATACTTATTTTCCTCACTGTATATTTTATTTAGTTTCTTTATTAAGTTAATTTAGAAATATTTTGCCATTTTTTGTTTGTTAAATTAAAGTTTTTGTTTTTTAAAGTGACGACCAAGCGGCCAGCAGCCGAAAGTGAGTTTCCAATTTAACCTCTCAAATCAACACTTATCTTGTCTTGCCTAATAAAATCCATAGATATAAAACACTTAAAGCTTATCACAATATTAAATGTTTATTGTCACCACCACAGAAAAAGGCATTTTTGACATGTTGAATCTTTAAACAAGTGCTCTCTTGACAAACTAAAATACGTAAATGACATTTGTATGTATTCGAAATAAAATATATAGATTGTACTAAATGTCAGCTTGCTTATTTTGCTCAATATAGGCATTTATTAAGTCCACGTTATGAAAACAAGAAACTATGCTTCTAACCGCAGGTCGAGAGCACTGTATATAGGCTAAATGATCAGTGGTCGAGAGCTGTTCCAACCACGCAACTTTGCGATGCTGTTTGCAAATGTTCGTTGAAACTATGGTTTCGAGAAACACCGACGCTATAACTACGGTTTCGGGAAACTCACCCCTGATTCGCACCTAAGTATGCACTAAGACTTAAGGTATTGAGAAAAAACCCGCAGATATTTGCTTGTTTGTTGTTGTGTCAGTCGCATTTTATTATTACATTTAAAAATACTGGTAAACTAAGGGTGGGTTGCACCAACAGGATTAATCTTAAATAGATTAAATCAAGGTTTATCTAATAATTCTGTTGCACCAAACTTTAAACCTTGTTTAAAAATAAGCAGGTTTATTTTTAAACCATAATTTTGATCCTGGATATAATTTATATTTAACATAGATTAACTTTAATGCTGTTGCTCCATAACTTTAAACTCAGATTTAAATCTCAATTCTGGATTAATTTTAAACTTGCATGTGAGGAGGTTTAAATTAAATAAAGTGCACCTACAATTAAACTATGCATATGATTGAACAGAGATAGAAACAGTGGGTGTGTCGTCAGGTCTCAAAGAGGTGTTTATTACTAATACAAATGATAAATAAAGCGAATTGAGCCGGAGTGTGAGGTTGTGTTGCTCATTATGAAATCATTGAATCAAATCATGAAATCATTGTTTTGTCATAAATTACGCTGCCACAATATACTCCATTATTAATTGATATTATTATTTATTTACGCATGCGCTGCATTGCCTGCTTGATCAGTAATGGTAGTGCTTTATAAAGAGGTTTATTTCCTTTATCGGCAAGAGCTAGGCCTACTTATGTCAGAGAGAGTTTATGGTGGTCAATAAAGAAGGAAATTGAATATTAGTATTGTTGCTGTCAATGGCGAATCCATCATGGCGGTGAAAATTAATCGTAAATGGAGGCTTTAATCGCAGGTTAAATTCTAATCATCGATTTGTTCATCTGGGTTTAAAATTAAGTGGTGCAACACAACTCGATTTAAAATAAAACCTAGATCAATAAATCCTAGATTAGCTCTAAACTGAGTTTAATTTAATCCTTGTTGGTGCAACCCACCCTATGTTTAAAAATATTATCAACATGTATTTAGGCTATTTAGGCAACAAACCATTTAAATGTAACAATATTCAATGTAAATCGCAACTCCTCTTCCCTCTACACACACATAAACACAGAGGGAGAGAGACCATACACGCTCTCAATCTGTATGATAACAAACTGTTTAATTCATTAGGGTAGGCTATAGAATAGGCTATATCAACTCAAGCCATATAATTATTTTAACATGCAGTTATTTGACATCGCCCTCAGTAACGGTTATATGCCACGTCTACAGTGTGTGTGTGTGTGAGACAATGTGTTCTTCAGTTGTCCCAAGGCAGTTTAGCAAATTTTCATGCAATCGGTGTCCCTTTTCGAACTATTGTGAAAGCTTTCATACAGAGCTATAGTGTGCACTGAGGTAGCTTACCGAGGCCCGTGTCCATTTTTACCAGTATTTTACATTATTTTTTAATGTAATGAAATGCGGCTGACACCTGTGTGATTTTATCTGGGGGTTATTTTTATTTCTCTCAACAACTTAAGTCTTACCCAGTGCATACTCAGGTGTGACTCATTTTCATGAAATACAATTTCCCTTTATTTTTAAGGGCGTACTAACATTGAAATAATGAAATAATTTGATACAATGCACTTGTTGTGTACATACATGTTTTTACATTGTACTTATATTTTAAAAGTTATCAACTTCGTCTGCTTCTTCCTCTTTTCCTTTATCATAAAACAATAGGTTACTGTCGTAACCCCGGTTCTCTGAAACATCGAGTGGAGAGATCCACCTATGGGAAGGGCATCCGTACCTGACCTCTGCAGAAGCATCCAATTGCACCAAGTCTGACAAGACAGGCAGGAGCGCGCAGCCAATGCCCGGTAAGGCCCCGCCCCTTACCTGCGGGCATATATAGCCTGCACGCGCTACTGTACTCCAGTAAGAATATTCGCTTCTCGTGCAGCAAGCGGGGCAAGGCTGGTGGATCTCTCCACTCGATGTTTCAGAGAACCGGGGTTACGACAGTAACCTATTGTTCTCTTTCATCATCTCGTGTTCGAGATCCACCTATGGGAGAGACATGGACAGCTCCCCGATTGCCCAATATACTCACAGTGAGGTCCTGTTAGCCAGAAAAAGACGGTCACCCCCAAGGGGGCGGTGCTTGACACGTCTCATAATCATGAACCCGCCAAACAGACGCACACACGTAACTGCGGTGTGCAAGCAGGACATGAAACGTGTGTGGCACACACAAAAGAAGGCAGGGTCAGGAAGACCCCACCCCCAAGACCGAATGTGCTACCGAGGTTCTGGTGACATCCAGCCTACAGTAACGCACACATGTATGGGGAGAAGCCCAACTGGCAGCAGAGCAGATATCCTGCAGTGATACTCCCCTGAACAGAGCCCAAGAGGCGGCTAAGCCCCTCGTGGAATGAGCTCTGATGCCCCCTGGGGGGTTGCACTCCCTTCGATTCGTAAGCCAAAACTATAGCGTCCACAAACCAATGCGAAAGGCATTGTTTAGACAGGGGATCCCCTTTGTGGGGAGGAGCCCATGAAACAAAGAGTTGGTCACTCTTCCGGAAAGCACTGGTCCTAGCCAAATACGTCTGTAACGCACGGACCGGACACAGGGCATTCAGCCTTTGATCCTCCGCGGAGGAAAAAGGGCAGAGGGTGAAAAGCGGAAAGCTCCAACACCTCCGATGTGAACGCAGGAAAACATTTCGGCATGAAGGCTGGATTAGGCTTAAGGAAAACCTTATTTCCGCCCAGAGAGAATTTAATGCACGAGGGGTGAACCGAGAGTGCATGTAACTCACTGACACGTTTGGCTGACGCCAAAGCCAAGAGCAAGGCTGTCTTGAAGGACAGCAACTTTAGGGAAATATTCCCCAGAGGCTCAAAAGGGAATTGAGACAGGGCTTCCAGCACCATGGAGAGGTCCCATTCAGGGATCGTTCCCCTAATGACTGGCAACGAAAGACAGGCACCCTTCATAAATCTGCGGATTAGAAGATGCTGCCCAACCGTTGAGCCCTCAAAACCCACATGACAAGCAGAAATAGCTGCCAGATAGACCTTAATAGTGGAAAAGGACCTTCCTTTATCCATGAGGTCTTGGAGGAAACACAAAATATCAGAAACTGAGCACTGATATGACGTGAGACCCCGCCCATCACACCACTCATCGAACACTTGCCACATACAGCCATATAAGGACCGTGTAGAAATGGCCCTGGCATTCTGTATAGTAGCCACCACGCGCGGGGGGGAAGCCCTAACGCGCTCAGGTTCGCGCTCTCACGGGCCAAGCCCAGAGAGCTACCCTGTCCGGGTGTGGGTGAAAAATCTCCCCGTTCGCTTGAGACAATAGGTCTGTGCGGAGGGGGAGGCGCCACGGCTAGGCATGTAACAGAGGAATTATCTCCGCCAGCCAGGGCGCTTTGGGCCACCTGGGCGCTATCAGGATGAGAGCTACCCGAGGGGCGCGTCCAAGTCCTTTAGCGAGAAGAACATATAGGACAACGGCTGTTTTCGCGCGAGGCGAATAGATCTACGGACGCCTGTCCGAATCTCATCCAAATCATGTCTACGATCTGAGGATGGAGGCGCCAATCTCCGAAGAGCGGGTTCCCCCTCGATAGAAGATCCGCGCCTCTGTTCAGAGGGCCCAGAACATTAGTCGCGCGTAACGACAGGAAAAATCGACTGCTCCATACCAAAAGCTTGTAAGCTAGAGCATGGAGTTTCGACGAGCGCACGCCGCCTTGACGATTGATATAAGCCACTGCCGTGGTATTGTCTCAGCGTACGAGCACATTATGTCCCTGCAGACGGGCAGAAAATTATTCAGAGCCTTCCAAATAGTCAGAAGCTCTAAATAATTGATGTGCTCTGAACGTAGTTTGCTCGGCCACAAACCGTTCACAGTTCTGCCCTCTTGGGTGGCACCCCAGCCTGTTAAGGACGCATCCGTCGTCACAACTTTCCGCAACATAACCGTCCCGAGAGGGGCGCCCTGTGCGTAAAAGTCCACGCTCTTCCAGTGGCGCAGAGCTGCAGAGCTGCAGCGCGGGTGCGCGTCACTGTCACAGAATGGCAAAGATCGTGTAACGGGCTGAAATGTAGTGACAAAACCCACTTCATGAACGCCCTCATCCTCAGGAGTCCTAGTGGCAAAACCTGGATAGATGGAGCCATAAGACCCTGTAGCCTGAGACATGTGCGATATTGCACCCTCGCCCCTTCTCTGAACTGCGACAGACAGTTCATCAGAGAGAGAACGCGCTCCTGTGAGAGACGCGCTCGCATGGAGACTGAGTTAAGCTCCATGCCCAGGAATATCACATTCTGGCTGGGTGTAAAATTGCTTTTGTTCACATTCACCCTGAAGCCCAGAGATGTAATGTGCGCGAGCACGCGGCAGGTGTCCTGCAACACCTTTCCCCTCGAATCGGCTATGATGAGCCAATCGTCTATGTATGTCAGGATCCGTAGACCAGACATTCTCAGGGGAGTCAAGCCCGCTTCCGCACACAGACAGGAGCTGCGAGGGCTTAGACTCATCAAACGGCAGGATCGTGAATTCGTAACAAATGCCTTGATAGGCGAAACGAAGACACTTCCTGTGAGGTGGATAAATGCTTATGTGGAAAAAAGCATCTTTCAGATCGACCGATGTGAACCAGTCGTTCCGTTTTATGGCGCGGGCGAGCGAACCATGAGTTAACATTCTGATATTGTATTTCCTCAAATGTTTGTTCAACACCCTGATGTTCAGAATAGGCCAGGGGGAACCGTCCTTCTTTGGAACCAGGAAATAACAAAAATGAAAACCCTGGTTTATCAGATTGGGGTACCACCGGAATCGCACCTTTGCTCAGCAGAGAGGAGATTTCCTCTTTCAGAACGCGCGCCGTGTTTTCCTCTGTGTGAGAAAAACGAACGCTGCTGAAAAGTGGGGTTTTCATTGCAAACTGCAGACGATAACCCTGCGATATTGTACACAATACCCATACGGGTGGTTCTGCAGCTCGCGAAGCAGACACACGGCTCACGAGCGTGCCCACTCGCGCCGTGCTGGCTTCATGTTTGCCCAGCTGGCTTAGTTTTGCCCAGCTGGCTTATTTGTGATGCAATGACGCCCTCTAGTGGAGAAACTAGGGACGGCATGCGTGGGTTCAGAGAGCTGTCCACTCTTTGCAGAGAAAAGTGCTTTCCCTGCAGAGAGAGGGTATCTCTCTGTAACGAATTAATATGATTCGTCTGATTTAACGTGTTTTTGTGTGTTTTGTTTTAGGGAAAACACTGGGGTTTGGGAAAACTGGGGCCGAAGCCTTTATTAGCTTTGTGAGGGGACACAGTATGTGCGGTGTGGTGACACTGCTTTTGCACTTTCCCTCACAACAGACCCCCTGAATGGGGGGGGAGACACACCCCATCCACTAAACACATAGGCTGGGCAGCCACGGGAGGGGGGCACCCTCCAGAAGAAACCCTCCGTCTTTTGGACAGGGTTACTGCAGAAGGAGAGTTACTGCAGAAAGAGAGTTCAAAGAGCTTGTCGCTCGAGAACGGTTTTGATGAAAGTTACGTCCCGGGGCCGGGGAATTAGGCAAACGCGCCTGGCTAGGAGCCGCCTTCCTTAGAAGGCACAACTTGAAGGCCTCGTCCTCCTCCTCCTCCTGGTCACATTCTACAAAGCAAAGCGCCATGGAGCGCCCAAAGGGTTGAAAGGCCTGACGAGCGTTATGGAGAAACGAGGTTGTAAACCGTGATGATCTCCTTCCATAATGCAGGAGAGGAAGATCCCTAGCTGTTGGCCCAGGTCGTCCAAAATTTCCGCCTGGTAAGCGGAGAGGAGGAGACATTTAGGGCCCTAACAGCCAAGGCCGAGGATTGGCCTGGTGCACCGAAGCAGAAAACGGTTCATCAGGGCGAGCAGCCCTCCCTGGACTGGGTTGAGGTGCCTGGTGATCGCTCAATAGCGGGTGGTTAACCCATGCCGAGAGCCGCCATATTTTAACCTCCAGACCCGCGAGACCGTGTTTAAGGTCGAGCGGGTCGCTCCAGTAATGCCGTGTGTGCTTAGCGCACGCTAGGAGAACGTGAAAGTTGTTACCTCAGGCCGAGGGGAGCTCCCAGCATTTTACCGTCGTAAATATCCCTCTCCTGGTCGGTGGCGCTCTGTGGAGCCGATGTTGAGACAAGCGGCCGCTCGCTCACACATCCAGGAAGATGGGTTGAGGCAAGGCTGCGGGGGCGCTAGCCTGGGGAATGCCAGAGGGCGGGATGGCCTCCTCGTCCTCTGATGGTGCGTTCAGACCGGACGCGAATGAAACGTTTCGCGCGAGTGATTTACATGTTAAGTTACATTTCATGTTAAGTCAATGCAACGACGCGAATAGGCATTCTGCAGCGCAATTCGCGTGGATGAGAAGTCCCGCACGTCGTCATCACCGGACCCTGCCGGATCGTCGGCGAGCGGGGGGTTTCCCGCAAAGATGTCCTCTTCGGGGAACTCAGGATTGGGCTGGTCAGCCCAGACAAGAGCAGTCATGCCCCGGGAGGTCCCCGGTGGCGGGCTGTCGTCACTATGTCCCACTGGGTAGCAGCACCTTATGGTGGCGTCGCAGGAGTAACTAGGCAGCACCAGACAGTGACTGCAGTTCTCCGGTTTCTCTATGGCCTCTTCCGCGTGCTTGAGGCCCAAGCAGACCGCGCAGAAAGGGTGAATATCATAGCGGCAAGAGCACCACACGCGGCCGGGCAGGCCCGTGATAAACTAGCGCCGGAAAGAAGCAGGAATAGAGAGCGACATACCGGCGAAGAACTCAGAACAAATCTGTAGCGGCAGCCGTGGAACAGGAATGACGAGGAAGAGCGTGGGCGGCTCCGAGAGCAGACACAGAGAAACTGGCAGAATAGGAACTGTCATGCCCGGCGGAGGCTGATCCGAAGATATTTCCTCCTGCAGACAATAAGTGAGCAGCGCACATTCGACCGAGCTGTGTCAGTGCAGAGATCGCGAGAAGCGAATGTCAACTGGAGTACAGTAGCGCGTGCAGGCTATATATGCCCGCAGGTAAGGGGCGGGGCCTTACCGGGCATTGGCTGCGCGCTCCTGCCTGTCTTGTCAGACTTGGTGCAATTGGATGCTTCTGCAGAGGTCAGGTACGGATGCCCTTCCCATAGGTGGATCTCGAACACGAGATGATGAAAGAGAACTCTAGAGATGGCTGTTCATGCTTTTATCACCTCACGTTTAGACCACTGCAATTCACTTACTGCAAGATTTCTCAAATTGCAAATTACTAAATATTTATTGTAATAAATAAATAAATGGTCTGTATCTTAATCTGTATCTGCATTGATTGCTTACCTCCACTGTACTGATTTCCCCACACAAATGTTAATGCATGAGTTTTATTTTTTTATATATATTTCAGCAATTTTATTTTTATCTACATTTTCATAAAACTGCAATTTAAATAAGCCTATATTATTTCTATCGGCTTTACAAAAAAAAAAGACAAAATAAATAGGCTGAATAAACTGATCTAAATAGTGGTAGCCTAGTCTATGAACAGTAGACCCCACTAAGCTGGCAGAAATGGTTAGACCCAAGTCTTCAGCAGCCAATGACACTGACCTGTTCAAACTGTATTTCACGCGTATTTTACGTGTATTTAAGCTGATTTGTCACGCGTAAACAACACGTATTTAACGCGTATTTCACCTGTATTTAACACATTAAATACAGGTGAAATACGCGTTAAATACGTGTTAAAATTCACCTCACGCGGGAAACACTTAACGTAACAAGTAAATGCAAGTAACAAACGTAAATCAAGCATAGTCCACAAAGTGTTGGCGAGATAACACATTATCGGACCGGAGAGATTAATATGGAATTTCTTCTAGAAAATTTCTTGCACAAAATAAATTCAAGCACTTTCAAGGACCTGTATGTATGTTTATTTTCAGTCATGTAGTTGTACACAGCCCTCTCTTTCTGCACAAGGGAAAGATGATCGTGTTGCTTCTTTACTGCTTCAGACTTCCTGTCATCTGGGAGGTTTGCACTTCGTATCAGCTGCTCGTTATTGCTTTAGCACTGCCAGCAGAGATCTGTGCGCGGCCAGCCACCAGGGTTGCCAGGTTTTCACAACAAAACCCACACAATTGCTACTCAAAACTAGCCCAAAACAAGCCCAATCACGTTTCAGGGGGGCTTCTTCGGTAAAAATCGCATTGCAAATTTACGTATTACTGCATATTTTGAGATTTTATGGCATTAGTTGACCTCTCAGGAATATTGATAGAAGATAGCACGTTATAGTTAATGTTTAGTGTTATATAATATATCGTTAGACTCTAACTGCAGTTAGATAACGTGAGCTACACTGCAACAGTTACTATATCCACATGCTTGTCACGGAACGCTCAACAACGCCTCCTCCTGGTTTCACCAGATCCCTCTCTCCTGCGTATTAGGACTGCATATCCCATCCTTCCTCCTCTGCTCATTATCATTGCATTATTATCACCTGTGGACCCTCAGCTCACCTTTATCTGGACTGCTCTGCTTTTTGTTCATTTGTGAAGTCTTGATTTACCCTTACCCTTACGAGAAATTTGATGGCTCACCTTCTGCCTGTAAGGGATTTCTGTTGCAGTGCAGCCTGTATTTCAACCAGCAGACACAGTCGTATTCCACTGATGCGAGCCGCGTTTCCTTCATATGTTCCCTACTCACCGGCCGGGCTCTGGAATTGGCTACTGCGCTCTGGTCTGGAGGTCAGCTCTCTTTTCCCTCTTATAATGAGTTTTTGACCCAATTTCGAGAAGTGTTTGAACATTCAGCAGGAGGAAAGGATCCAGGAGAACTACTGCTTACGTTGCGGCAGGGAAGGTCTACCGCAGCGGACTACACACTCTCGTTTCGGACCCTGGCAGCTCAAACTGGATGGGAGGAGGAACCTCTAAAGCTCCTGTATCGCAAGGGATTGAACCCGGATCTCCAGGGTGAGCTGGCATGCTGCGACGACGGTAAATCCTTGAATCAAATCATGGAGCTCGCTATCCGCCTCGACAACTTGATTCGCTCCCGACACACACCTTTCAGGACCAGCTTCTTTGAGTATGCTTCCCCCAACACGGAGTCGGAGCCCATGCAGATTGGTTACACACGCCTCTCTACGGCGGAGCGGGAGAGGAGACGCCAAGATCATCTCTGCATGTATTGCGGAGAGGCAGGACATCTGAGGGCCACCTGTCCGGTTAATCCAGCGCTCAAGAATTCTACTGCGGTGAGTTCGAATCCCTCTTCTAAGTTATTTCATGTGGATAGTTCTTTGAAGTTTAATGGACAAACTCTAAACGTAAAAACCTTGATTGATTCTGGTGCTGCTGGAAACTTCATCGATCTTGCATTCGCCAAAACTCTTTGTGTTTCTCTCCTCGCATGTGAGCCTGGTGTAACAGTGGAAGCGCTTGATGGGCGCCCCCTGGGGTCAGGAGAGGTACAATACACCACGCAACCTCTTAAGCTCAACATCGGGACACAGCATTCTGAGACCATCCAGTTATTCACGATTCATTCGCCCATGCATCCCATAATATTGGGGCTTCCGTGGCTGGAAAAACATAACCCCCAAATTTCCTGGTCTGACGGGAGGATATCCCGGTGGTCCGCATTCTGTCAGAGCAACTGCATGGTCTCTATCCAAGGTACTGAACACCACAGCGCTTCCCTCAAGGGAGTGGATTTTCAGAGAATTCCCCCCGAATACCACGACCTAGCTCTGGCTTTCAGCGAAACTGAGGCTTCTCATCTTCCCGCTCACCGTGCTGGCGACTGTGCTATTGAGCTTTTGCCTGGAGCTGTACCTCCACGTGGAAGAGTTTACCCGTTGTCACATCCTGAAACAGAGACCATGAGGGCGTACATTGACGAACAACTGGCTTCCGCCGGATTTTTTTTTGTCAAGAAGAAGGATGGGGGTCTTCGGCCGTGTATTGACTATTGTGGTCTTAATGAAGTGACAGTGAAATATCGCTATCCTCTCCCGTTAGTTCCAGCCGCCCTGGAAATGCTCCGTACCGCCCGCTACTTTACCAAGCTGGATTTGAGGAACGCATACAACCTAATTCGCATACGGAGTGGTGACGAGTGGAAAACTGCGTTCTATACTACATCCGGGCACTACGAATATCGGGTAATGCCATTCGGCCTTTCTAACAGTCCTTCAGTTTTTCAAGCTTTTGTAAATGAGGTGTTCCGAGACATGTTACAGCAGAGAGTTATTGTCTATATTGATGATATTTTGATTTTCTCTGATTCCCTTGAGGAGCATGTCCAAGATGTGCGTGCGGTCCTCACGCGCCTGATTGATAACCAGCTTTATGCCAAGCTCTTCAAATGTGAGTTTCACCAGACACGTATCTCCTTTCTGGGCTATATCATCAATTCTTACCGCAGATTTATCCGCAATTTCAGTGTAATTGTAGCACCGCTCACCTCTCTGCTTCAAGGAGGGGGAAAATACTTTAAGTGGACAGCGGATTGCACCGCGGCCTTTGCTCAGCTCAAGGAGAGATTCACTTCTGCTCCTATCCTCCGTCACCCGGATCCTGAGAGGGAGTTTATCATAGAGGTGGATGCGTCTAAGACAGGAGTGGGGGCTGTCCTGTCGCAGTGGTGTGGTAAACCTGCGAAAATGTTCCCGTGTGCCTTCTATTCTCGTAAGCTCAATTCTGCAGAGCGTAACTATGACGTGGGTGATCGCAAACTTCTGGCCATGAAGACCGCCTTTGAGGAGTGGAGGCACTGGCTGGAGGGAGCTCGTCAGCCTTTTACAGTACTCACTGATCACAGAAATCTAGAGTATATCAGATCAGCTAAGTGCCTAAATGCTCGCCAGGCTCGTTGGTCTCTGTTTTTCTCAAGATTCGACTTTAAGATCACCTACAGGCCGGGTTCTCAGAATGGCAAAGCTGACGCCCTGTCTCGACAGTTCGATGGTCATTGTGAGGAATCTAAGCCTGAACCCATTATTCCCACTACTCTAATCGTGGCTCCTGTTCAATGGGACATTATCACTGAGATCACCGCATCCTTAAGTAATCATCCCGCTCCGCCAGAATGTCCCACTGACCGTCTCTTTGTTCATTTAGTTTCCAATCGCTTTTGGTGGGCTTCACTCCAGTCTGATGTCATAAAGTTTATTCATCAATGCTATGTTTGTAACACTGTGAAATCCTCTCATCTCAAACCAGCTGGATTGTTACAACCTCTGCCAGTACCACAGCGTCCCTGGTCGCACATCGCAGTGGATTTTGTTACTGATCTACCTCCTTCCCAGGGGTTTACCACTATTCTCTCCGTGGTGGATCGCTTCTCTAAGTCCTGTCGTTTTATTCCTCTGACCGGTCTGCCCACGGCCTTACAGACAGCCGAGGCTGTTCTCAACCAGGTGTTCCGTCTCTTTGGTCTGCCCGAGGACATTGTCTCTGACCGCGGTCCTCAGTTTACCTCCCGTGTCTGGAGAGAATTGTGCTGCAAACTCAATATCAATGTCAGTTTAACCTCTGGTTACCATCCTCAGGCCAACGGGCAGGTTGAACGTCTAAACCAGGATTTGATTCGATTTCTGAGAACTTATTGCCACCAGAATCAGCAGGACTTGAGTCGCTTCCTGGCCTGGGCGGAGTATGCCCAGAATTCTTTGTTAAAGCCTGCCACTGGTCTAACCCCTTTCCAATGTGTTTTAGGGTTCCAGCCTCCCCTCTTCCCATGGGCTGGGGAGCCATCCGACCTCCCAGCAGTAGATGTGTGGCTTCGGCGCAGTGAGGTCACCTGGGATGCTGCTCACGTTCACCTGCAGCACGCCATATGCCATTTTCAGCATCAGGCAGATCGGAGGAGGCGTGAGGGTCCTCGGTATCGACCCGGTCAGCCTCTTCATCACAATGCTATCTGTCATTTCAACAGTTTTTAGATTCTCTGAGATTTTTCTGTCAAATGCGTTTGTATGAAGAAGCCTATTTGCCATTCAAGGAATAACAAGAAATAGTTGAATAAATTGGTTGCCCTTTTTTTTAAAAACACTATTTAAAACTTCTGTCTTGGGTTAAATTCTGTATATTCTATCATCATTCATTTATATTCACCTGTTGTGTATGCTTCGAGTATCAAAATAACATTAGGACGTTAACAACATAAAAAAAAATGAAAAAAATAAATTACCACTATAACAAGTAGATGGTGGAAGAGGAACACTTATTGGCTCATTAGCCATTTTTTTAGCCATTCATTTTTTTAGATTATCAAATCATTATTATAACATTAAAATATCTATTTTTGTTACTTTATTTGTACTGAAGTGTTAAATATATAGGCTAATTGTAGGGAACATTACAAAGTCTAATGAAAAACAAAAACATCTTACTAAACTTAACAATAAATCTTTATTTAAATAATGTCTGTGCTTTGTTTATGATGAGGGGATTTGTAGATAATGAGAAGATTTGTGTAAAACGTAAACTTGCACTAAAATTCATTCAGCGTTTTGAGACTGTATAAAACTTGTTTTGATCTGAGAGGATTCTCATTGCCGGTAAATTAAACATATGATTGGTTATTATTTTCAACTGAAATGCCCGTGATTGACTACAAAACTCAACACTGTACAATCATGTTGTACTGTCGTGACCCAAATAAAATGACCAGATCACTCAAAAAAAAAAGATTAAAGTGAAAATGAACAGTGAAAAAAAGACAGTGAAAATGCTGTCTATCCTGCTTAATCCTATTAAAACAGATTGACAGCGCAGAGTTGTTTGGAACTATTCAGAGCTCTATGGCTCTGGTCAGCACAACATAGCCGTTATCTGATTGGTTTAAGTAGACGGTGGGTGGAGTCCACCTATTTGTGGATTTTTGTGTGAGTGTAGACGCTAGAAATGTTTCAAAATCCATGCGCTGTGCTGCGATTTAATAATGTGCAAGAAGAGATCCACCAATGCAGAGGAAGCGATTCACAAATGAACAGGAAATGATTCACAAATGAATGCAAGGCAGAGTTGTGTTTGTGACATAAAAACACGTGTGGATTTGTTTTTTTTATTCACAAATGTCATTGTATTTATTTCTGAATCTAATTCTTTTTTTTTTTTTGAAACTCCTGCATATATTTGTGGATCTCATTCTATTTATGTGTGAATTTGTTTAATTTTTGTGAATCTCTTTACATTTATTTGTGGATAACAATCTATTTGTTTGGAATAACGCAACAAATCTACCCCCATGATATCCTATTGGAATTTTGATGAGAGAATCAGTGTGAAAAGTTTGTGTGGATGAGGTGAATAACGCCTTGACTGCTTTCCTTTAACCAGGGCCGTTTTTAGGCATAGGCGAACTAGGCGGTCGCTTAGGGTGCCATCAGCTGAAGGGGTGCCAATGAACGCATATCAGGGGTGTGTGTAAAGGGTGTCAAGGCCACCCTGAAATATGATTGCCGCCCCCACTGGTTCCCCTAACACTATTGGATCAGAGTCCTGTCAATTGCTGTCTGAATGTTGCATGTAAAGTTTGCATTTGGAGCGCTCAACACCATTAGATCAAAGAGCTCGGTCAAAGCTATGGCAAGGTAATGCTTTTTTTAACCACACAATAACGCTAAATTCAAAGGCCAATTAAAAAAACAGGTACAATAAAAAGTGCACAAATCTGTTTTTTGTTGAGAAATCACGCTGTGAAATGGGCAGATAGCGTAATATTGCTCGGTGTGTATTTTAGAGGCAAGATGTAGGCTAACCACACTCGCTTTAGCAAATCATGATATTATTATATTTTGACTCTATAAAGCTTTCTTCTCTTACTTGCACCTTTAAAAGGTGTGCGTTTTTGCGCCAATGCATTGTTAAAGGATCAGTGTATACCGTAATGGTCCCATATAAAACTTTAACGGCCAATTTAAAAATAGTATAATAAAATGTGCTAATTCACAATATTTATTATCCTTTATTACAGTTTTTCTCAGTCGCTTTGGTACATTTCTCAGATCAGAATTGAAATTCTCAAAACTACCTGTTCAATCTTCACATCATTGTGTCACTTGTGCACATCAAAAAAGTGGTTTCTCATTTCTTTGAACAAGTTGCAAATGCTTTGGTACATCCATGCAAATGATTATGTACAATTCTCTGTTGTTTCCTACATTATCAGTTGCTTATGTCATGCTGATCAAAATGTATTATAATGGGTTTCTGTTGAATAGTCTCACCCCCCACAACATTTAGGCATTAGTTCATAGCATAAGTCTTTACATGCAAAATGGTTGAACAATTTGTCATAATATGTCAAGCATATTTCTATACATTTCCATTAGACTTTTTTTTCTAAAGATATTAGTTGTGATGTGGGTGAGAGTTTGTGGTCTAACAGACAGGAACGTCAGGAGGTGTAGGAAGACTGCACTGTAATTCCTACAGCACTTCATGTACAGTTTTCCCTAAGGAGATTGTCCTGTGTTTATTTTTTCTTTGTGCTATATGCAGTGCTGTCTTTTCCTTTCTGTATCGCAATGACATGGTCTGTCAACAAATTACAGTACAAACAGTAAAAGTGTAAATGTGAATCTTGTCCAGTCTCTTGCAATCAAACTCTCACATACACTAAGGTGTAATCTACAATTTACAATAATTGTCATCAAAACTTTAGCCATAGTTTACATCAGAACATCCCTCCAGAGTACACTGTTGTATTGACAACATGACTAAGCAATTTGACTGTTATCCGTACACAATGACACAAGGACTTGTCATTCTGATGGCACTGACATGTTCATTGACACAGATATTTACTTTTGAGAGATGAACTAAGGATTTTGAGCAAGAGACTGGCTTTTGCAGGTAATCCATGGTGTTTTGCTATTTGTCCGAATTGTTTTGAGAAATGCACTTACTGTTTTGCAAATGTTGAGGATGATTTGAGAAATGTACCAAAGCGACTGAGATAAACTGTAAACCGCTTTGTCGAATTGAATGCATCTTTACGGGTGGTGTTGAAAGCTGAATCGATTCATTCAGTTCTAATAGTGTCGTACATGGCATAGCGTTGCGTTATTTAAAGGGGAAGTTCAAGCGTCAATGAGTTACTTTCATGTAACTGGAACAGTTTTTATACGTAGTTTCCAAATTGTATTTTTTCATAAGAATTACAGTTCCAAAATGGTATTTGTGTATGTATTTGTTAATAAGGATTAAAATGAATACCAGTAATACCATGTTGCTTTTTAAGATTTGGCTGGGGGGTGCCAATAAGGATTTTGCCTAGGGCGTCAAAATGGCTAGAAACGGCCCTGCCTTTAACTCTCCTTCTCTATGAGCTGAAGATATGACAGCTGCTCTATACCCGCAACCGATGCCCCTGAATAGCCATTAGATCACACTTACCGTCAGCGATCACCAGTAATACTGACATCAAAACACAGATCGGTAGATGCATCTTAAAATGTGCGAAATGAAACCAAATGTGGACACTCAACTGACTGCTCACTATAACTGTCGCAGAGATATACTACTGTTAACGCTGCTATTCAGGGACGTGCAAAGGAATTTTGAGGGACAGTTGCTCTGACCTAAAAAAAAAAAAGGGCACTCCCCTACCAACCCCAGCCCCCAACCAGGCCCATGCAGAGAGTTCTTCAGGGGCAGGGGCTCAAATGTAAGAAAGGGATAATATGTACACATATATATATATCAGGCACGTGCAGACGGGGGAGGGGGGGGGGGGGGGGGCGGAGGGTGCTTGAGCACCTGCCTCTTTGCCCCTTGATGCCCAAAGTGCCCTTTTTGTCAAGGCAAATTTTTTTTTTTATATATATATATATATATATATGTAATTAAAGGCCCTTTTGTGAAGGCTTGCCCAATCTAACTATTAGTAAAATTAATGAATAATAATTTATCCGTGAATAAAATGAATCACATGATGATGACCTTTCACCCGACGACCTCATCTCTCACGCGCGCGCCAGTGCCTAGTGGACTGACAGGAGAGGATTCTTCAATACTGCGGCTGGTAAGTTGTTCTCAGCGAACGAAGTGTTTGTTTACTTATTATTTTGTATTATTTCACAAGAACGACGTGGAGAGAGCATGGAGCTGTTGTTTATATTGCTGTTTCCTGTATGTGTAGCCTGTAGAAGTAACGTTAACATTAGTTTGCTGTGAGGGAGAAAAGTTTCACGGGCGTAGAGTTACACAGTCTTGTCTTTTTACAGGGTTGCCAACTTTTAAGATCAGGTTGGAGTGAGATGGGGGTTGTTGAGGGGCTGACGGTATTCGACGGTACATCGATTTCGATTTCAGTATCAATTCATAGCCTACTGTACATATAAGGAAATAAGGATATGTACGTTATAGCACTTAAAAATTTCACATTTAAAGAAATCTAGTGTTTGATCATATCTAAATATTTATTAAAATGCAAAACTGCAATACTTTTTTGAGCAACTAGATTACAAATGGAAATTTATATTTTTCGAGCCACAAAATGACTCTAATTTGCATCTTTGAATAAGAATTCTCTATTTTAACCTTAATTACTATACTAATTGTAATATAAATAATACAAATATTAGAAGAAAAATATTTTAAGTGGTCATTAATGGACCATCATTATTGCACAAATAGTATTTAGTACCAAAATATTCAATAAATATTATTGAACTAAAATATAGAACATTTATTCAATTGAAAAATAGCTAGGTGTATGGTCACATTTGACCATCAATGTGTATGAGTGTGACCAATTAGTAAGGAATACCTGAGGACTAAATACAAGAAAAATATTAACATTAATGTTAACAATGTTGCATCTCCATCACTCTCCATTATAAAACGATCCTGTATGGTTGGCGTAATAATCAATGCACACTGTGCTGTACTGTTTACCAAAACTTGCTGCAAACACCTGTAAAGTGGAGCTGTTGTGTATCAAGCCATTCAAATGTATTGACACAGCGCTAGAAGTATTGAGAGCTCCGTGAAGCACGTGACCGCGCGCGCGCGCCACCGGGAGATGAGAGAGCATGTCGCAATTCCGTTTTTCAACACTCTGGCTTTAACTGTTATGCCATATTAGCGCCAAAACTCTATTTATTGTTTGAATTTCGCATTAAAACTTAAAATTTTTTTAAAAGCTTAACAAAAGCAGGTTTGGCAATTTGGCGTAAGATTAAGTTGGGCAGCGTGAGAGCGTGAGACAGAGCCTGAAAGCGTGACTATCACGCCAAATGCGTGAGAGTTGGCAACCCTGCTTTTTATGTTATTTTACTAAAAACTGTTTATACTTTAAACTATTAGTTTTATTCCAGTATTTATTTAAAAACTTATTCCAACACTGGTAATATACTGATTTTTCGTCCTCTGAATTAGCCTATATCTGTTTTTATTATCATTAAAAAAAATATATAAATTCAGAACAGGATTCAATCATGTTCATGTCAATAATGTTCATCACAGAGAAAAGTGTAGCTTTAATGATAATTCATCTGTATTTAGTTTATTATTTGTGCAGTTCAGAAAGGTGTTATGTTAACGTTTACGTTTTCTGTATATGTCTAACAGGGAAGGCCACAGGTAAATATAACATTTATTATAATGGGATTATATAAAGATTGTTTTAAGTAGGTGCCGACAGAATGAACACACACATTTTAGTTTCTTTATTTATATTTTTGATTAGACATAATCAAAATCCAACTACATCTCAGAGTCACAATGCAATATATGAAATCATGATCACTGTCTATATAGATTTTTCTGTTTCACTCTTACCCCTGCCATGGCCCTCATCCGTTCCCCCTATTGTTTCTTTCTCAGATGCTTTTCTGAATCTGATATCTTATTTTCTCTCCACAGCTCTTGGTGTGCAGCAGCCTATATGAACATCTCCCTCTTCTTGTAGCAGTCAGCCTTGGCAGCAGTTGCAGCACAGTGAGCGAGTTACAAACACTTTCAGCAATCTTTACATCTTGTCATGGTCACATAACAATTGTTTAATCAGCTAATATATCTCATATGCTTGTTTTAATTTCTATAGTCTCAGATATACTCCAGCAGCATCAGCAGCAACAACAACAGCAAAGGCAGCAAACCCACTAAAGGATTTATTTAGGAATTTAAGATTTTAAGATTTTACCAGAAATTTTTTAGACGTTAATGTTAAAAATCTTGTATAAGATTGCTGTGATTTTTTTTTTTGTTTGTTTGCTTGGTTTTTATTTTTATTGGATAAATGTAACTCTTGTATATTTGTAATTCAGTTTTTGCCATGAAAATAGCCACAGATACTGACATGGCATTAAATAAAACTATTCTGTACTGTACGAAACGGGCCACGTTGATTTTGAATAATGACCATGTCCTACACAGTTTACTATAACAGCTGTTCTTTACTATTCTGTATAACTGAATCATAAGTATAACAGTTTCTAATCCCAGAGTTATTAATAGGTGCCAATAATTTTTTTTTTTAACTTTTAACCTTTAAATGGTCTTTTTTATTCTCTTTCTTTTTCAAAACTGCATCAAAGCATTTGCTACCATATCAATACAGAAATATCCGTATCGGAACGCGTATCAGAAAGGAATGCGTCACAATATATTGCTGTATTGATATTTTGAGCACAGCCCGATTAAAAGCCTTGTTCCATGTGCCCCTTTTATACTTTGAGCACCTGCCCCTCCAACGGTCTCTGCACGGCCCTGATATATAATGTCATGTCATCTTTATCACAGTGCAAAGTCTCTGTCTCACCTGCTGGTTGGCTTTTTCGCAGCCAACCCTGCAGTGATGTGCTGCCCTTTGCTGCCTCCCTGAATCCGCCTTTTTTCAGTGGGCATCTTGGCTTCAAACAATACCCAAAATAGTGATGGGATTTAGGCATTTAACCATTTTTAATAAAATAATTAATGTGATGCACTACTTCCATCATTCATTCTTCTTGCTAAAACGAATGTGAGAAACTAACTATCAGCAGACATGTAGCTTAGTTTGCCTAATGCCTACCAAAAAAAATAGCAGCCTAGGCTGCTTGTCTGCAAACTATCTGTCTGATTATTTAGGCTAAACGTAGCAAACTCATCCTGGATTTATGAAGATTTTAATTCATTTCATAAAACTTGATGATGATGACCGTCGGTTTGTTATACCTTTCCGACAACGTTAAGTCGTGTCACCCGACAACCGTGACAATCTCCTTCTAGTGCCGCTCATGCAGGCTCAGCTCAGGTGCCGGTCGCGTGCAGCGCTGCAGCCACGGAAACAGGGTTTGCCCTCCCCCCTACTGACTTTCACTTTCGGACGGGTGCCCGAATATGGAAGTGAAGGAGGCTTTGCGATATATATATATATTTTTTTTTATCTAGGCCTACGTGAAATTCTGCATCCATTGTACGATTTTTTTATTTATTTTTTTCCATCTCGGAAGGGCAACGTGAGTCGAGAAGGGCATATGGGCAGTTGCCCGGGCAACCTGAGCAACCCCCCTGTGCACGTCCCTGCTGCTCAGTGGCGTAGGTGCTGCTGTTTGAGGAATGCGGCTAAACACTTCCTTTCACTTTCATTTTTAATTTCACTTTTAAATTGCCGCAGGGGCGAGTCGAGGCGGAGGGTTATTATAGGGATAGTCATATTGTAGTAAAGTTTGTTCGTACGGGAAGAAGGAGGCGGGAACCGGCGAACGTTCAAAACGTTTAATCAAAAATAAACACAAAATAAAATACAAACATACAAACAAACACAAAATGAAAATAAAAATCTGCAGCCCCTCACGGACGACTGCAGCGTACACATAACAGAACGTAACTAAAACAACACAAAATCCAGGCCTGGTCCTCTCTCGTCCCTCACTGTCGTCGCTCCTCCTTTATACTCCCTCACTCCTCCGCGAGAGCCGAGATCGCTGCGGCGCGCAGCTGGCCTCATCCTCCCTGATGAGCGCCGCCTCGTCCCGCCCTCACGGTCTCTCGGCCTCGCTGCCCGCCACACATATGATATCACATAGTCACATCACACTGTATTTAGATAAGAGACGAAACCATGGACGAAACAATGGAACACAGCAGGTCCATCCCGGCAATGTGCCAACCCGTGGCCCCACCTCACCAGACTATTTCAATTTTCTGAACAAGTTAATGATAGTTTTCACTTCAAGTGTTTGCTGTGGCTTAATACTGTCACTCAAATGAGCTGAATTTTATTTTTCCTTCTTTGTACGCTGACCTAAACACAGCTGATTTTCTTTAATCATTATTATTTTCTCTTCTTTGCTCTACTGTATGCTGCGTGTATAACACAGTCCGGTTCAGAGGTGTGTCAGAACATTGCTATATTGCCTTCTTTGCTGGTTTAGGTTTATTGATTTGATTGATGAAAAAACAGAGAAACTCACATGTACACACAATGTTAGCTGAATTTTCTTTTCTGATATTACACATTAATGTAAGCTGAGCATTTGTTTTGATGTTCTTGAGTATGCGGTGTGTTTAACACAGTCAGGTTCAAATGTGGGTGCAAAAAAATCCATTAAAACTCTAGCAGAGGTTTGTCAGAGCATTGCCATTGTGCTATTGCCTTTTGGGCAAGTGAGAAATGTTAAATAAAGCAACATAGGAAAAAGATGAAAATTACTTGATTTTACTTTCAATTCCTTTTACATTCTCCAAGGTATTAACATTAACATTTTTTCATAACTCCATGTAGGACGTTTCTGTACATAAATGTAAGCACTGTGGCAGTAGTAATGCAATATTTAGAAAATGTACTCTTGTACTTTTGATACTCAAGTACTTTTAAAAACAAGTACTTCAGTACTTTTACTTAAGTAGACATCTGACTGTAGTACTTTTACTTGTACTTGAGTAAAATTTAGCAAGGTGTATCTGTACTTTTACTCAAGTAATAAAGCTGTGTACACTGTCCGCCTCTGGTATTAATATCTGTGAGGATCTGCACTGCTGTGGGAATCACTGTTTCTCTTCATCTCATGGATCTTTTACTACATGAACACAGAGCTGAGGAAACACTGGCCTGAACACTGTACAACTGCTCTCTGATCAGACAAAAACACTGAAGAAAACACATCTGATAATATAAGATGATCAGTATGAGTTTAAAGCATTAAACACTGCCAAATGGATTGTTTTCTGAATCCCCTGAATTATACACTAAATGTAAATTATATTTCCTAATGCTTTAACTATTCAGTCTCAGTGTCTCTGATCCGTCAGGTCACTGCAGCTGCTTGTATCTTATTGCACAGGTTTTTCTCTCTCTTGGTTTCATTTGGATTGTTTAGTTACAGCTAATCAGTTTTAAAAGCAAATAACCATTATGAATAAAAAAAGTTTTATGCCACAATTATCCACATATTTACAGCTATTTACTAAGCAAAAGAAATGCTTATAATGCTGGGTAAAGAGTGGTTCTCTTTCATCATCTCATGTTTGAGATCCACCTATGGGAAGGGCATTCGTAGCTGACCTGCAGAAGCATCCAATTGCAGTCTGACAAGACAGGCAGGAGCGCGCAGCCAATGCGGGTATATATAGCCTGTATGCGCTACTGTACATCAGTTGACATTCGCTTCTCGCAATCTCTGCACTGACATAGCTCGTCGAATTTGCACTGCTCACTTATTGTCTGCAGGAGGAAATATCTTCAGATCAGCCTCCACCAGGCGTGACAGTTTCTATTCTGCCAGTTTCTCTCTGTCTGCTCTCGGAGCCGCCCGCGCTCTTGCTCATCTTTCCTGTACCACGGCTGCCGCCACAGATTTTTCTGAGTTCTTTGCCGGTATGGCGCTCTCTATTCCTGCTTCTTCCGGCGCTAGCTTATCATGCTGCCCGGCCACGTGTGGTTCTTTTATCGCCGCTAAGGATCTTCACCCATTCTGCGTGGTTTGCTTGGGCCTCAAGCACGTGGAAGAGGACATAGAGAATCCGGAGAACTGCAGTCACTGCCTGGTGCTGCCTAAGAAACTCCTGCGGCGCCGCCTTAAAGTTGTTGCTACCCAGTGTGGCGAGCTCGACTTTTCGGACTCGGATGTGGGACACGGTGACGACAGCCCCCCCCGGTTTTCCCCAGGCTAGCACCCCTGCGGCCTTGCCTCAATCCATCCTCCTGGATGTGTGTGAGCGAGCAGCCGCTCGTCTAGACATTGAGTCACCGGCTCCATCGAGCGCTACTGACCAGGAGAGGGATATTTACGACGGGAAAGTGCTGGGAGCTCCCCCCAGCCTGAGAAAACAACCCTTTCCTGTTCTTTCAGCGTGCGCTAAGCACATGAGGCACTACTGGAGCGACCCGCTCAACTTTAAGCACGGTCTCTCGGGTCTGGAGGTTAAGCATATGGCAGCTCACAGCATGGGTGAACCGCGAGCCCTCGATTGCCAGGCACCTCAACCCAGTCCAGGGAGGGTTGCTCGCCCCCCTTAAGCCAGTCCTTCCTAACAAGATGGACCATTTTTCTGCCTCGCTGCACCAGGCCGCTTATAAATTCTAGGCCTTGGCTGTTAGGGGCCTTAATGTCTCCTCCCTCCTCTCCGCTTACTCCGCCGGGAAGTAACTTTCATCAAAAGATGGATGGTCTCTTCTGGAGGGTCCCCCCCTCCCGTGGCTGCCCAGCCCATGTGTTTAGTGGACGATGTGTGTTTCCCCCCATTTAGGGGGACTGTTGTGAGGAAAAGTGTAAAAGTAGTGTCACCACAACGCACATACTGTGTTCACTTCACTCAGTTAATAAAGGCTTCAGTCCCAGTGTTTCCCAACACAAAAAAACACATTAAATCAAACTAATCAAATAAATTTGTTACAGAGAGATATCCTCTCTCTGCAGGGACAGCTCTTTTCTCTGCAAAGGGTGAACAGGACACCTGCCGTGTGCTCGCGTACATCACATCTCTGGGTTTCAGGGTGAATGTGAACAAAAGCAATTTTACACCCAGCCAGAATGTGATCTTCCTGGGCATGGAGTTGAACTCAGGCAGTTCATCAGTGAGAGCTTGCATGAAGACTCTCGCAGTTCAGAGAGGGGGCGAAGGTGTAATATCGCACAGGTATCAGGCTACAGGGTCTTACGGCTTCATCTATCCAGGTTTTGCCACTAGGACTCCTGAAGATGAGAACGTTCATGAAATGGGTTCTCACTACATTTTATCACTACATCACTACTGATCTTTGCTGCTCTGTAACAGTGACGCACACCTGCGCCGCAGCTCTGTGCCACTGGAAGAGCATGGACTTTTACTTTTGCACAATGTAGCCTCGTGCCTGTATGTTACCTCAGACAGTGGGTGTCCTTTTCGCGTGAAAAAAAGAGGTGTGTGTGGACATACAGTAAAAGAAGTAAAAGACAGTAAAAGTGGAGTGCTGCAGGTCACATCACGTGTAGAAATGGCAAGGGGGAGAGATAAGGAAGGCTGCCCGGAGTTGGAGGATGCGCCAGCTTCACACTGCACGCCCAAGCAGTGCGTATGGAGAGCGGGAGCCGCGCACACGCCCGTTGTGCATTCACACAGTGGCAGCGTTTGTCTCACGCAGCTGAACCGTGGCTTGTGTATTGCAAATACAGACAAATATTGTCCATTCTGTTACATTTTCCGGTGTTCTCCTCCGACCCCTGTCTGTCTCTGCTTTGATTTATGATGGGCAGCATATATCTGCTGCAAATGCGAACGTGTTCCCTTCTGTCCCAAACACACATGCATATAACATGATAAATGTAACATTAAAGTTAAAGGGTCATGAAACCCCAAAACACTTTTTTTGAGATGTAAACAGATATGTATAGGCTGCACATCATTGAAAACACTAAAGGTACTCATTAATGTTATTCATATGTGAAAAATAGTTATTGTTGCAGTTTTCTGAGCGATTTCTGTCTTCCGGTTTGAAAAGCTGAGTTGGAACAACGTCACAAAAGCTGATGTCATTGTGTACTTTCGGCCCAAGTATGGGCTGGTCGAACATGCTGACGTCGACCGTTTCGAGAGATTCTCGACATATATTCGTGACATAAAGCTCATTCAATCCAATCACTGCGCTGTAGTATGCATAAAATATAATTAAGTTATTATGCATGAGTCAGTCACTACTGTCAGGTTCGTCTTCCATCATTATTGTTGAGATATGGTGGGGAAGTTTTGGAAGCAGTGTGCGGAAAAGTTAAGGAGGAAAGTGAGGTGTTGTTTTCAGCGTGTCGTGAAGGTGCTTCCTGGATTACTTTCGTGTGGGTAAAGACCGATAATCTGCGGTGGAACAGCCGAGGCGGATGGTCGCGCTGATACGAAGTAAGGGCGCTGAGCGAGCTGTAACCGGGACGCAGTCTGTGGAAGCCATTGCTAAAGGTTTGGTAAAGTAAAATGAACTTGAGGAATCGCATGGCGAACCTGCAAGCATTGGCATTAATTCCTTAATTTATGTCAGGAGTGCCAAATAACCGATCTGTAATTAACAATATTTTGAATGAAATATCAACAAGAATCTAAGGCCACGTCTTCTATCACAGACATGCACTAAACCTCGTAAAAAATGTGTTCGGGCTCTTAGTGAAACTTAGTGAATTTGGACAAATATAGATTAATTCTAGCTACCGGGTGACAGCGCGGGTTGTCACAGGCAACCCAGCGTGCGTCGATCGGCGCTTCAGATGCGCGGTCGAGACTATGAAACCTCAAACGGGGTTGAGTCCCTTCGCTTATACCCCGTCTAGTTTCTTTTCTGGTGAACCAGAAAAGGGGCTACTTTGGCTGATAAGCCTGGGTGACCTGAGGATTACAGTGAGGCTTCCCTGCCGAGTACACCTCCGTGGGCCCCCACTCCTCTATCGCATCGCAAGCATGTTGAGACTGTGTTCATGGGTGGTTCATGTTCTCTCATGAGAGCCTAACCACGTCGGCGCGTTGTTCATCTTGCCAAACAGTGTGCATATTTGGACAAATATAGATTTATTATCACATTTGCAAAATATTTTGTCATACAGAATAACATTTATTTTCATTTCTCACTGAATTATGCTGATCTGAAGAGCTGAATGACATTCAGAGCGATCGCTGTCTGTTCTTCCTGCTGCACGCCCCTTATGATCTCAGAGCTCTCTCATTCACTGTACTCATCCATCATCTCATCGCTCTGTTGTAAACATTGCCAATGTGTGAATCAAGAACATGTCTCAGAACTGCTGTAACTGCTGCTGTCGGTATCACCTGTCTGTGCATTGCCTGTTTGCAAATTAGCTAATTTTAATGCACCTAATGACACTCCCCTATTTATGCAAACCATTCCCTCTTTCCACACAATACCCATCCCACCTTTTCACAGTCAACCACGCCCCTTTTTGGAAGCCTTTTCAAATCGAAGATGTGAAAAAACACAGCTGCAGCAGGGGGGTTTCATGACCCTTTAAGATATGCTTCTAGTTTTAACAATTTAAACAGGCCTTTGAAGTTAGGGCAAAAACTTTTGGCAATGTTGTGTTTTTGTGTATTTTATAAAATTGGTTATAAATTGGTTTATAAATTATTAATTGGCGCTGGATGTCATATGGTGAAACACACGGATCACTTCACTACATGATTTCATGGTGAAATGTGTTATTTTTCATGTTAATCAGGTCAGTTGCTCACGCTGAATTAAAGCCACAGTGCATAGTTCTGATCAAAATTGACATGATTAACATGAAAAATGTTACGCCAGTGTGTCGGACTCTGTAGACAGTGTATAGCAGGAGACAGCCAATTAGGAAACAACTTCTACATGATCAATTTTTTTAATACTGCATCCTAAATTGTGGATAATTAAGCTATATATCATATGCTGAAGTAAATTTCTGGAGTGTCAACGATTAAAAAAACAATAACAACAACAACAAGAACTGTACAGAACCGAAAACCGTGACCCAAAAACCGTGATACGAACCGAACTGTGGGTTTTGTGAACCGTTCCACCCGTAGTTCAGAACACATAAATTATTAAGAGCTTCTGACCATTTGGAAAGCTCGGAATTATTATCTGCCTCGTTTGAAGGTACATCATGTGCTCGTACGCTGCGACAATACCACGGCAGTGACTTATATCAACTGTCAAGGTGGCGTGCGCTTGTCGAAACTTCATGCTCTAGCTAAAAAGCTTTTGGTATGGAGCAGACGATTTACGCGCGACTCATGTTCCAGGCATTCTGAACAGAGGCGGTTCCCCCCATCTATCGAGGGGGAACCAGCTCTTAGGAAATTGGCACCTCCACCCTCAGATAGTAGACATGATATGGATGAGATTCGGACAGGCGTCCATAGATCTATTTGCCTCGCGCGAAAACAGCCATTGTCCCATTTTCTTCTCGCTAAAGGACTTGGACGCACCCCTCGGGGGAGATGCACTGGCCCAACCGTGGGGCCCAGAGTGCTGCTGTATGCCTTTCCTCCCCTGTGCCTGATAATTCCCACTCTGGCCAGGGTGAGAGAGGGGAGCCGGTCTCTCATTCTGATAGCACCCAGGTGGCCCAAAGAACCATGGCTGGCGGAGATAATCCCTCTGTTACATGCCCAGCCGGGGCGCCTCCCCCTCCACACAGACCTATTGTCTCAAGCAAACAGGGAGATTTTTCCCCACACCCGGACAGGGTAGCTCTCTGAGCCTGGCCCGTGAGAGGATGAACGTTAGGGGTTCCCAGTGTGTGGTGGCTACTATACAGATTGCTTATACAGATGGCTGTAAGTGGCAAGTGTTTGATGAGTGGTGTGATGGGTGGGGTCTCACTTCATTTCAGTGCTCAGTTTCTGATATTTTGTGTTTCCTCCAATACCTTATGGATAAGGGCAGGTCCTTTTCCACTATTAAGGTCTATCTGGCAGCTATTTCGGCTTGTCATGTGGACTTTGAGGGCTCAACGGTTGGGCAGCATCCTCTAATCCACAGATTTATGAAGGATGCCCATCGCTCGTTGCCAGTCATTAGGACAATGATCCCTGAATGGGACCTCACCATGGTGCTGGAAGCTCTTTCTCAATTCCCTTTTGAGCCTCTGAGGTATATTTCCCTAAAGTTGCTGTCCTTCAAGACAGCCTTGCTCTTGGCGTCAGCCAAACGTGTCAGTCAGTTACATACACTCTCGGCTCACCCCTCGTGCATTAAATTCTCTCTGGGTGGAGATAAGGTTTTCCTTAAGCCTAATCCAGCCTTCATACCGAAATGTTTCCCTGTGTTCACATTGGAGGGGTTGGGGCTGTTCTCTTTTCACCCTCCGCCCCTTTTCCTCCACAGAGGATCAAAGGTTGAATGCCCTGTGTCCAGTCCGTGCGTTACAGATGTATTTGGCTAAGACCAGTGCGTTACATTTACATTTATGCATTTAGCAGATGCTTTTATCCAAAGCGACTTACAACTGAGGAGTACAGGAAGCGATCCATCATGAGGAGGCAGCAAAACACAGAAAGTGCCTGAAGTACTAAGTTTTGGACATTGCACAGAGCATCACACAATAGGGCAGGGAAGAAGTAGAAGGAAAAGAATAGTTTTTTTTTTTAACATAAAGTTAAGTGCTCGCGGAAGAGTGAGTTTTCAGCTGTTGTTTGAATGCTGTCAGTGATTCTGCAATTTGGATGGAGGTGGGAAGATCGTTCCACCAGCAGGGAATGGTGAATGTGAATGTTCTGGAGAGGGATTTTCTGCCTCTCTGTGATGGTACCACAAGCCGTTGCTCCTTAGCTGAGCGAAGCCTTCTGGTGGGGGTGTAGACTTGTAGGAGCGAGTCAAAGTATGCAGGAGCGGAGCTCGTGGTGGATCTGTAAGCGAGCGTAAGCGCCTTGAACTTGATGCGAGCAGCGAGTGGTAGCCAGTGCAGAAAGATGAAGAGTGGTGTGACGTGGGCCCTTTTGGGTTCGTTGAAGATAAGACGTGCTGCTGCATTCTGGATCATTTGGAGCGTTTTGATCGCACATGATGGAAGTCCAGCCAGAAGCGCATTGCAGTAGCGTTCCGGAAGAGTGACCAACTCTTTGTTTCATGGGCTCCTCCCCACAGAGGGGATCCCCTGTCTAAGCAATGCCTTTCACATTGGCTTGTGGGCGCTATAATTTTTGGCTTATGAGCCAAAGGGAGTGCAACCCTCAGGGGACATCAGAGCTCATTCCACGAGGGGCTTAGCCGCCTCTTGGGCTCTGTTCAGGGGAGTATCACTGCAGGATATCTGGTCTGCTGCCAGTTGGGCTTCTCCCCATTTGTTTGTGCATTACTACAGGTTGGTTGTCACCAGAACTTCGGTAGCACATTTGGTTTTGGAGGTGTAGTCTTCCTAATCCTGCCTTCTGTTGTGTGTGCCACGCACATTTCATGTCCTGCTTGCACACCGCAGTGACATGTGTGCGTCGGTGTGGCGGGATCATGATTATGAGACGTGTCAAGCACCGCCCCTTGGGGTGACCATCTTTTTCTGGCTAACAGGACCTCACTGTGTGTATTGGGCCCAGAATATTAGGGCAATCGGGGAGATGTCCATGTCTCTCCCATAGGTGGATCTCGAACACAAGATGATGAAAGAGAACAATAGGTTACTGTCGTAACCCCGGTTCTCTGAAACAGAGTGGAGAGAGCCACCAGCTTTGGCCCGCTTGCCGCACGAGAAGCGAATATACTTACTGATGTACAGTAGCGCATGCAGGCTATATATGCCCACAGGTAAGGGGTTGGTGGGGCCTTACCGGGTATTGGCTGTGCGCTCCTGCCTGTCTTGACAGACTTGGTGCAATTGGATGCTTCTGCAGAGGTCAGCTACGGATGCCCTTCCCATAGGTGGATCTCTCCACTCGATGTTTCAAAGAACTGGAGTTACGACAGTAGCCTATTGTTTTCTCTCATTGTTAATTATGTTTGTGATTCCATTGTATCACACTGAGTTTCTTCTGTTTCTCCTTCCAGCCTCCTGATCTTGATTCAGTAGAGTATTCATCTCATGTGATTCTGCTGTGTTCTGGTTCTGGTTCGATCCATCAGCTGAAGCTTCATCCGACGCTGCTGTATTCTGGGTTCAGGAGAAGACACGTGTTTTAATCTATTTATTTAGGACGGTTGTTTAACATGAAGGAAAGAGCCTTTTATTTAGTCAATTATTAAATCTTTACTCAATAAACCATTTAAAAGATATTGACATGAGACTGTTGGTTCTGGTTCAATCCAGTCACTGGAACGTCATCAGTCTTCACTGCTTTCTGATTAAGATGTGTGTCAATGTGTGTTTGATGCACTTTAAATATATTAAGTACATTTCAGGTTGATTGTGAATCTCTAATCAATAATACTAACCTGAAAACACTGCCAACACTTCATGTCAGAAATCCCTGTGTGTTAAAAGCAGTGGGAGAAAAGATACTTTAATAAAAGTCATCAATGAAAAATGTCTGATTCCTGAATTTAACAAACAAACAAAGGGCTGAATGAATTAAATTTAAATTCTTTATTATGAATGAAAAACACCAAAACACACAATGACCCTAAATGAATGTAAAGGGTGTTAAACCAATTTTGATAATTTGTAATAAAACAGAAATAATTCCAGTTGTACTTACAGGGTCCAAACATGGACAAAATCATCAGAGAAAAAGCAAAGAGGCTTTCAGAGGAGAAGACGACAACTCTCAGATCTCCAACTGCACGCTAACCATTAACTGAAGATGAAATTAAAATATTAGACTATAATCAGTCATGTTTAAATTCATCTTCATGATATATTTTTAATACTAACAGCATGAAACATTAGTAAAGTGTTGTGTTGACTCACCTGTTTTCAATTTCAGTTCAGTCATCAGTGCAACAGAGTTCACTAAAACAACACCAACGGTGTCATAAAGAGTCTCGGAGCCAAATGCAAGTTCACAAATGTTTATTAGAAGGAGGCAAGAGAGGGTCAGATGAAGCACAAAAGTCACAGTCCACAGAACAGAGACCACACGCGGCGTTCCACGAGGTAATCCACTCTGGTCGGTAGACCGGGAAGAAATCCTCATACAGCAGGAGACTGACGATAACGTCTGAACACTGGACAGAAGGGAAAACAACGCCCGACAGAAAAGGACGCTCACCGGAACCTGGACGATACTGGATCTCGCCTAAAAACAAAGCGCACCAGTAATACCAGGAAAACAGAACACAGTTCACTCGAGGTCAAGTTCACGATATCCACAGGCGTGTGAACTCTGGGCTAAGACGAGCCTCCAGATGCCTGCGACCGAACCTGAGGAACTGGAGAGGAACAGCAAGATGAACCGACTGGACAAGGACAGCATGACAGACCAACCAAGACAATGAGCACGCGACGAGAGACAGGACAGAGTGCTATAAAAAGGGAACAGCTGATGAGACACGACAGGTGAACAATTACTGAAACGAGCGGGAGGAGCCAGAGAACCCGTGAGGAACCACCACCAACAGGTAAGACAACATACACACACACATGATCACCCAGGAGTCCTGACAGTATCCCCCCCCCCCCATGACCGGCACCGGACGGGCATGGAGGAGACTCACGGAGACGGAGATCCTCGATCAGGTCAGGATCCAGTATATCCCGGGCCGGAACCCAGGACCTCTCCTCCGGACCGTAACCCTCCCAGTCCACTAAATACTGAAAACCTCTGCCCCTGCGACGAGAATCTAGTAATCTCCTAACAGTATAGGCAGGAGCACCATCCACTAGACGAGGGGCGGGGGGTTTAGGGGCAGAGACAGGGGGATTGTTCTGGGCAAAAATCACAGGTTTAACCCTGGATACATGAAAAACTGGGTGAACCCGACCAAGAATAGGAGGTAACTTAAGCTTGACCGCTACCGGATTAATGACCTTAGATATACTGTATGGCCCAATGAAACGAGGAGCCAGCTTACGAGAAGGCTCACGGAGAGGCAGATCCTTGGTGGAAAGCCATACCTTTTGTCCACACACATAACGGGGTGGAGGTCGCCGGTGACGGTCAGCCGCAGCTTTGGTTCGTCTGGAGTTTTGTAACAAGAGTGATTTAGCTTTCTTCCAAGTGCGTCTGCACCTGCGCACGAAAGCTAAAGCAGACGGAACCGCTGCGTCGGGCTCCTGTGATGGGAAAAGGGGAGGTTGATATCCGACAGATAATTCGAATGGAGACAAATTAGTGGATGCGACGGGAAGAGAATTATGAGAATACTCAACCCAAGGAAGCTGTTGGCACCAAGAATTCGGATATTTAGACGACAGACAGCGAAGCGTTCGACCAAGATCCTGATTAGCCCATTCGAATTGCCCATTGGTCTGCGGATGATAACCAGAAGACAGGCTGGCTGTAGCGCCGATCTGTCTACAAAACTCCTGCCAAAAACGAGAGATGAACTGAGGACCCCTATCTGACACTACATCAGTCGGAATGCCGTGTAACCGAAAGACGTGATTAATCAAAACCTGAGCCATCTCCTTGGCAGAAGGAAGTTTAGGCAGGGGAATAAAATGAACCGCTTTAGAAAAATGATCCACCACAGTCAATACGACAGTGTTACCATTCGACGCCGGTAAGCCGGTGACAAAATCAAGGGCTATATGAGACCAGGGGCGGGAGGGGACGGGCAAAGATTTAAGCAGACCAGCGGGAGGTTGATTAGATGCTTTATTACAAGCACAGACTGAACAGGCTAATACGAACTGTCTGACGTCCGAAGTCATAGAAGACCACCAAAAACGTTGACGGATGGCAGCCAACGTTCTCCGAATTCCTGGATGGCCGACAAACTTGGATTCGTGACCCCACCGGATGACATCGGAACGTAGACGCTCAGGAACCCATAGACGACCCGCCGGACACCCCTCCGGGACCTCCCCCTCTCGGCCGGCCTCTCTCACCCGCTGTTCGATTCCCCACACGAGGGCACCGACCACCCTCCCCTCCGGGAGAATGGTCTCGGTCCGCTCCGAGCCGGAACCCTCGAACAGACGGGAGAGAGCGTCAGGTTTAGTGTTTTTAGACCCCGGCCGGTACGAGAGGGTGAAGTCAAAACGCTCGAAGAAAAGTGCCCAGCGAGCCTGTCTAGATGTTAATCTTCTGGCTGAACGGATATATTCCAAATTCTTATGATCCGTCCAGACCAGAAAGGGTTCCGAGGTTCCCTCCAACCAGTGACGCCACTCACCCAGAGCGAGTCTAACCGCCAGCAGCTCCCGATTACCTATGTCGTAATTTCGCTCCGCTGGGTTTAACCGATGAGAGAAAAAAGCGCACGGATGCACTTTCCCGTCAACAGAGGATCGCTGAGATAAAACGGCGCCAACCCCGACATCAGATGCATCCACCTCCACTATAAATTGTTTCGCCGCATCGGGAATAGAAAGAACAGGTGCAGAGATGAAACGGGACTTTAATTCATCAAAGGCCTCCTGAGCCTCAGTATTCCAACGGAAACACACTTTAGAGGAAGTAAGAGCGGTAAGAGGTTTAGCGATCTGACCAAAGTTTCTGATGAAACGCCGATAAAAGTTGGCGAAGCCCAGAAATCGCTGAAGCTCTTTACGAGTGTCGGGCACTGGCCATTCGGCGACCGCTTTAACTTTAGCAGGATCGGGACGAATCTCTCCCTCGGCTATGACAAAACCCAGAAACGAAACCGACTCCCTGTGGAACACACACTTCTCCGCCTTAACAAAGAGCTGATTCTCTAACAGCCGTTGTAAAACCTGCCGAACATGATGGGTGTGTATCTGCATAGAGGGAGAAAAGATGAGAATGTCATCGAGATACACAAAGACAAATTTGTTAATCATGTCACCCAGCACTTCATTGACCATGGTTTGGAAGACAGCCGGTGCGTTACAAAGACCGAACGGAAGAACGCAGTATTCCCAGTGCCCTGATGGTGTATTAAAGGCTGTCTTCCACTCATCACCCTCCTTGATACGTACCAAGTGATAAGCGTTGCGCAGATCTAACTTGGTAAACACGTGCGCTCCCTGAAGTAACTCGAACGCTGACGACATTAAAGGCAAGGGGTATTTATTCTTAACAGTAATGTCATTCAGCCCTCTGTAATCAATGCACGGACGAAGGGACCCGTCTTTCTTCTTAACAAAGAAAAATCCAGCGCCAGCTGGAGAAGAGGAGCGGCGAATGAGACCGGCATTAAGAGACTCATTAATGTACTTATCCATAGCCTCTCTCTCTGGTTTAGAAAGGGAAAATATGCGACCCTTAGGCGGAGAAGTGTCTGAGAGAAGTTTGATTTCACAATCATACGACCGGTGAGGAGGCAGGGAAGTAGCCCGGGCCCTACTGAACACCCGACACAGATCAGAGTACTCCACCGGAACTCCCGAGAGTTCAACATCCGGAACCTGAAAAGTAGAACACACAACAGGAGAAGGAGCAGGACCGAGACATGAAACATGACACGAAGACTTCCACAATAACACAACACCGTTCTGCCAATCAACGTGATGATTATGTTTGGTCAACCAATCATGCCCTAAAATGACCGGCGATTGGGAATGTTCTAATAGATAGAATTCGATCTCCTCACGATGATTGCCAGAAACAAACAAACTCACAGGGGGAGTGCGATGGGTGATAACAGCCATATGCTGTCCCTTTAAAGTCCAGGCGGAGAGGGAAGAAGACAGAGGAATAAAAGGAATATTCCATGATTCGGCCACACCGGCATCCAGAAAACTCGCCTCCGCACCAGAATCCAGCAACGCCTGTGAATGAAAAGACTGTTTATAGTTTATGATTACTGGGAGTGTAGTACAGCCGCAGGTGATGGCTAGCGTCTTGAACGCGATGGCGTAATCCGTGACGGAAGAGGTCCGTTGCAGTAGTCTCACTAGCTCGGCTGCTGCCATGTCCCCACGAACCGAGCGATCAAACAAACTCAACATCTCCGTTTCAAAAGCCTCAAACGAAGCCGTGCACGGAGCCCTGGCTCCCCATACAGCAATTCCCCACTGTCTCGCCTTTCCGGTGAGTAGTGTCAAAACATACGCCACCTTGGATGATGAAGCGGCGAACCGCCGTGGTTGAAGTGCAAAGACAAGGGAACACTGCTGCAAGAAGGCCAGGCATGAGTTGGGATCGCCGTCGAAGGACGGAGGTGTCGCCGCGTGTGGCTCACGGTCTGCAGGTGCATTATCAACAGGTGCAGACGGAAAACGCTCATCGACCTGGGAACCAATCTGGTCTACCCGGGTGCTGAGCTCTGTGAATCTTTCAGACAGGACACGAAAATCTCTGGAAGCTTTACTTAACAGAGATGTATGCTGTTCAATGGCTTCCTGCTGATGAAGTGCGGCGTACACCGAATCCGAACCCTCCGAACTTGCTGACTCCATTGTTGGCGTGCTCATTCTGTCATAAAGAGTCTCGGAGCCAAATGCAAGTTCACAAATGTTTATTAGAAGGAGGCAAGAGAGGGTCAAATGAAGCACAAAAGTCACAGTCCACAGAACAGAGACCACACGCGGCGTTCCACGAGGTAATCCACTCTGGTCGGTAGACCGGGAAGAAATCCTCATACAGCAGGAGACTGACGATAACGTCTGAACACTGGACAGAAGGGAAAACAACGCCCGACAGAAAAGGACGCTCACCGGAACCTGGACGATACTGGATCTCGCCTAAAAACAAAGCGCACCAGTAATACCAGGAAAACAGAACACAGTTCACTCGAGGTCAAGTTCACGATATCCACAGGCGTGTGAACTCTGGGCTAAGACGAGCCTCCAGATGCCTGCGACCGAACCTGAGGAACTGGAGAGGAACAGCAAGATGAACCGACTGGACAAGGACAGCATGACAGACCAACCAAGACAATGAGCACGCGACGAGAGACAGGACAGAGTGCTATAAAAAGGGAACAGCTGATGAGACACGACAGGTGAACAATTACTGAAACGAGCGGGAGGAGCCAGAGAACCCGTGAGGAACCACCACCAACAGGTAAGACAACATACACACACACATGATCACCCAGGAGTCCTGACAAACGGATCCAAACCCATACAACATCTTCTTAAAGGTCAGATCTGTAAAACAGATTAATTTCTTTAATCTAATATTAAAACAGATTGTTAATTTGCTTTAGGTCATAAAACTGTTTAATTCCCCACTAAAACAAGTGTCAAAATCAAATGTAATGAATACATCAGTGACTAATGGACAAAATGATTGATTAACCATCAGAATCAAAATCCATCTTAATCTAATATGTATTTATTCACAATTTTATTGTCATTCCTCTTTTCAGATGTTGCCATGTGACTTTGGAGGAACTATTTAATTAATATTTTTTGAGTGTTTTGACTCAAGTGACAATTGCTAAAAACCTGAAAAAGGTAAATCTTGAATCCTACCCTTACAGAACAAATTTATGCAGTTTTATAGTTACATTTTCACATAAAAATAAGTGTGCACAATTACACTGTGATTTTGTGAAATTTATTCTGCTTTATACTCACCGTATCTAAATATTCCTGAAATCAGCAAAGAGACGACATATAAACATTCAACCAGAAAGAGGATGAATCTCAGATCCCCAACCGTACGATCACCATTCACTGAAACATGAGAATATGATCATCTCTGTTTGGAGAAATGAAATCGATGGATATTTGTGTAATTGCTCCAGGTGATTTCTGCCTCAACGTGACACACTTCAGTATTTCAGGCACTCAGGATTAAAATGATCTTATTAATACATGCTTAAATATATATTTACCATCAACTTTATGCAGTAAATGTGTGTGTTTTCAGTGTCAGTTCTGTTATCAGAGCAGTGGAGGTCAGGAAAATGACAACAGCTGATCCAAACACATACACGAGGACATAACGGTGGAACGGTAACGGTAGCCCCGCCCACAAATATTTTTTGCACGGGCAGTTCGGTCTGGACTTGATCCATAGAGAAGTAATTATGCCCGAACAGAAACTGTTCGGACCAATGAAATTGTCAGGCCGGGCTTTAGACGATGATGGACAGATGATAAACAGTAACGTAATCATCCACGTCATCAAAGGCGCTTGGGTTGAATTTGTTCTAATCCTAAATAGAGAACTTGTTCGTATATGCATTCACCTTTACTATTTCTCTCAGAAATGATGATCGTGTTGGTAAGTACTCTGTGTATCCTTAAATTATTTTTTTACAACACCAGCAAAGATCGTTTACACTCATCTTCTTCTTCTAACGTGACTTATTCCAAGTTTTTACAGCAAAACTCGCCCAATTGCTACTCAAAACTAGCTAAAAACAAGCCCAATAGCTTTCCGGGTGGGGGGGGGGGGGTTCTCTGGGAAAAATGGCATTTGTGGGGTTAACATGTGTTATTAACATGTGTTATTCATGTATGTCTACTGTTAGTTATAGTCTTGTTCCGTGATTTAGTTATTAAAGTTTGTGCACAATATATGTTGGTCCTGACTCCTTGCCTGCAAACATATTGTCCCTTAAATGATCGATCTTGCTAATGCGCTCTAAGTGCTTAAGCATAAGCACTCTAAGCGTAAATTCAAAGAAAATATTATTTTTTCCGTGGCCATGAAAAATATCCTTTTCTATTAATTAAATTAATAATCATACTGAATGTCTTTAGGACGAACTGATTGAATGATTGTAATATAAATGTAGCTACATCAAGTTAATCTAGTTAACTGATTCAAATATTCATAATTAATCATAATGAATAATCATAATGAGTTATGAATAATTCTTAATATTTCCCTTCAGAACTAATTCGCTACACTGGAGCACCTCAGGGCACAGTTTTAGCTCCCTTTTTATTCACAATTTATACTGCTGACTGTAGGCATAGTTAGCCATCCTGTTGGGTACAAAAATTATCTGACATAAGTAGACCCCTTAGTGGGTCTACTTAATCAGGGTGATGATCTTGCGTACAGAAGGGAGGTTCAGTCTTTTTTCAGCTGGTGTGAGTCTAACTTTTTAAAACTTAATGTAGAACTTATGATCGATTTTAGAAAGAAAAAAGAAGGTCCTTCCAGTCACAATTAACGGTCAGTTGATTGAAATTGTGCAGTCATATAAATTCTTAGGCGTCCACTTAGATGAAAAATTGAAATGGAAAGAGAATACAAATGTCCTAATGAAGAAGGCCCAGTCGAGACTTTTCTTTTTGAGGAAGCTCATCATTTAATGTTAGCACAAAGCTTTTAAATGTGTTTTTATCAAGGGATTTTAGCTAGTGTTCTTTTTTATGCTGTACTTTGCTGGGGGCAGCATACCTGTTGAGGACAAAAATAGGATTAATAAGGTGATCAAGAGGGCTGGTTTGATTATTGGTCTTAGTCCAGACTTACTGGAGTTATGGCCCGTTAAAGTCGGTGGTCCCACCGAGCAGCAATCTGCGAGGGGGCGTCCCGGAGCCCCGCGACTGTAGTGTTCGGGCAAGGGCCGGGAGTGGTCCTTCCACTCCGAGTTTGAGCGCGCTGGGTCTTTCCGTTCGCGAGATACAAGCGTTTTTCCTCGCGGGCCAATGGCTGTAGGGCAGCGGACATTTTGACTGGCGGCCATGGGAAAATCACTTATAACTCGGCCGAAACGCGACGAAAACGCGCAAAATTCACACCGTGCACAGTACGTCTCGAGACGGTTCGAACGAGACCACCCACGGCCGATTGAGATCCGTTGAGATTTGGGTTTTTTGACTTTTGTCACCATCACTGAAACAACCAGGCACTCTGTGCTGCTTCGCCCAAGCCGTGGAGGGCTCTCCATTCCCGGCCAAAAGCGAATTCTCCCGCAGTGCTCCACGAGGGACCTGCAGGGGGCCCACCCTCTAACTCTGGGATTCAGGTTCCGCCGCGGTGGGCCACTGGAACTCTGGTCTTAGGCAAAATCCAGACCCCCCCGTCTGGTAGTCTGAGCACCTTTCTGGTGGATGTTTAGGTTTTCACTTCCCATACCGGACCTCCAGGAGAGGCTCCCCCCCGTCCGCCTTGGCCGACCAGGGCGAGACCTGGCCGGCTTAGAGAGCAGGGAAGGCGCCCCTGCCCCGGAGGGTGGAGGATGTGTGCGTGTTTGGCCGTCGGCCTGGCCTTGCACGCACACACAGCACACCTCTTTTTACGGGCTTTCGGCAGGCCATTCCCCTCGGTCTGGTTGTCAGGTGCGTGTTTTGCCGTTGAGTTTCTCCCTCTCCTCGACAAAACCCGGATGGGTCATTTTGAGTCCGTCTTTGCTCGCCACCAACCTCCAGAGGGGCCCACCGATTTGACTGTGCCCCGGACTGAGGCGCCCTCCCCGGTCACAATCTGGGGGAGGCCCATTAGATAGGAGCTTTTGGCCGCGTACGGCTTTCGGACTCTGTCTGTTTTTTATGGAGGCTTTTTCCTCCAGGGGCGTCTGAGCTTTGATTTCTGCCACGGACGGTGCATCATATTTCGTCACTATCTCTTGTGTCACATGCGTGCCTTCCTTGGATGCAATATTACCATTCGATTTTTATCTTTGTATACCGACAGGGGGACCGGGCAGCCACCAGGAAGGAGAACCGCGACGCGTCGGCTTCCTGCACACGGGTCTCGCTCCGCTCAGGTCCGAGGGCGAGAGACGTCATGGCCGCTCATAGGGCGCGTGCGGAACCCTCCTCTGCAGAGTGGACGCAGCTCCAAACCTTCGTTCGTGACGGACCGTCTGAGTCTCCCGTTGTCGATGCTCGGTATCTGATACACGATGCGCATAGCGGGGAGATACACTTTGACCATAGCGGTTCTCGTCAGAACCGGGCAATGGCCTGATCCTGGCGCATCACAAGTTCCATTCGACCAGACGAAAATAACAAAATAAAAAAGGGGGTTGGTTACTGGAAGTCTCAGCCCGAAACACGGCGCCCCTTCCCTGGGCAGGCCATTACCAGGGTGTGCCTGCCCTGGTTCTCGCTTTTTATCCACCGCAGTGGATGAACTGAATTCTAAGCTCTGCTGGGTACCACCAAACAAAACAAATCCAATCCTCCCAGCATGCATTGCGGCATCAATAAATTATGCAGCTGAATTGACAAATTTTCTTTTATTCTTACTATTTGCTTTCACTGTTTTTGTTGTGATTTTTTAATAGCTTGTTTTATGTTCAGTGTTGATCTGTTTATCTGAATATTTCATTGATTGTCACCATCGTAGACATTCATACGCTGATTCTTGATGTCTGTGTGTCTTAGTGATGCTGATGAATCGTTTTTGTGCACAATATTTTTTTAAATTCTGCATATTATTTGATTACCACAAAGAATGCATTCTGTAAAACCTCTAGCTTTATAAATTTTTATTTAACGTTTAATTATTATTATTATAATATTAACTATTCAGAACATTAGACTCAATATGAGATCAGGGATTCAGGCACTATATGACAAGTCTGCCGTCATTAACAAATAGCCAACATCATCCGATCATTTTTCTCTTGGCTTTTCTTGCCATATCAAATGTGTCTTCTAAACCAACAGCTACAGCAGCCAGAGAAACACTAATGTTGAAGAGTCAAGAGCCCAACTAAAGCAATCACTGATCTCCATCATGGCGACAAACAAAACAATTGTTTTCAATAAAACAGAAATTACAGAAATAAAGACAAACTGGTAATAATGAGGAACAAATAAACATATTACAAGCAATAAACAAAGAGTGATTTCAGTATTTAAAAGTATCTGAATATTTTCCATTCAGGAGCTGTGAGTGATTTTTCTCTTTCTCCTCTTTACTGTTGTTTTACGTTTAACATGCTGTTACAACTGTCCCCTATGACAACATTAATGTAGAAGTTATATTGTGTAAGTTACTTTAAAAAGTAATTAATTACTAACTGCAAATGACATATTTCAATAGCCAGCAGGTTTTGTAGAGAATTTGTAAGGAAAATACCGGCGGGCGAGTCTGCACACTGTGTGGGAGCGTACCATCAAGCAAAGTGCGCACGGGTGCGTCTCTGTGTGTGTGTGAGAAGAATTGGAAGCAAGCAGAAAAGGTGTGTTTCTAAAGCACAAACAGTGCCATTACACATATGTGGTTAAAAGCTCAGAATCCATTCTCAAATTCTCAGAATTTATCCAGAATCGTTGGAGAGAGAATCAAGATGCATCGCGATGCATCGATTTTTCTCGCACCCCTAACCTCTGAGTCTATATGATGATTACACCTGTATTTTCAACAGGAACCCACCATCATCTGATCACGTTTTCTTTTAATGTTCTCACTATAACAAACAAATACAGCAGCCAGAGAAAAGCTAATGTTAAAAAGTCAAGAGTCAAGAGCCCAACTAAAGCAAACTCTGATCACCAAAATGGTGACCTCAAACCAATTATTATTTTCAACACAACTTCAATATCTAAACCTCTGTTAATTACCAATAAGAAAAAAAAGTATATTTGGTAAGTAAAAACCAGACTGGTTCCAATATCGTTCCAATAATGATGGAAAAAATCATCCTCACGCCTCGACCCAGGGTTTGAAAACCACTGCTCTAAACTACAACATACAAATTGCAATAAAAAAATAAAGTATAACAGTTAAGGTCAAGTGAAGGATATTCACGCTTTCTGCCCTACTGTTACCTATCAAAATCATACGTACCTTCAGAGTTCCTCACAAGCACTGAACAAATGAAAAAACAGATAAGAAGGTTCATCTTCATGCAAAACAATTTAGGTGAAACTCGCACCATATTTGATGGGAATTTTGAAGAAAATGAAGATTCGTTATGGACAGACATGCATTGAGAGATTACAGATCTAATTCCACTTTCATTTAATATTTAACTGTGAATGACCATCATGTTGTTCTGATGATCTGAGATCAGTTTTACACACTTTGATCTGGGCTGAGGGGAATCTGATAATAAGGAAATATGAGAGATTATATCTGAGTCACAGTTATAGTTAAAGCTACACTGTGTAACTTTTTAGTTTATTCTTAGCTAAAAACACTTATTTCTTTTTAACACTCGATGGCACCGTGTCGAATGTGAAGAGGGGGATTGCTTGAGACTGCTATATGAAAACCTGAAAGCCTTTTTGAAAGTCTGTTGCTGATGGAGGATCACTCTTATTCTCAAGGATATGTAACAGAGTCGCCAAGGAAGCGAAAAAGAGAATTAAGACGGCAACACAACAGGCAAATCAACACTAATGGACGAGGTCGAACTGGAAGCCATATTAATCTTGGACTAAATCGGCCACCGTAGGAGTTAAAACGAAATCGGAATTGAGAGGAACAGAAACTAATATTTACTGGATGGTCATATACATTTTCACCGCTAGATGGGGGAAAATATCACACAGTGTAGCTTTAAAAATTAACAGTAACAGAAATGACAACAGGTTGAACATCTTGGTTACTTGACTATAACCCTCTTCCCTGAAAGTAAATTATTGGAGCTGTAACAAATGAGACAAATCAGACACACTTATTTGTTATAAGAGAGAGTAATATGTGGGAGCTTCTGTCACTTTGATTTATGACCCCTATGATTTATGCTTTTTTTTAAATTTTGACCTCTATTTCCGGAAGTCATAAAATTTCACTACCTTTTTATGACGTTTTATGAGATCAGCAGGAGGGGCTGTTTGTATTTACAAGGGCAATATGTTTTTATGTGATCAGGAAGTGTTTGTGCAGGACTGTTTTGATCTTTGACGCTGTATGTATTTGAGCTCTGATGTCAGGTCTCTTGCTGGTTCAAGCCCAGCAGATCCTTGCGTTTCTGAGCCGATATGTCAAGGATCTTGTTTTCAGCATTCACAACATCCATGTCTGTAAATCAGACAAACAAATGAGTTTAAGAAAAGCAACAATGATAAATGAAGTATATAAAATAGTATGAAATAAGATTAAATATTATTTTATGTTAGGGTTAAGAGAGAATGTCTGCGAATGAGACAGACAACTGAGGAAAAGCATTGATAAACAATGTAGATAAAAATAGTAAATTTATGAAATAAGATTAAATAATATTTTAATGTTAGGTTTAAGAAAGCATGCATGTCCCTAATAAGTTGATTGAACTCAATTGATTTGAGTAAACTCATTCCCTCATTTTAATTGAGTAATGGAAAACTTGTATATTTTAGTTCACTTAACTTAGTGCTTACGTTGACTGTACTTAAATTAAGTTCACCATACTTGGTGTTTCCATAATGTACTTAAACTATTAAGTTCCCTTAACTTGGCGTTAATTTTAACCCTAGAGGTCGACGGTCGCTCGATTTTTTTTCTTTCAGTGCCAAAGAGATTCAAATAAAATCTGTCGATTTTTATCATTCAGGCAAGTGTTATACATCATGTATTATGTTCCAATATCGATGACAACAAACATGTGCAAAACATATGCTTGGCATAACAGTAAACGGTGAATGGCACAGAGTGTACACACAGACTATTTCAAATGAGCAGTGTAACCTTATATACATTATGTCGACTGTATTTTACTGCGATGTCAAGTTTTTAGAACTGATAGATGTTGTGTGTGCGTGAGGCGTCCAAATGACCATGTGTGACCAACGAATGTCTCGTCTTCTCAGATCATCTGAAGAGTCTGTCATTTATTAATGTCAGTGTTTTTCTCGCTGGCGACTTACGTGCAGGTAAATGTTACTGTCAGGTTTATTTGCATACAATGAATGAGAAACATTTCTGCTGCTCAATAACAGGTTTGTGTTCTGATATTGTTTCTTGTTTATTTCTGCAGGTTATGCTGTTCCAGCTGAATTGAGCTTTTTGATTTGCTGTCAACAATAAATAACAGGCGAGAAAGTGAAGAAGTTATTCATGAATCCAGCTGAGATGCTGACATCTAGTGGACAAGAGTAAAATACGTCAGAAACACAGTTATTTACATTTGTTTTATACATTTATTTACAACACTAGAAATAAACAACAGTGTTAAGCCGTAAAAATACAAGAGATGATCGATAAAGACGATAAAGGATGATCTGAAAGCTGTGATTCAAAATGAATGTTTCTCAGCTGTATTATTATATTATTATGAGCATTAATATCTGTGAGGATCTGCACTGCTGTGGGAATCACTGTTTCTCTTCATCTCATGGATCTTTTACTACATGAACACTGGCCTGAACACTGTACAACTGCTCTCTGATTACACAAAACACTAAGAAAACACATCTGAGCTCTAGATCACAGATCGACTGAACTGCACTGATAATATGAGGCAATCAGCAACCGTTGATCTTAAAGAAATACTTATTAATTGTAGAATAATTCAAACTCCAGTGCTGCAAAGATGAGGATGTTATTTGTCTTTGTTCTCTCGATCTCATGAATTTATCTGAATGTAAATAAGAGTATATGTGTTATAATGCTTTTATAATGTAGATTATGTCATAATGAAGGATCTGATCTGCCATCTGAAGGTTTAAATATTCAGTTTAGATTAGATTAGATTAGATTCAACTTTATTGTCATTACACAAGTACAGGTACAAGGCAACGAAATGCATTTTAGGCCTAACCAGAAGTGCAAAAGCAGCAAGTGCAGGATATACAATGGTTGCGTAAGTGCAGGATATACAATGGATGAACAAGTGCAGGACATGGATATGTACTGAATATAAATATATAAATATAGAGATGGTTGTTACTATAAACAGGATTTACAGGTGAATATGTACTATGAATATAATATACAGATGGCTATTACTATAAACAGAATTTTACAGATATAGGTATACAATGATATGTTAGGCTAAAATGAGGAATAGCAGTGGATTAAGGTAGTGCAATGAAGTATGGACAGAAGCTATCCAAAAAAAAGAAAAAAAAAAAAAAAGTGTAAAAGTGCAGTGGAAAGTGTTTGCATTTTACAGTTAGAAGTACGGTGCAAAATGCAAATGTAAACAGTTGGTACTATAAATACAGTCGGCAGTGCAAATGAGCATAATCCAATTAAGATATGGCAGTGCAAGATGCATATGTAAACAGTTGTTACTGTAATAAACAGTTGTAGTGCAAATTAACATTCCAGTAGTGCAAATAAGGCAGATGTGAGGTAGGAGAGGAGAGTTAGCAGTATATGAGGGAGTGGATCAACGGGGTTAGAGTTCAATAAAGAGACAGCTCTGGGGAAAAAACTTTTCTTTAGTCTGCTGGTCCTGGTCCGGAGGATCCTGAAACGCCTGCCGGAGTGCAGGAGAGAAAACAGTCTGTGGGCTGGGTGAGAGGAGTCCTTAAAGGGGTGGTAAAGCACGATTTCACTTTTCTAACTTTAGCTAGTGTGTAATGTTGCTGTTTGAGCATAAACAACATCTGCAAAGTTACAACTTTCAAAGTTTAAAGCAAAGGGAGATATTTGCTTTTAAAGAAATCTATTTCTAAGGACTACAGCAAACAGCCGCTAGGGACTACTACACATTCCTCCAGGGTCTCTGACATCACCAGCCCCAATATTTACATAAACCCCTCCTCTGAGAATATGAAATAAGGGGGGGTGAGGCCATTTTGAATCGCCGCGGGTAAGAGTTGTTGTGGTAGGCTAGTTAGTAGGCTGGAGAGTGTTGTTGCCAATGCCTACGAAATCAAAGCACGAGACAGACAGGGGTCGGAGAAGAAAACCGGGAAATGTGACATAATGGACTATATTTGTCTGTATTTGCAATACATGGAGCCGCGGTTCAGCTGCACGAGACAAACCAGCAAGTGTAAGCGCCGCTGATCCGCTGGAGCTCACAACTTCGAAAACCCCAGATAAAATGTACAAATAGGCACTCTTTATATAAATAAACCACAGATCTGAGCTTTAAACAACTACATTATCGACTGAAAAAGTCTTAAAACTCCGTTTTGTCACACATTAACAGTAGATTTTAACAAAAAAAGACGTAAACACAGCCCATGTCAGTCATTTCTCACCGAGACGAGCCGCTGGCAGAAGTCCCTCCTATGACGAGAATTCGCGTCTGTTGTGCAGTGAATGTCACACGCGAATGAAGCGAGTAAACTCAAAATGTTCAAGCGTCCACCTTCACGCGAATAGCGCGATTTATTCGCGTTCGGTGTGAACGCCACATGAGACGGGCGCGCGCGGCTCCCGCTGCCCATCTCACGCAGGAAGGCTTCCACAATCTTCACGAGCGCTATGAAAGCGGGATTCGCACAACAGCTTGTCCTGAAAGATGGATTAAAAACAGAAGCTGTTTACGGGCCACAACCTGTAAGTAGGATTTCTTTTTCGTCGATGTGTTTTCCTGTAATAGTTTGTGTTGTTAATTGTAGTCTATGTTGTAGCAAGGAAGTAAACATGACAACGCTCATTTGGCTCTGCAAACCAGTTTGTTAAATGCTCATTCATACTTAACGTTATCCGACAAACACCTAACGTTACAAACTTTTTAAAATCTCAACAGCAAACTTGGCATTAGTGTAAATTATTCTTTGATTAGAGCTTTTATGTATTGTTTATCTACAGGCATGCTAAACATGGTTCTGTGTTTGATTTGGCTACTACAGTAAAGCCAATGTTTAGTGTTCGTTGCTGCGACTGGTATTTGGCAAATCGTTCTAAAAATACAAAAGTAACAGTGCCATTCAGGAGTGATCACTATAGATCCGCAGTCTTTACTCTTGAGGACTGAACAGGTTCTGCTCGATCATCCTCACTAAAATTGTCTGGGTCTGATTCGGGCTCAAATTGGTATGGTTTTATTGATGCTATTGAACCCAAAGCACAGGCTAGTAGCCTGAGGCTACCGGTGAAGGGAAGGGGCGGGACGTTTCAGACAAACTGCTCTAGGCGGTTAGCCAATCAAAACACACTGGGCCAGCTAACCAATCAGAGCCCATTGCGTATTTTTGAGGGACTGGCTTCACAGAATCCGGAAACCATCAGACCGTTTTTACAAGGAGGGACAGAGCAGTGTAGAATAAAGGTAAAATATATTAAAAATACTGCATTTTTTTAAAAACGAAGCATGAACACATGTTACAGTGCACCCCACAAACACAATCAAGCCTTCGAAAGAGTGTGCTTTACCACCCCTTTAAGGATGCTGCGAGCTCGATGCAGACAGCGTTTCCTCTGGATGTGCTCGATGGCAGGTAGTGGAGTCCCTGTGATGCGCTGGGCAGTTTTCACCACCCGCTGCAGTGCCTTGCGCTCCGCAACAGAGCAGCTCCCATACCATACTGCGACACAGTTGGTCAGGATGCTTTCTATTGGGCAGCGATAGAAGTTCACCAGGATAGCCGAGGAGAGCTGATTCTTCCTCAGTGTCCTCAGGAAGAAGAGGCGCTGGTGAGCCTTCTTGACCAGGCTGGAGGTGTTGGTTGTCCACGACATGTCCGCCGAGATGTGGATCCCCAGAAACTTGAAACTGGAGACACGCTCAACAGCCATTCCATTGATGTGGATGGTGTCGTGTGTGCCTCTTGACTCTTTCCTGAAGTCCACGATGAGTTCCTTCGTTTTGGTGGTGTTGAGGAGCAGGTTATTTTCAGTGCACCATGTGGCCAGGTGCTGGATCTCCTCCCTATAGGCAGTCTCATCGTTGTTGATGATGAGCCCAATCACCGTAGTGTCGTCCGCAAACTTGACGATGGAATTAGATCCATACACAGGCTTGCAGTCAGAGGTGAAGAGGGAGTAGAGAAACGGACTTAACACTGGTGTACCACAGGGCTGCGTGCTAAGTGTGATGGACGTGGAGCAGGTGAATCCTGATCAAACATTCTGGGGTCTGTCAGTTAGGAAGTCCAAAATCCAGTTACACATTGAGGTGTTGATGCCCAGGTCTCCAAGTTTGGCTATTAACTTGGTTGGGATGACAGTGTTGAATGCTGAGCTGAAGTCAACAAACAGCATGCGTGCATAAGTGTTCTTATTGTCTAGATGAGTGAGCACAGAGTGCAGTGCCATGGAAACTGAATCCTCTGTGCTCCTATTGCTGCGGTAGGCAAACTGGTGTGAGTCCAATGTGGATGGTAGAGAGTCTTTTAGGTGTTCCAGGACCAGCCGCTCAAAGCACTTCATAACGATGGGTGTGAGTGCTACAGAGCGGTAGTCATTAGGGCACCTCGGGCTAGAGTGTTTCGGCACTGGCACAATGGAAGTGCGTTTAAAGCATGTTGGTACAGCTGCTTGGGCAAGAGACAGGTTGAAAATGTCTGTAAAAACCCCAGCGAGCTGCTCCGCACATGCCCTGAGAACACGTCCAGGGATGTTGTCTGGTCCAGCAGCCTTGTGCGCGCTGATCCGGCTCAGTGCCTTGCAGACATCTGTGGAGGAGAGTGTGATTGGTGGGTGGTCAGCTGAGGGTTTGAGCTTGGTGGCAGTTTCTCTGGTGTCTCTTTCAAAGCGAGCTTAAAAGTAATTTAGCTCGTTTAGGTAGTTGACATCAGTGCCTGCGGGGGTGGAGTGGGTGGGTTTGTAGTCACTGATGGCCTGAATGCCCTGCCACATGCGTCGAGGGTCAGAGTTTACACTGTTGAACTTTGCTTACAGCTACAATCATTTTTTTTTTAAATCACATACACAGTAAAAGTGTTATAACACAATAAAACACACCATGCATATGTTTACAGATATTTACAACCCCCCCCCCCCCCCCCCCCCCAAAAAAAAAAACAAGTACAAAACCATTTATATTAACAATGAATAACGTCACTACCGAAATCAATGTCACATGAGATTTAGATCAAACCGTGTGTCATTTTTTGAATTTGTACAGTGCTGTTCACAATCCATATGGTTTCAATGTCTCAAAGTGTTCGGGATAAATCAGGAATATTCCCGTTATCATGTTTGTGACTCGACTGAATCAGGCTGAGTTTCCTCCTGATCTCCAGATTTCAGACGCTTCATCTCTTGTGTTTCTGTTGCCTTCTGCTTCTGTGATCTCTTCTATCGTCTAGATCTCACTGCCTTCTGTGTTTAGAGCAAGACATGCCATTAAAACAGTGTAACATCCTCTTACCTCTGGAGAATTGTGCAGTGTGAGGTTAAAGTCTCCTGATGTTGCAGGTCAGTATTAAACCTCAAATCAGTGCAGCTTTATAAATGATTCTCACCTGACAAGACTGAAGACACTTTTTGATCTCTGTGAGGTCAGAACAGAGAAAGAGAAAAGACATTAGTGGATCTGTTGAATCTGATCATTCTCACTTCAAACTAAATTAAATAACTCATTCACCCCGAACATTTGATCTTAATAGTGACTCGAAGTGGGTTGTAATAGTTTAAAGTGTGTCTTAAACCACTCAAAGTTGAAAACATGACATGGAAAGATCTCTGATAGACAGCAGCCCAAAAATGACCTAAATAGACCAGAGAGTAAACAAATACAAATATTGAACACTTAACACACACGCCACAATAATGGTGACACATACAAAGATCAGAATAATCACCTTTCACGCATGTTTTTATCACAGAATGTGCTCTACATGCGTCTCACAGGTCATGTGATAATCTTGTGTTGGTTCAGTGTTAGTGATATTATCAAGTGCTGTTCTCTCTGTAACCGTCATTCATATTCACTATGAGCCACTCTCAGTGTGTGAAACTCAGACGCTTCAACTCAGCATTTCAGTCTCAATGGGGCTCTGGGGGATTTTAACCCTCTGGCGCTCTTCACATGGCGGACAAGAGTGACCGATATTTTATTTCAATGAAATGAAAGCTCTAGCATAAGTTCTGCTGGGAAGACTCAATTACTACGTCACTCACTGCCTTCATTCTAACCCAATTATATTCTCATGCTCACCGTATAAAAGCCCGGTACTTACACATGTTTGAGTTCGCAGATACTGAAGCGACGATTACGCAGTCTGAAGTGACGACTACGCAGATCTGAAGCGACGATTCAGTTAACGTTCTGGATGTTTCGTAGCGGTCGATCGCTGGTCCTATTATAAGTTAATAATATGCACACAGTGGCGTTCTAAGTCCACGTCAGCTATCATTCTAATCACCGGGCTGTCGCGGCAACAGACGAGTACCTTCACTAACGAGAGCAATCTCGCGTTCAGATTCAGAACAATCACTTCCACGGAGGACTATTGGGCATGTTATCAAAGACACGGCTGTGATCTTCATCACCATTCTGGCGTCATCTCTACATCAGCATTCACCACAGCGAAATGTATATGATTATACATTCCGACGGCGATTGGGTGTAGTATTGTACTCTTTCTCAATTTTGACGCAAGCAGGTCCGTACAGTGGTTGCAGACACAAGCATCATATGAGACGCGCACAGGTGTCTGCCTGTCTGCTCGTGCAACGTGATCGCTCGTTGTGGCTCACTTGTGTCGTAATCCATAGTGCTGTAAATGATTCGCATGACAAACGGCCTGTATTGATGGCAAATTGTTTAGAAAAGCTGAAACAAATCAGATGGCACAGCATATTAGCCTCTATCACTCTCCCTATGAACGCAAGGAACCAACATGAGTTTAAAGCAACATGCACCCAGTTAATCGGGGCTCATGATTAACAGAGTTAAGCTGGAATCGCAATGGGTTCTGTGTTATTAATCAATACAATTGAATTAAATATGCTAATTTGCTCATAGTTTTTAAGTAGGCTACAGCACCGACATCAGTGCTTTGATCCGTTCTCATTCAATGGTGTTATTCTCTCGCAGCACTGTGAGTTTGTCACATTAACTGTCATAATTAAAACTGACACAACATAGTTTTAAGCTTAAAAGTGTTTTTGGGCTGTCATCCAGCAGAGTACATTATCTGCTCAATCATACGGGGCACCCAGTGTTGAAATGGTTTCCCTTAGTTATTTGACATGGCTTCCTTTCTGATGAGGAAGTACTGTAGCGTTCTGTGTTCCATAAAGGTGTCGTCTTATTGCATTATAAATATGCGCTATATTATATATTAGTCAATTGAAATAACACGTTATGTATAGTAATTGATGCTTTGTTTTCGCTTAACTCCAGTAATTACTCGTGTTTTATTCAGCTGATATCTGTATACCTCTTCTATTTTAGTAACTTTAGAATTTAGTATTACGGTTCACTTGGTCCTTCCGTGCTAGGACGCTATGGCTGCAACTAGTATAAAACAAACGTGTATCTCGCTTGTACTCACAGTACCATAGGTCAGGTAAGGTTTGCATACTAAACAAGTTTTGATATTCGACTGCAGCACTAATATATTTCCGTACTCAATCGACCCGTTACATGAAGATTGCATCTAAATCGCAGCACGGGAACACTTATTCAAATCTCATGAAAACAGTAAGTGAGCAGAGTGTGCTCCCTTTATAAATGCACGAAACCGTCGGAAGTGCTTTAGTTCAGATAAAATCCTACACTAGTGGAAACTGCTGCGGTCAATCTACACCGAATCATGATCTATTGCATGCTCTATTCTTCGTTGGTCAAATGTATGTACTAGAAGGCAGAATTGGCCAGCGAATAAGCGGCGTTGCTGGTGCCGCGCTCTACTGTTCGAGCTACAGGAAGACATGTCTGTAATCGGCTACACTGCACCATTTACGCCAACATTTTCAGTTATTGAGTCTAACACAATATACAGGGGAGTAAATATAGCATTGACTGGTGACTCAGTCTGCACATGAGTGTTGATTTCCGGGTGCACCGCAAATGACGAGCTCTCTCGCAGTGAGCTTTTCTCTTCGCTAAGCTGGCACACAGTGCGCTCATAATCTTTGTGATACGTTGCTTTTCAGACTGTGATCTGATGTCACACTGTGGGATTTCAGTGCATTAATGCCAGGTACGTTAATCAGATCCACGAGGACTTGTCCGGAGTTTTACATCAACCCATTCACCTTCGTGAAATTATTCAGGCCAAAATTTTATCATGCCGTTGGTGAGTACGTCAAACTAACTATTATAGACTTCTGATGTTATTCCAGGGTCAAAGGGATTTTTAGGATTGTGATATTCGTCTCATACTGCCAAATGTGGCCACAATCACACAGTATTATCCTGGCTTAGGTTATCAAATGATGAATTTTTTCATAGGTTCAGTAGCCGTGCCGGGTCCTATATAGCTAGCTATGGTTTTATTAGTTAGTAAAGCTTAAACATATAAAACATTCTTATCCTTTTGCAAGGGCATCGTCTGATGTTCTCAATCACATGCCCATGTTATGTCTGTCATGCTGTCTGGTTTATTTTCTTTAGGGGCTCTCTTAGCAGGTTGACGGTTAGATGGTGTTCTATCAAGACGTCAGTGTTGCTACGAACATAGTCAATGCGTGGAGTTGGCATCCTCTACCAAGGTCTCCTCTATTAAGTATGCGGGATGCCATGATGGTCAAGATGGTTTCTTCAGCAATCCCAGCTCAGTCTTTCGGTAGGCGTTTTGTCTCTCCATCCGCAGCTACAGCGTTCCCTCTTAGAGCGAACATCGTCCAAGACTTTCAGACGGCTCTGCATTAGCCAACCGGACCCAGTATCCTGTCCTCCCCTAGCAACATTAATATTATATTAAACTCTCTGCTAATATAGGCTAGAAAATATATTCCTAAAAGTGTCGCTTCCTCAACTTTCAAAACTTACACGTCCGCATGGTCAGTTTTTTCTATGTTCTGTTTCGCCTCAAATGTCAGTATTCCCTCTTTGATTTCGACCATTTGTTCCTTTCTCATCTTATAAAAAAAAAAAAAAAAAAAAAAAAAAAAACACCTCTTACATCCGCCGACTCCTCGCTGGCATCAAATCCTATGCAAAAATCTATAGTCCTAATTTTCCAAGTCTTTTCTCCGAAACTTCCATTTGTTTACTCCTTAAAGGCTTCGCTAAATCCTCTAGTAAACTATAGATAAACGTCTGCTCATTACTCTCCCGTAGCGGCATAGGTTCATCAGTTCCGTCCGTAACGGTCTCTTTCCTTTTACATCAATATTCTGCTAGAAGCAGTGTTTCTAGTTGCTTTCTACGGTTATGCGTCCAGGCGAATTATCCTCAGATACTAATACATTCGATCCTACCTTTGGTATTTCCTTTTCTGATATTCGTTCTCACCTAATCGCTCCACTCTAATTCTTAATATAAAAAAAAAAAAAAAAAAAAAAAAAAAAAAAAAAACGCTTAAGGCTACGGCGTTACCTTATCTTTCTTAAAATCAATAATGATTTTCGTCCATTCATCTATGGTCAAATTCCTTAAAAAACCACCCTAAAACTTCTAATTATGCCCCTCTCTATATCTTGCTAACGGTGCACCTCTTTCAAAAGGCTGGTTCAGAACTCAGTTAAACTGCCGGTTAAAGCTGCAGTCTATCCCCTTCTCTCTACACCGGCCACTCATTCAGAATCGGGGCAGCTACTACAGCAGCTGAACGAGGAATCCCCATGCCGGCCATCAAAGTTTGGGTAGAAGGTCCTCGGCCTTTGAATCATACAAAAGACCCGATTCTAAAACCATTCTTCAAGCCCAGCAAGCTCTACAGTAACCATAAGGTAAATTCCTATGCAACTACTGGTGGTGGTGTCATAATCATATTTCCCTCATCCCGTTATTATTCTAGCCAGCACTCCTCAACGACTTCTAGTCATCTAATATGTGTGGCCTAGCGGCTCTGTTCCATGTGGCCTCGTCTCTGTGTGGCTGTAGCAGCCGTTGTGCCTTTGTTACATGTTCGTTATTTAAATATTCCTAAATTAATAATATTATTAAAAAAAAAAAAAAAAAAAAACTTGAATGGCTTATTTAATGCGATATTTCTGTTCTATGTGGTCTCCTGTGACCGTGTAGCCTAATGTGGCCTTGTCTCGTGGTCTTGTGGCCATCAAGCATGGCATGTTCTGTGTGGCCTAGCGGCTCTGTCTCGTTGGCCTCATTCAGTGTGGCTTAGCAGCCTTGTGGCCCGGCGGGCCTCGTCTCTGTGGTACAATGTTGCCTTGTCCTATGTTCAGCCTTCAAGGGTGCGGCCTTTATGGCTTCGTTTTGTGTGGCTTAGTGGCCATCGTCTGTACGTCTCGTCTAAGTGTGGGATTATGGTTTAGGAAACATTCTATGTTCAGTGTGGTCTACTGTGACCGTGTAGCCTAATGTGGCCTTGTCTCGTGGTCTTGTGGCCTTCATGGCATGGTTAAATGTGGCCTAGTGGCCTTGTATTCAGTATGTCTGTCTATGTGTGGCATTAGTGGCCTTGTGGCCACGTGGGCCTTGTGTTCATGTGGGGCTTGGCGCCTTGTGGCATATGTTTGCCTTGTCCTTTAAAAAGATGCCTGATCGGCCAGTGGCCCCCTGGGGCATATGTTTTATGTGGCTTAGATGCCGTAGTCTCGTGTGGTTTGTATACGTGTGGCTCTAGTGGCTTGGTCTTGTCCTTAAAAGATGCCAATAGTGGCCAGTCGCCCCCTGGGGCATAGGTTCTTTGTTTAATATTTATTAAAAAAAAAATAAAAAATAAAAAAAAATTTCTAGCAAGTGGCTTCGTTCACTTGCAGTCCAGTCTTACCTCGTCTCTTTGTGGCATTAGCGGCCGTTGTGGCTTAGAAGCCTCGTCTCTGTGGTCTGTATAGGCCGGGTGGCTGATCAAGGCCTTGTCTCTGTGGTCTATAAAGGCCGTGTGGTCCAATGAGGCCAGAATATGTGTGTTTATGTACGGCCCTAGGTGGCCTGCTATATGTGGTCCAATGTGGCCGTTCTATTATAAAAAAAAAAAAAAAAAAAAAAAAAAAAAAAAGCAGCTCTGTCTGTGTGGTCCAATGAGGCCGTGTGGTCCAATGTGGCTCTGTCTGTGTGGTCCAATGAGGCCGTGTGGTCCAATGTGGCCTGTTTATTATTTTTGCCAGGCGGCTGCCTGTACGGTCCAATGAGGCCTTGTCTCTGTGTTTTCCTATAGGAGTGAACTGGCAATATATTAAAAAAAAAGCCAATGCGGCTCTGTCTGTGTGGTCCAATGAGGCCGCGTGGTCCAATGTGGCCTGTTTATTATTTTTGCCAGGCGGCTGCCTGTACGGTCCAATGAGGCCTTGTCTCTGTGTTTTCCTATAGGAGTGAACTGACAATATATAAATATATATATATATATAAAAAAAAAAAATAAAAAAAAATAAATAAATAAATAAAAATAAAAAATAATAATAATAAATAAAAGCATATATCTACATATATAACAATAATACAAATAATAAATTGTCTTTTATTAAGCTATAGGCATGCAGTATCTCTTCACATCTTAATTCTACCACATAGTAACTTCCTTCTCTATTTTTCAGGAACCCCAGGATTCTAGACCGGTGGGTATACTCAGTTACCAACTTTTGGGGGTTGGCGGGCCCCGTCTCGGTGTATTCATACTCCACCTACTTTTGGGGGTCGGCTGCGCCCCTGCCCTCGTCTTCAGGCAGGAATTGCAGATCCGATACCCTCGGATTATGCCTACGGACGGGGCCTACGCCAAATTGACTCTGTAGATTATTAGCTTGCTGAGCTACTATTAAATGCACTATTGTCAAATAATTCTCCCGAGTCTTTCCTGCAGAAATGAAAGCTCTAGCATAAGTTCTGCTGGGAAGACTCAATTACTACGTCACTCACTGCCTTCATTCTAACCCAATTATATTCTCATGCTCACCGTATAAAAGCCCGGTACTTACACATGTTTGAGTTCGCAGATACTGAAGCGACGATTACGCAGTCTGAAGTGACGACGACTACCCCCATCCTCCCCACCACCACCAGGATGGTCCCGTCCATACCTCCCGGGGGGTCGGCTGCGCCCCTGCCCTCGTCTTCAGGCAGGAATTGCAGATCCGATACCCTCGGATTATGCCTACGGACGGGGCCTACGCCAAATTGACTCTGTAGATTATTAGCTTGCTGAGCTACTATTAAATGCACTATTGTCAAATAATTCTCCCGAGTCTTTCCTGCAGAAATGAATTACTATAAAATACTATATTTTAGTCTGATAATGTTTTTTTATTTAATATTTTGTATTTTTAGGAAATTGAATGGTAATAAATTATACAGGGAGTGCAGAATTATTAGGCACGTTGATTTTCTGATCATATTTTTTTTCCAGGCACACTTGACCAATTCCAAACCACAGTAATCCTAATAACTACTATTGATTTAGTATTTAATAATGTATAAGTGATATATAATTGTTCATGAAGGCTGGAAATGAAAATCACCTTATATTCAGGTATGTAGGCATGTTTTCTTTTACAGATAAATTGAGCCAAAAAAGAGATTTAACTCAGACTGAAAAGTCAAAAAGTATTAAATGCCCATGAGAAGGATGCAATACTAATGCAATACTAGACATTGCCGTTAAGGCATGACCATTGGACAGTGAAATGCTCGTTGGGTCAGCAGGATCTGACAAAAACAGGTGGTGAAGAAAAGACACCTGTTAACTGCAAAAGAATTAAGAATTAAGGTGAAGAATTAAGGGTGAAACCATCAGGAACCCTTTAGTCTCCAGCGCCACCATTTTCCAAAGCTGCAACCTACCTGGAGTCTCCAGAAGTGCAAGGTGTCAGGATCTCAGAGACTTCAGTTAGGTAAAGAATCCTAAAAAATGACCCCCACTAGATAAGAATCACAAGCTGAAGTGTTGTAAAATACATGAAGAAGTTTTTTTTATAGGCTTTATGGACAGATATGTTGAGAGTGACTCTTGAAGGACCAGCACCACATCCTCTAGTACCACTGTTTGAAGAATTCATCTTCCAGAATCTGGCAGTACGTTTTGGGAGTTCATTTTTAGTCCATCTCTGCAAAACGGACTTCAGGATGGACTAAAATGAAATTTGTTCCCCATTCATTTCCAATTTTGTTTTGTGTGTGTTCACATAGCAATTGCCAAAACCTTTACCAAGTTTTGTACCATTCCAATAAAGTAAAAAAAAAAAAAAAAAAAAAAAATATATATATATATATATATATATATATTTTAGAGAGCACCAGAGGTTCAGTGTTGTGAGAGTAAAGGGCAGATCATTATTAGATTATTAGGAGTCTGAGATGACCCTATGAGGAGTGTGTGTGAGTCTCTCAGTGAATAAACACACCCACCTCCTTGTCAATCAAACAGCAGCTTTACAGCAGACCAACACACACACACACACACACACACACAGACACACACACACACACACACACACACACACACACACACACACACGCCACAATCTGTGTGTTAAACCAGTCAATCCGACTAAAGGATCATTTATCTGATGACAGATGATTGTTAGACGAGAGAACATGAAGATCTGCTCGTGTGATGTAAATGTGATCTAATGGACAATTCTGCTTTATACTCACGGGACTCAAATAATCCTGAAATCAGCAGAGAGACGACAAATAAACATTCAACCGGAAAGATGATGAATCTCAGATCTCCAACCGTACGATCACCATTCACTGAAACATATAAGAATATGATCATCTCTTCTTGGAGAAACGAAATCGATGTATATTTGTGCAATTGCTCCAGGGGATTTCTGCCTCAACGTGCCACACTTCAGTATTTCAGGCACTCAGGATTAAAACGATCTTATTAATACATGCTTAAATATATATTTACCATCAACTTCATGCAGTAAATGTGTGTGTTTACCTGTTTTCAGTGTCAGTTCTGTTATCAGAGCAGTGGAGGTCAGGAAAACAACAACAGCTGATCCAAACACATACACGAGGACATAACGGTGGAAACCTGTAATGAAGTTTAAATATTTCATATGAAGATCAAACACACTCAGAGTTATTGCTTCAGTTTATCTTTAGGGACAGAAACATGCTCATATGGTTTAGTTTAATTAATTACTATTTCATTATTTAAAAAATATTATTAGAGAAAAAGATTGAAAACCACTAGAGATACACAGAAAAACATTTAAAATGATTTATGAAGTATTTAATATCTTATGACTGTTTTTATCCTTCAGTCTGAGACGGATCATCTTAAACTATTGTGCTGATCAGTTATTCATATTTGATCATGTTACAGAGTTGAGCTCTGATATTAATCAGATATTTACTGTTAATGAATGAGATCGATTCACAATCCTGCTTAATATCTCTGGTCCTGCACAGTTTAATGTCCTGAACTACTCGAATATTAACTGTACATGAGCTCAAACTGATGTAGAAAACACAGAGAAGAAGAAGAAAGATGATGATCAATACTGAACCTTGAGACAAACTGAAATAAAAGGAAGAATCATCTGTAAACTTCAAAAGTGTCCAGAGGATCTGCAGGAACAGCAGCACACAGGCCCATCCCAGAGGATCTGGAGATCAGATAAAGCATCACTTCTCTAGCACTTTCTACACACGTGTCTCATTCATATCCTGATCATGTGATCAACCTTTATATATTCTGATCATGTGATCAACCTTTATATATCCTGATCATGTGATCAACCTTTATATATCCTGATCATGTGAAAGTCATTTTTTTCATGTGAAAGACATTTTGTAAAATGAACGTATATTTTCTAGATCAGTGATGTGTTGTGATTCCAAACATTATTAAAATATGATCATACCTGTTGTTTTCTCCAGGGTCATTATGTAGAGGCCGATCATCACTGCATTCATCACTAATGTGAAGATTAACATCACATTTCTCGTGACTGAATCTGAACCTGAGAGAGACGAGAGTGAGAGAATGAGTTCATGAGTAGACAGAACTAGAGCTGATCAGAGATTAAACTGAATAAAGACACTCGATGTGAAGATGATCAGAAAACAGAGAAACATCTGAACTCAGATCATCACGATCCACATCACTGAACAATCAAATTCATATTTCTGATCTATCTGCAGATCTAGCATATCAATCTGAAACAGGCTAGCAATGCCATAACTATAATGTACATTTCCTGAAGAAAATGTGAGTGGTGCTTGCCGTGGCAAAACTCACCACCCGGATAATGCAAAAAAGCTGAGCAACATGTCTGTAGGATGTTCTGGGGCTGAGATATGGCTTATTCATGTGTTTGTATGGTTGCTAGGGTACTCTGTTTGGTTGCTATGGAGTGGCTTGGCAGCTGCCAATGATGATACTGCTTGTCAGTAGGAATGATATAAACCAACCCCCATGTCTCTATGATGTTCTGATGCAGAGATATAGGTCTTGGTAAACGGTTGCTAGGGTACTCTGTTTGGTTGCTATGGAGTGGCTTGGCAGCATCCAATGATGATACTGCTTGTCAGTATGAATGATATAAACCAACCCCCATGTCTCTATGATGTTCTGATGCAGAGATATATGTCTTGGTAAACGGTTGCTAGGGTACTCTGTTTGGTTACTATGGAGTGGCTGCGCAGCATCCAATGATGATATTGCTTGTCAGTATGAATCATATAAACCAACCCCCATGTCTCTATGATGTTCTGATGCAGAGATATAGGTCTTGGTAAACGGTTGTTAGGGTACTCTGTTTGGTTGCTATGGAGTGGCTTGGCAGCATCCAATGATGATACTGCTTGTCAGTATGAATGATATAAACCAACCCCCATGTCTCTATGATGTTCTGATGCAGAGATACAGGTCTTGCTAAACGGTTGCTAGGGAACTCTGTTTGGTTGCTATGGAGTGGCTTGACAGCATCCAATGATGATACTACTTGTCAGTATGAATGATATAAACCAACCCCCATGTCTCTATGATGTTCTGATGCAGAGATATAGGTCTTGTTAAATGGTTGTTAGGGTACTCTGGTTGCTATGGAGCAGCTTGGCAGCATACAATGATGATACTGAATGTCAGTATGAATGATATAAACCAACCCCCATGTCTCTATGATGTTCTGATGCAGAGATATAGGTCTTGGTAAACGGTTGCTAGGGTACTATGTTTGGTTGCTATGGAGTGGCTTGACATCATCCAATGATGATACTGCTTGTCAGTATGAATGATATAAACCAACCCCCATGTCTCTATGATGTTCTGATGCAGAGATATAGGTCTTGTTAAACGGTTGTTAGGGTACTCTGGTTGCTATGGAGCAGCTTGGCAGCATACAATGATGATACTGAATGTCAGTATGAATGATATAAACCAACCCCCATGTCTCTATGATGTTCTGATGCAGAGATATAGGTCTTGGTAAACGGTTGCTAGGGAACTCTGTTTGGTTGCTATGGAGTGGCTTGACAGCATCCAATGATGATACTGCTTGTCAGTATGAATGATATAAACCAACCCCCATGTCTCTATGATGTTCTGATGCAGAGATACAGGTCTTGCTAAACGGTTGCTAGGGAACTCTGTTTGGTTGCTATGGAGTGGCTTGACAGCATCCAATGATGATACTGCTTGTCAGTATGAATGATATAAACCAACCCCCATGTCTCTATGATGTTCTGATGCAGAGATATAGGTCTTGTTAAACGGTTGTTAGGGTACTCTGGTTGCTATGGAGCAGCTTGGCAGCATACAATGATGATACTGAATGTCAGTATGAATGATATAAACCAACCCCCATGTCTCTATGATGTTCTGATGCAGAGATATAGGTCTTGGTAAACGGTTGCTAGGGTACTATGTTTGGTTGCTATGGAGTGGCTTGGCAGCATCCAATGACAATACTCCAAAGGCTGCTTGTCAGTATGAATGATATAAACCAAACCCCTTGTCTCTGTGACATTCAGATGTTAAGATATCCCTCTGTGGATTTGGGTTACTAGGGTGCTTGATAATGGTTGCTAGGGAGTGGCTAAGAAGTGTTGAAGGTGATTTATGATTGGCTGTTGATGCCCTGAGTCAAACAAACCCACCCTCGTGTTTCTATGACACTTCTATCCAAAGATATCCTTTTGATGTTTTTCAATGGAAGTGTGTGGGATCAGTTGCTAGGTAGCTCTAAATGGTTGCTAGGGCTTGGCTTGATAGGTTCACAGTGATCCTGGGGTAGTGATTGGCTGTCTGAGTAAATTGAGCCCACCCCCTGGTCTCTGAGACACTGTGATCCAGAGCTATGGTCAATACAAAATCCCTATGCAATTTCCTATAGTAAGAGAAACACATGAGATTAATGGGACGTCCCTCCCCATTATAAGTCAATGGGGCAAATTTGGGGAGCTCTAGCGCCCCAGGGGTACAACTCGCACCCCATTGAGATGTGTCTTCCTACAGGGCCTTTTAGCCTCTTCAAATGTGGTAAGTCATACGTTTCTACGAAATCCTCGCTCAGAGTTATGACTCGTTAAATTTTTTTGCAATGTTAAGTCTATGGGATTTTTTTTGCTACTTTTTCGCCCCTGGGGCGAACACCGCACCCCCGACCCCTTAGAAAAGATATAGCACACCATTCCCGATTAAGCCGCACATTTTGACGCCTCATTCGTGGGTCTGTGACAAATGGTGCGGGAGGAGTAGCGCAACTAGCAAGTACTAGCAACCACATAGCAACCACCCAGAATACCCTACCAACCACATAGCAACACCCTAGCAACCACCCTAAGTGCCTTAGCAACCGCATAGCAGCACCCTAGCAACCACATAGCAACACCCTAGCAACCAAGTCAAGTCAACTTTATTTATATAGTGCTTTTTACAATGCAGATTGTTTCAAAGCAGCTTCACAGTGTTAAACAGGAAAATGATGCAACAAAATTCTATTTAGCCGTTCCGGAGAAAACGGTGATGTCATCAGCTCATTTCAATTATCATACAACGACACTGTCGACTTTAGATCAGTAATTTAGATTATATGGTTAATTTTGTTTAATAATTAGATTTATTTGGATATTAAGTCGAAAAATTTATTTATTTATGTATTTATGTATTTATTTATTATTAACCACCCAGAATACCCTAGCTACTGCATAGCAATACCCTAGCAACCACCCCAAGTACCTTAGCAACCACATAGCAACCACCCAGAATACCCTAGCAACAGCATAGCAACACCCTAGTAACCACCCTAGGTACGCTAGCAATCACATAGCAACACACTAACAACCATCCAGAATACCCTAGTTACTGCATTTCAATACCCTTGCAACTACCCTAAGTACCCTAGCAACCACATAGAAACACCCTAGGAACCACTCAGAATAACCCAGCTACTGCAAACCAAAACCCTAGAAAACCACCTTAAGTACCTTAGCAACCACCCAGAATACCCTAGCAACTGCATAGCAATTCCCTAGCAACCACCCATAATATCCTAGCAACTGCATAGCAACACCCTAGCAACCACCATAAGTACATTAGCAAACGCAATACAGCACCCTAGCAACCACCTAGAATACCCTAGCAACTGCATAGCAATACCCTAACAACCACCCTAAGTACCTTAGCAACCCCATAGCTACACCCCAGGAACCACCATAAGTACCTTAGCAACCACATAGCAACACCCTAGCAACCAACCAGAATACCCTAGCAACTGCATAGCAATACCCTAGCAACCACCCTAAGTGCTAGGGTGTTGCTATGTGGTTTCTAAGGTAACCACCCAGAATACCATAGCAACTGCATAGCAACACCCTAGTAACCACCCTAAGTACCTTAGCAACCACATAGCTACACCCTAGCAACCACCATAAGTACCTTAGAAACCACATAGCAACACCCTAGCAACCACCCAGAATACCCTAGCAACCACATAGCTACATCCTAGCAACCACCCAGAATACCCTAGCAACTGCATAGCAACACCCTAGTAACCACCCTAAGTACCTTAGCAACCACATAGCTACACCCTAACATCCACCCTAAGTACCTTAGCAATCACATAGCAACACCCTAGCAACCACCCAGAATACCCTAGAAACTGCATAGCAACACCCTAGCAACCACCCAGAATACCCTAGCAACTGCATAGCAATACCCTAGCAACCACCCTAAGTACCTTAGCAATCACATGGCAACACCCTAGCAACAATCCAGAATATCTTAGAAACTGCATAGCAACACCCTAGCAACCACCCTAAGTACCTTAGAAACCACATAGCAACACCCTAGCAACCACCCTAAGTACCTTAGCAACCACCATAAGTACCTTAGCAACCACATAGCAACACCCTAGCAACCACCCATAATACCCTAGCAACTGCATAGCAATACCCTAGCAACCACCCTAAGTACCTTAGCAACCGCAATGCAGCACCCTTGCAACCGCAATGCAGCACCCTACCAACCACCCAGAATACCCTAGCAACCATCCTAAGTACCTTAGAAACCACATAGCAACACCCTAGCAACCACCATAAGTACCTTAGCAACCGCATAGCAGCACCCTAGCAACCACCCAGATAACCATAGCAACTGCATAGCAACCACCAAGAATACCCTAGCAACTGCATAGCAATACCCTAGCAACCACCCTAAGTACCTCAGCAACCGCATAGCAGCACCCTAGCAACCACCCAGAATACCCTAGCAACTGCATAGCAACCACCCTAGCTACCACCCAGAATACACTAGCAACCACCCAAATTACCTTAGCAACCACATAGCAACACCCTAGAAACCACCCAGAATACCCTGGCAACTGCATAGCAACATCCTTGCAACCAATTAGAGTACCTTAGCAAAATAGCGTGTAGTCGATGATTTAGTTCAGCTCAGTGCTGATATGGATGTTAGGTATGGTGGACGTTCCCCTACTCCCCGCTCTGTAGGATGCCAAAGTGAACTTCTTTTCGTTTTGTTATTTGCTTCCTATTATAATTCTCTTCATTCATTTCCCGTTATTTCTACTATTTGACATAATTCAATCTTTCTGTTTCACTGACTTCTCACACTTATTTGAATTTTGGTTTAAACAAGTTTGAACCTAAAATTAAATTAAGTCTTCTCTTTTCAGCCTGTGATAGCCCCTTATCAGTAACACGCCCCCTGCTGGGAACTCTCATAAGTTGGCTTTCCTCTCTTTTCTCCTTTGGCTCCATTTCGGAATAGATTAATTTAATTAATTCTACTTCTCCCTTTTTCAAGGTTGTCCCGATAATTACAAACATTATCATCATTATTTTATGTTTTAGCACTATTTATTAATAGTCTTTTTCCTCACTTACTTTACAGAATTAGTTCAATTTGGTTTACGCTTAAGCTGATGTTGCGTTCTCCTTGTTAGCCATCTGTAAATTTACAGGTAGTGCCTCCTCCAGTGCTTGTGATGAATTTACGGTTGTCTTCTGGCTGGGTTCCTGTGAGTGGAGTCACCTGGCCGGCGTAATTGACACCGGTCGTGTGTGAATCCCAGACACCTCTGTCTCCGTACCATTGGTGGCGGCACGCAGCAGACTAAGCATTTCGGGCACTCCAGGGAGAAGTCAACGAGTCCAACTGATCCTCATAATGGCATTTTGGTTAATTACTCTGATCCTCCGTTTGGACTCCAAAGGGATTTCAGAGGAAACCCAATTTCAACCCTTCAGTCTGGCTGTTGACCAAACTTACCTGAGTGCTGCCCTGTCATGCTAAAAGTCACACGCTGTTTGAGTGGGCGCACCGTGGTAACAAGGGACGAGGATCTGGGAACACAGCGGTCCCGTGTCCAGGGACCGCCGGTGAGATTGACCTCCCCATCGGTGCTCACTGGGAACGATCCCGATTCACCCCAGGCACAGTAAGGAAAGTAAGCCCATTCACTTATTGCAAACCCTGGAATATACATATTCCGGGTCATTTAAGTGTTGGCAACACCTTTCTCCCTGTTTAAGCCATACCTTTCCCCTAGGCTTTATAGTTCAAAAGCGCCCCCTCCCTCATTGGCCCTGTCATAAACCCTAGCATTGGTATTAAGCTTAGAGCCTTTCCCTATCTATCTCTTCTAATGTTCTCATTTTTGTTTTATCTTATGCCTTCTCTCTAAGTATTTTTGGTTATTTTGCTCTTTTCTACTCTACTATTCTGTTGCTTAGTTTCTTCCAGCTCACCTAAAGACAGAACCTATGAGAGCCATCAAGGAAAGCTGAATAATAGATTGACGACCAACAGCCAGTGTCAGTAAATGACCCACTAGGCGACCGTACTGTCAAATTGTTATTTAAAGCTGATACTCACCCACATAAATCGGCCCAACCTGGCAACTAAAGGGCCAAGACAATAGGTGCCCGGCCTAGATTCCACTAACTGTCTGCATCAGTTAGTCAAAATTGCGCACACCAATTGAATAGTCACAATCGCTATAGCGCTAAACCCTACACGGACTTGCATTGGCCTCTTTTGTGTTGTCTTTCTCTTGCCCACAGTACAGGGAGTGCAGAATTATTAGGCAAGTTGTATTTTTGAGGATTAATTTTACAACATTAATAATTAAACAACAACCATGTTGTCAATGAACACAAAAAACTCATTAATATCAAAGCTGAATATTTTTGGAAGTGGTTTTTAGTTTTAGCTATTTTAGGGGGATATCTGTGTGTGCAGGTGACTATTACTGTGCATAATTATTAGGCAACTTAACAAAAAACAAATTTATACCCATTTCAATTATTTATTTTTACCAGTGAAACCAATATAACATCTCAACATTCACAAATATACATTTCTGACATTCAAAAACCAAACAAAAACAAATCAGTGACCAATATAGCCACCTTTCTTTGCAAGGACACTCAAAAGCCTGCCATCCATGGATTCTGTCAGTGTTTTGATCTGTTCACCATCAACATTGCGTGCAGCAGCAACCACAGCCTCCCAGACACTGTTCAGAGAGGTGTACTGTTTTCCCTCCTTGTAAATCGCACATTTGATGATGGACCACAGGTTCTCAATGGGGTTCAGATCAGGTGAACAAGGAGGCCATATCATTAGATTTTCTTCTTTTATACCCTTTCTTGCCAGCCACGCTGTGGAGTATTTGGACGCGTGTGATGGAGCATTGTCCTGCATGAAAATCATGTTTTTCTTGAAGGATGCAGACTTCTTCCTGTACCACTGCTTGAAGAAGGTGTCTTCCAGAAACTGTCAGTAGGACTGGGAGTTGAGCTTGACTCCATCCTCAACCCGAAAAGGCCCCACAAGCTCATCTTTGATGATACCAGCCCAAACCAGTACTCCACCTCCACCTTGCTGGCGTCTGAGTCGGACTGGAGCTCTCTGCCCTTTACCAATCCAGCCACGGGCCCATCCATCTGGCCCATCAAGACTCACTCATTTCATCAGTCCATAAAACCTTAGAAAAATCAGTCTTGAGATATTTCTTGGCCCAGTCTTGACGTTTCAGCTTGTGTGTCTTGTTCAGTGGTGGTCGACTTTCTGCCTTTCTTACCTTGGCCATGTCTCTGAGTATTGCACACCTTGTGCTTTTGGGCACTCCAGTGATGTTGCAGCTCTGAAATATGGCCAAACTGGTGGCAAGTGGCATCTTGGCAGCTGCACGCTTGACTTTTCTCAGTTCACGGGCAGTTATTTTGCGCCTTGGTTTTTCCACACGCTTCTTGCGACCCTGTTGACTATTTTGAATGAAACGCTTGATTGTTCGATGATCACGCTTCAGAAGCTTGGCTATTTTAAGACTGCTGCATCCCTCTGCAATATATCTCACTATTTTTGACTTTTCTGAGCCTGTCAAGTCCTTCTTTTGACCCATTTTGCCAAAGGAAAGGAAGTTGCCTAATAATTATGCACACCTGATATAGGGTGTTGATGTCATTAGACCACACCCCTTCTCATTACAGAGATGCACATCACCTAATATGCTTAATTGGTAGTAGGCTTTCCAGCCTATACAGCTTGGAGTAAGACAACATGCATAACGAGGATGATGTGGTCAAAATACTCATTTGCCTAATAATTCTGCACTCCCTGTAAGCCAGTGTGTCCCGTTCATACAGCCCCACCGCCACTGGGATCACGTCGAGACCTGATCGAGCGCCAGGACGACTGCGTTCCTGCCTAAAGCCACGGTGACCTGCAGCCCCCGAGCCAAGAACGGCAGAGTTGTGCCTACCCGTGGGGAGGACTTAGAGAATACACATATGACCCGCTAAGGGCTGCATTTGGAAGAACTCTAGGGTACCAGCCAGAGGGTGGATTTTTAACCCTAGGGGTGGCAGGGACTTGCCAAGGGAAAGACACCTGCTCACTGAGGAGGCTTACGGTGGAAATACTCGTGTGGGGGTCGCCGGAGGGAACCATGCACGGGACACCTGTTCGGACATGAGGGTCTGGGCCTCGAAAGGGCAGACTGAACTGATGTCGGCGTCAGCAGTGCTGGAGGAACGCAAGCAAAGACACCTGAGCCTGGTCCATTACCGGCCACCCGTAGGGGCGAGTACATAGTCGGACACTGGCTCCACTCGGAGATTATAGAATCTGGCGAATGTGTTGGGTGTCGCCCAGCCTCCAGCTCTGCAGATGTCTGTTAGCGAGGCACCATGCGCTAGATCCCAAGAGGAGGCCACACTCCGGGTGGAGTGTGCCCTGACCCCAAGGGGACATGGTCGACCTTGCTGCTGGTAAGCCAAAACAATGGTGTCCACTATCCAGTGAGACAGCCTTTGCTTTGAGAGAGCTCTTCCCTTCCGCTCTCCACCATAACAGACAAAGAGCTGGTCTGAGGTCCTGAAACACTGCATGCTGTCTACATAGGCGCGGATAGCGTGTACTGGACAGAGCAATGCCAAGGCTGGGTCTGCCTCCTCCAAAGGCAGCGCTTGCAGGTTCACCACCTGATCTCGGAACGGTGTGGTGGGAACCTTGGGCACATATCCGGGCCGGGGTCTCAGGATCACGTGAGAGTTAGCCGGCCCAAATTCCAGGCACGTTTCGTCAACCGAAAATGCCTGCAGGTCCCCGACCCTCTCAATAGAGGCCAATGCGGTCAGCAGAGCCGTCTTCATCAACAGAAACTTAATATCGACCGACCGCAAAGGCTCAAAGGGAGGCCTCTGCAGAGCACTTAAGACTACTGAGAGGTCCCAAGAGGGAACAAGAGGAGAGCGAGGAGGATTCAGTCTCCTCGCCCCCCTCAGGAACCTGATGATCAGGTCGTGCTGACTTACCTTTTTTTCCCCCATGAGATCGTGGTGGGCAGATATTGCGGCCACATACACTTTGAGGGTGGAGGGAGACAGCCTTCGCTCCAACCCCTCCTGGAGGAACGATAGCACGGACCCGATCGGGCATTTCCAGGGGTCTTCTTGGCGGGAAGAACACCAGGTGACGAAGAGTTTCCACTTCAACACATAGGCGTGCCGTGTAGACTCTGCCCTAGCGGAAGGGATGGTACTCAAACCTGCCGCGTCCCGTCCAGAAGCTACAAGTGGAGCTTCCAGAACGCCGGACGCGGGTGCCAAAGGGTGCCCCGTCTCTGAGTGAGAAGGTCTCGTCTCAGAGGAATAGGCCAGGGAGGGGCTGTCGCAAGGAGTAGCAGTTCTGAGAACCAGGTCTGGCGTGCCAATACGGGGCGACCAACATGACCTGCTCCTTGTCCTCCCTGATCTTGCACAGTACCCGTGCAAGAAGGCTCACTGGGGGATACGCATACTTGCGTAGACCCGGCGGCCAGCTGTGCGCCAGGACAGGGAGCAATGGGAAGAGTCCTGGGAGGCAAACAGGTCTACCGGTGCGTCGCCGAACCATTCCCATATCAGCTGGACCGTCTGGGGATGGAGTCTCCATTCTCCAGGAAGTGGCTGAATCCGTGAGAGCTCGTCGGCTGCACGGTTCAGTTCTCCCGGGATGTGGACAGCACTAAGGGACCTCAGGTGCTTCTGACTCCATAAAATGAGATGGCGGGCGAGTTGAGACATACGGCGGGAGCGTAGACCGCCCTGGTGATTGATGTACGCTACAGTGGCCGTGTTGTCTGTCCTGACTAGTACATGTTGACCCTCCAGCAACGCTCGGAAGCGCAACACAATTCTCTACCTAACACACTCTAACAGGAAGTGCCTGTAGTATAGGGCTTTAAATAGGTCAAAGGTCAGATTACCGGTTTTGAACAATGGATGCTAACAACGGACAGAGAGCAAGAGGAGGAGGAGGGAGAGGCAGGGGACAACAACGAGGACAAATTCAAAGACGAGAGTTGGAGGAGGAGGAGGAGGAGGAGGAGGAGGAGAAGGAGGAAGAGGAGGAAGGAGAGCCATCTCTGATGAGATTAGGGCAACACTTGTTGATCAGCTCCTCAGACACTCGTAAAACTGTAATACAGTGAAACTGAGCTCAGATCAGAATTCATCAAATACTCACAGTCGAGACTCGCTCTACATCTACGAAACCACGTCTCATTATTCATCATCATCATCATCATAAACGCTGGTATAATGACAACAATGATGAACCCTAAAAACAGAAGAGAAATTATATTAATGTTGGATATTATCAACAGATACACAGCAGATTACAGTAAATCATAACATCAGCCTTAGTGAATATTAATGAGTGTTTTAAACATGATCATGTTGATCTGAACTCTCAATGACATGAACTCAGATCATTATGAATATGAATATGAATATGAATATGAATCACCTGCTCCAGAAGATCCAAACGTGTAGAACAGGAGGACGAATTGTAAAGTTGGCAGAATATCAAAGATCATATCAGCCACAAGGCCAAATATTTTAATTATCCGTCCACTTTTCTGTCCAATCTGAGTGACTAAAACTATGAGAAACATGTTCAGTTATTAAGATCTCATCTGATTCAGTTTTGAATTATTATAACGTCAGTTTATCATGACAGTTTACAACAATAATCAATAAAATCAGCAACAAAAGCAGAAGAACTGAACAAATCACGAGACTGAGTTTATATGAGTTTATGAACATGTATGATCATTATACAGGATAATGATATTTAATGAACAGATGAATGTGTAATACAGGGAGTGCAGAATTATTAGGCAAGTTGTATTTTTGAGGATTAATTTTACAACATTAATAATTAAACAACAACCATGTTGTCAATGAACACAAAAAACTCATTAATATCAAAGCTGAATATTTTTGGAAGTAGTTTTTAGTTTTAGCTATTTTAGGGGGATATCTGTGTGTGCAGGTGACTATTACTGTGCATAATTATTAGGCAACTTAACAAAAAACAAATTTATACCTATTTCAATTATTTATTTTTACCAGTGAAACCAATATAACATCTCAACATTCACAAATATACATTTCTGACATTCAAAAACCAAACAAAAACAAATCAGTGACCAATATAGCCACCTTTCTTTGCAAGGACACTCAAAAGCCTGCCATCCATGGATTCTGTCAGTGTTTTGATCTGTTCACCATCAACATTGCGTGCAGCAGCAACCACAGCCTCCCAGACACTGTTCAGAGAGGTGTACTGTTTTCCCTCCTTGTAAATCGCACATTTGATGATGGACCACAGGTTCTCAATGGGGTTCAGATCAGGTGAACAAGGAGGCCATATCATTAGATTTTCTTCTTTTATACCCTTTCTTGCCAGCCACGCTGTGGAGTACTTGGACGCGTGTGATGGAGCATTGTCCTGCATGAAAATCATGTTTTTCTTGAAGGATGCAGACTTCTTCCTGTACCACTGCTTGAAGAAGGTGTCTTCCAGAAACTGTCAGTAGGACTGGGAGTTGAGCTTGACTCCATCCTCAACCCGAAAAGGCCCCACAAGCTCATCTTTGATGATACCAGCCCAAACCAGTACTCCACCTCCACCTTGCTGGCGTCTGAGTCGGACTGGAGCTCTCTGCCCTTTACCAATCCAGCCACGGGCCCATCCATCTGGCCCATCAAGGCTCACTCTCATTTCATCAGTCCATAAAACCTTAGAAAAATCAGTCTTGAGATATTTCTTGGCCCAGTCTTGACGTTTCAGCTTGTGTGTCTTGTTCAGTGGTGGTCGACTTTCTGCCTTTCTTACCTTGGCCATGTCTCTGAGTATTGCACACCTTGTGCTTTTGGGCACTCCAGTGATGTTGCAGCTCTGAAATATGGCCAAACTGGTGGCAAGTGGCATCGTGGCAGCTGCACGCTTGACTTTTCTCAGTTCACGGGCAGTTATTTTGCGCCTTGGTTTTTCCACACGCTTCTTGCGACCCTGTTGACTATTTTGAATGAAACGCTTGATTGTTCGATGATCACGCTTCAGAAGCTTGGCTATTTTAAGACTGCTGCATCCCTCTGCAATATATCTCACTATGTTTGACTTTTCTGAGCCTGTCAAGTCCTTCTTTTGACCCATTTTGCCAAAGGAAAGGAAGTTGCCTAATAATTATGCACACCTGATATAGGGTGTTGATGTCATTAGACCACACCCATTCTAATTACAGAGATGCACATCACCTAATATGCTTAATTGGTAGTAGGCTTTCCAGCCTATACAGCTTGGAGTAAGACAACATGCATAACGAGGATGATGTGGTCAAAATACTCATTTGCCTAATAATTCTGCACTCCCTGTATTTCCACTGCTCCTCAGATCGGAGTGTGTGACGTGTTTATGACAGTAAATCATGAAGATCCTGTGAATGAAACGCTTTCATCTGTCACTCAGTAAGTCTCTGGTTTCTGGAGAATAAATCACAGAAACACTTACTGTAAATGATTTTGCAGAAGCAGCTCAGAAACACGATTGAAAACAGGCCCATAATCACGGCTCTGTCAAGCTCAGTGTAATTCAGGAGTTTCTGCCACACACTTGATAAAAGAGCTGAAAGAAAGAGAATAAACAAACATCATCAAATAGAAACTCAATCAAACTATAAACACAGGTGAGAAGGAAGACACACACTCTTGTCATTTAACTGATGCTTTTCATGTCCATCCTCTTGTTTTACTAGATTTACACTGAACCCGTGACCTTTGTGCTGCTCATGTGACACGTGTGTGTGTGTGTGTGTGTGTGTGTGTGTGTGTGTGTGTGTGTGAGTGTGTGAGAGAGAAAGTATGAGTGGATGTGTGTGTGTGTGTGTGTGTGTGTGTGTGTGTGTGTGTGTGTGTGTGACTGACTGACTTTGCTGCACATTTCACCTGTCGATCGCCCAGGTCGCCGGTCTCTCCGCTCCACCATACCACAACCCAGCACAAAACACCTCGCTCAAGCAGGCCTCTCTCCTCCTCTATCTAGATCAGTGGTCTCCAACATGGTGCCCGCGGGCACCTGGTAGCCCGCGTGGAGTCTCTGAGTCGCCCGCAGCACATTCTATAAATAGCCTGAATTGTAATCTTTCTTCTTTTTTTTTTATGATAATGGCATAAAATGAGAAAATAACTATTGGTGACATTTCATATACCATTAAAACATAATAAAATAATAAAATAATTTAAAATATTTTGAATCTGCACGTCGAGTCAACATACGTTGCCATAGGCAATTACGTTATACGTAATAAAAAAAACGTCACTTCTGTGAGTTGAGTTGGTCGCGGGCAGACGGTACATACTCTACATGAGATAAATTGAACTATAAAAAAGAAAAAAAAAAGATTAATTATGGCTGATGATGCAAGTCATGCAAAAAAGAAGACATTATTTCAACGAGGAGTGGCAGTGACAGGGCTGTAGCAACGTTGTTGCGCGACATTCAGCAACTGAGACGACGTTTTGACAATATTTTTATATGGTGTATTTTGTTAGATAATTATATACTTTTTATGGTTTATTATTTATCTATATTATTATCTATATTATTATTTAATGGGGCTATCAACACCTGCAAGTGTAGCCTACACTTTGAAGAGTAAAAATGACAGAAGCTTTCATTAATTCAACTTTATTAAAACTGCATATAATCAAATTGCACTTCCAAGTCATAAATTTAACAGTGTGAGCGATGCTACATTAATTACAGTAGAAATTAAAGTTGTAGGTTGTGTTTGATAGCTGGTAGGCTAAACGCAATACTCACGTATCCTTGCTCGATGATGAATGAGAACACAACGAACCCAACAGGTGGTTGGAATTTAATGCTGATTTTCCCGCTTCAGGGTAGTGAGGAGTACATTATGTAGTCCAGTGGTTGTCACCGTTGGCACAACCTTAAGCAATGGCCCTGAACGGTGGTTTAATGTCAACATTGTGACAACGCTGTAACAACCTTCACCACACAACATAGTTATAGCAACTTTTTGGCCATGTTGTTAAAACGTTGTTAGAAGGTTGGCTACGTTGTGCCAACGTTCTGTGTTTGCTGGGGTGTCACTATTGTATCGTATTGAATTTTGTGAACCGTTACACCCCTAATACCCGACTATAAGACGACCCTGAATATAAGATAAGAATCTCTCTCTCTCTCTCTCTCTCTCTCTCTCTCTCTCTCTGCGTCTCGTGCGCGCACCTCTCTTGTTCTCTCTGCGTCTCGCACGGCAGAGGAGCAGCGTTTTAATTTAGTTAAACACAGATATTATGTTGCTTTTCTAATTTTACATGCAAGTATAGCTAAAATCATTCAGTCACTATTTCATATTATGCCGTTGTTCTTTCTCCCTTTCCCCCCGTGATTTTGTCTATATCGCAAATATAAGACGACCCCCCATTTTTCAGCCTATTTTTAGGACAAAAAAACTCCTCTTATATTCGGGTATATACGGTAATTATAAATTCAATTGTCATAATATTTAACAATATTACTGTTTGTTGTTGTATTTTTCAAAACTTAAAACTTTGTGTGTGTGTGTGTGTGTGTGTGTGTGTGTGTGAGCGCGCGCGTGTCTGTCAAACAAGTAGCCCTCAAGACTTTTTTATCCCTTCAGGGAGCCCTCACTCACAAAAAGGTTGGAGACCCCTGATCTAGATCATCACGGTCTATCCTCGTCGTGATGCATCGAGGCCTTCATCATCATCAATATCATCGTCATCCTCTTCAGCAGCAAGCCCTTCCATACCTCCTGCTGAGAAATGGTCCGTCAACGCCAGGGCCGGATTAACAATTTCCTGTGCCCTGGGCAACAAGACTCAAGGGCCCCTCATTGCCCCTGCCCCTGCCCCAAAGCAACCATCGCAAAGTCGCTATCACCAAGAGCATATAGCCTATACCTATAACAAATCAGGCTTCTGCAATGCTCAGTGGAGATTTATGTAATAGCCTCAGCATAAAGTGCATTCAAGAGACAGAATAGATGCACACATGTTTAACATAACTTTTTACAATGAATCTTTCACAGAACTTGGTGGCTACAGAGTAATTATTAAATGTTTCAATATAGCCAATCAATTATATTTAGACTGCAACAGTGAAATAAAGCAGACAGCTAGGGAAGCCTTAACTTAAAAAAACTTAGATTATTTCTAAAATGCTACAATGTGAAATTATGGCTATTTTTTATTCTTTTTAATTTTCTTTTAGTGCTCCCGCTTTAATTTCAGACAGTGTTGCCAGATTGGGTCAACGATTTCCAGCCCAAAAGCTCACTAAAACCCGCCCAATCCAGGAAAAAAACCGTCCAAAATTTGAACTGCCAAAATAATGTGATTAAATTTTATTGCCATTTTAATCAAGGTTGGTTAGCACCATTTATCTCCTTAAAAAAAATAATGATGTCAAAATAAAATAAAAAATAATACATTTCCCAGGAAAATGGATCAAAACAGGGCATTCAAATACAGTCATGCATGACTAAAATGTCCAAGTGGAAACTGTCAAAATCACGAAATTAACTAATGATTTTAACCCATGGAAAAACACATGCATCATTTTCAAATGTCAATTTAAGTACAAAAAGTGCCCAATATAATCGGAATAAACAATGTAATTAGCAGGCATTACACACACATTACTGCACACACCACAGACAAAATGTGTCATTCACTGATACTGTACGATAGTCCTACAACTAAAAATTAACAACAAGAATGCGTTTACCTTTGTGTTATGCTTTAACTTCAGACAGAACTACAGTAACGTTATGTCTTTCGTGAAGTACATATTTGTGGAACATAACGCAGAACTTAAAGGGGCACTTCAGCGCTGGGAAAGATGAGTGTGTATTTAAACTGTGTCATTTATCTAGTAGAAATTTGAAATTTGGTGCCTTCTAGACTAAGAAAAAAAAAAAAAAATTGTCTCATGTGGATGAAAGACAACAACTCCCAGAATGCACTTGCTTGGCTGCCCTACGAGGCCACTCCCAAAGCCACGGCTATTGATTATCACTTGCCCACCGACCCACCGTCGTTTTGATATTCACAGTAATAAAACCATTTCGTTCAGTTAGAGAATAGACATTACAATGAAAAACTGAACGTGTCTTTTCAATAAAGTGCGAGTGAGCCGAACGAAAGTCACAGACGCAGCAGGAGTCTAGCTCCTGTAGTCTCTGGCCAAAAATCCTCCAACGATGCAAAATGATGATATTTGCGTCATTGGAGGATTTTTTCCAGAAATAAAATGCATAATTCTCGTCTCAGGGGGATATGAGGGGGACAAGTACAATAATTTGAATATACTACCGGGTTTCTACTGATACAAAGCTTAATGCTAAATCACTGAAGTTACCCTTTAACACAGTCAAAATGGATTAATCGTTGATTCAAACCTCTTTCAGCAGCTGTTGGGACGAGTAGAGCGCAGTCTAGACGGTTTAAAAGGTGCAGATGTCCTGATCAGGCCAGTGTGCTCGCGATGATGGACAGGAGTCATATATTCAGTTTCAATTCAAGTCATTCAACTATGCTCTTGGAGTTAGTTATATGTAAAGAGTCTTTGAGTCACAGGTGTAATCCACGTTTTGAGAGTTGGTTCACTCTCCCACCACTCATTAATGTAGATAACTTATAACTGTATATTTATGCCACTTTGGCATAGCGGTCATTTGATATCCAGCTACAATTTCGCACTGAAAACCTGTCATAAATGAGCGCGACTCCCTGCAGATCACTGATTGGCTGAAAGCGCGTGCTCGTCGTCGGCGTCAACACCAACGCCAGCTGACTCTAGCCAGTATGTGTCATGATGACTGATTTTATGGAGTACATGCACACTTGAGTTTGTTATTAACCAATTAGACTATTCAATTTAGATGTTTGAAAACCGGCAAACTGACCCCAAACCAGCCCAAATTTTATCCACCCACCAAAACCTGTTTTTAACCGCAAAAATCAAATTCAAAACCACTCAATCTGGCAACACTGAGAGCGTCAAGTCACGTGATTCGACCTGACAGCTCGTCCTCGCTCGCTGCGCAGCAGCGCAGGAAGCTACAGACACTGTTTTTTGACGTGATTTAACATAATATTTTGATCTAAATATCTGCATATAATTAGGAAAGTGAGGACTGCGTTTATAACGTGATCTAACATAATATTTGACAGTGCCCAGGGCCCCTTATATGTCCTGTGCCCCTGGGCAAGTGACCAGTTGCCCTAATGGTTAATCCGGCCCTGGTCAACGCGCTCAGGCAAGCGTTATCCAACGCGGGTATCCATTTCTCCCAGAGGAATTCAAAAGCATAACTCCACGATCTGCTCATGCGCTCTCACCAAAACTCTCAGCGTCCTCCCAGCACCACGCAAACATCAACGCAAGCAACTGCACGATCCATACGGTCCACCTCAGTTTCAGCCGGCAGCTGCTTCCTCGTCCGCCACTCATTCCGGCCAGCAGACTATCGCTGCCGCAGACATTAGTTCTGCGGCTGCTCGCAATAGTTCCACCGCCTATTCGACAGTGGTCATAGCTTCTTCTGTCCACGCTTCCAATATTTCTGTTCCTCCTGGCTTTTTTTCTCAGTTAAATCCATCTAGCCATGGAATACATTTCTCCTCTGCTATTGGAGCAGGCCCAAACGGTCCTGCCACTCGCCCGTCCCCCCACACCACTTCCCCCCCACTCATTCATTTCTCCTCCGCTATCAGAGCAGACCCGAGCGTGAGGCCGCCTCTGCAGACGGTCATGCCCCTCCCTCTCTTTCCTTTCTCCGCCGCCATTGGAGCCGATCCAAGTGTGGGGTTGCCCTCCCAAGCGTTCTATTCGCCAACCTTATTCCATCCAACTACTGCTTTCTCAATAGTTCCTCGCCTCCCTCTCAACTGCATCTGCTTTTCCAGTTCCTCCCAACGCCATCACTATGGATCCACCACCTGTCTCCACCAAGCCTGCAGCACTCCTGTAAATAACTGAAGCCTCCGCGCCTCGATCGCCCCCAGGTGGTTGGTCCCAGTATAGCTCATAAGCCCCGCCCCTCCGTGGATTCTAATAGACACGAGTTAAACTAAACAATCAAATTACACTTCATATATATTTTTCCCCATAGTTGGTTTCTGTCATTTTAAGGCAGTTTTTAACACTATGATTTTATTTCTAGTGTTCGTTTTAAATAAATTTAGTTTTAGTTAGTTATTTGATGTGTGACGAGCGTCCTGGTATCTCATTAGCGTTGCCCTGGAAATGGAGGCAGAACACCTGCACTTCCTTGTTACCGGCTGATCGGTCCCAGCTGCAGCTTGTCAGCCGGTAGCATTATAAGCCCAGCAGATCTCGCCACAGGGAGAGTTCGACCCTTGTCGTGTGATTCTTCACCCCGTGACAGATGCTATAAAATGTTGTCAATGAGGCACCAACAGACATTTTCCAGGATTTACGGGAGGAGAGCGGAGCTTTAGCTTGATTTCTACATTTCCCCGATTTTAGCAGAACTTCTAAAGCATTAGCCCTGGAGGCGGACCCAGTTGCAACCCCAGTTCCTTCCTATTCAGAATTGATATTCCAGTAACTCACCCTTTCAAACAATTGTTTCAGCTTTCAAACAATTCCATTCCTCCTACAACCAGTTTTCCTAGCTTTTCCCTCCTTTTAATTTCTTCATTCATCTCATATCTCAACCAGATTAAGTCCATCCAACCTAGTACCATCAAAGTCTATCTCAGTGGCATTACATTTTTCTTTAAACTAATCTACGGCCATCCATCCAACCATCTCCGAACTCCAAGTTTTAGACAAGGACACCATCCGTTTCCTCATCAAACACAGCAAAACTGATACATTTAAAAATGGCCATTTCATTCATATATTCAATCTTCCAACACCCATCCAGCCATATCAATATCTTTTCTTCTCCCTTGTACTCAGGGAGGTTCAGATCTCCTCTCAGCTCGACCCGCTGTTCACTGATGAGAACAACCTTCCTGTCACCAGGCATTGGTTTCATAAAAAGCTTAAGCACATCCTTACCCACTCTGGTATCCAAGCTCACTTGTATTCATCTGAATATATGAATGAAATGGCCATTTTTAATTTGCATGTAAGTGTTTTGAACTTATTCTGCAGTTGTGTTACACGGCTTAAAGTGGAACTTGCTAGAACAGTGTTGTTTCTCCTACTGGTATTGCATTTTATTCTGTCTGTCTGTAATTGATCCTGTCATAGTAAATTGCATTTGAATAATATACGAATTCGTTATTACTGAACAAGCCTTTTGCACTTAAGTAAGTTGCCCTATTCAGGCAGAGATTGGTATTGATTTGAAGCCATTCACGGGCGTTTAAGTATAATTATCAGAGCCTGCCGAGCTCCCAGCTGAGCTCACTCAAGCAGTGAATAGTATCTAGTTAACGAGCGTTCCATAGCTGGCGCGGAAGCGTTTTCAGCCTCCGCGTGTGAAGACCGATGCGGGTAAAGACATCTGTATTCGACTCTTCCTCTGCGCGACTCCTCCGAGGCAAGGACTCCAGTAAGGCATCGAACTATCTTCGTTTCTTGTCCTCTTTCACCTTACTTTCCTCTCTAACCATGTGTGTACAGTCCATTCCAGTTATCTCTCAACCACTCTCACCCCACTATTACACGCAGGCCTACACGACACCGTAACATTGCTAATCTACGTCCTGTTCCCTCCTCCGCTAATGCTCCTCCCTCTTTTTCTGTGGGCCTATGGAATTGTCAGTCAGCGGTCAATAAAGCTGACTTCATTCCAGCCTTTGCCACTCAATCCGCTCTCAAAATCTTGGCCTTGACTGAGACCTGGGTCCGCCCTGAAGACTCAGCAACACCTGCGGCTCTTTCTAATAACTTCTCTTTCTCCCACACCCCTCGCCAGACTGGGAAGGGTGGTGGCACTGGTCTTCTCATTTATAACAACTGGAAATACTCAACTCACACATCTCTTTGCAATAACAACACATTTGAATACCACACTATTACGCTTACGACTCCCTTTAAAATCCATATTGTAGTCATTTACCACCCCCCTGGTCCATTGACCACCTTTGTTCATGAGCTAGATGTTCTGCTGTCCTCATTTCCAGAGGATGGCAGCCCACTCATAGTCCTTGGGGACTTCAACATTCATCTGGACAAATCTTATGCTTCAGATTTCCACTCCCTCCTCGTATCATTCGATCTCAATCGCCTCATCACTTCACATACCCACAAATCTGGTCCTCATTTACGCACGCAACTGCTCTACAGACAACATTTTGGTCAGACCTCTACACATCTCAGATAATTTCTTCATCACATTCAATCTTCAACTCACTACTCACGCACCACCAGTTCCTCCACCAGTTACTTTCAGGCGAAACCTGCGCTCACTTTCTCCTTCTCATCTCTCCTCTGCTGTCTCATCCTCCCTTCCCTCATCCACACAATTCTCCTCTATGGATGTCAACACTGCAACTGACACTTTATGCTCCACTTTAACTTTTTGTCTAGACAGTATTTGCCCTCTTTTTTTTAGGCAAGCACGAGCTACTCCCTCTAACCCTTGGTTATCTGATGTTATTTGTGAACACCGGACGATACTCAGGGCAGCAGAGAGAAAATGGCGTAAATCTAACCACCCATCCAATCTAGGTAAGTATCAGTCCCTGCTCTCATCCTTTTCAGATGAAGTACATGCAGCTAAATCTTATTATCACGCACACTGTTCAGAACATTTAACTCTCTCCTCTGACCTCCCCCACCACCTCCCTATCTCCAGACGATTTTGCACAATTCTTCACAAACAAAACAACAACCATCAGCAGTCAGTTCTCACCCACGCGCATTGTGGACTTTAGTTCAGCCACATCCACAACCAAACATTCTCTCTTTTCATTTTCTACACTCACTGAGACAGAAGTCTCTAAACTTCTCCTCTCTAGCCATCCTACCACCTGTCCCCTTGATCCCATTCCCTCACACCTCCTTCAAGCCATCTCTCCTACACTCGCACACATCATCAACACATCTCTTGGCACCGGCATTTTCCCAACCACATTCAAGCAGGCTCGGGTAACGCCACTGCTTAAGCAACCCACATTAAACTCATCACTCATAGATAACTACAGACCTGTTTCTCTCCTACCATTCATAGCAAAAACTATTGAATGAGTCGTTTTCAACCAGGTTTCATCCTTCCTATCACAGAATAATCAGCTGGACATCAACCAATCAGGTTTCAAAAGGGGCCACTCCACAGAGACTGCACTACTGTCGGTCACTGAAGCCCTGCGGATAGCTAAAGCTGATTCCAAATCATCAGTCCTGCTCGATCTATCTGCAGCCTTTGACACGGTCAATCATCAGATTCTTCTGTCCACCCTCTCATCACTCGGCATCACAGGGACTCCACTCCTTTGGTTTGAGTCCTATCTCACAGGTAGGTCTTTCAAGGTTGCCTGGAGATGAGAGGAATCCCAAGCACATCAACTGACCACTGACCACTGTTCACCAGGGCTCAGTGCTTGGTCCTCTCCTCTTCTCCATTTACACTACTTCATTGGGACCCATCATTCAGGCACATGACTTCTCATACCACTGCTATGCTGATGACACTCAGCTCTACCTTTCATTTCAACAAGACGACCCCACAGTAGCTGCACGAATCTCCAGCTATCTGGCTGACATCTCTGCATGGATGAGAAAACATCATCTGCAGCTCAACCTGGCAAAGACTGAGTTTCTCATCTTCCCCGCCAGTCCCACTATACAACATGACTTCACCATCCAGTTAGGAACATCCTTGATTTCCCCATCAAAGTCAGTCAGAAATCTTGGAGTAACATTTGATCATCAGTTGTCCTTCAGAGAACACATTTCTAAGACAGCTCGCTCATGCCGGTTTGCGCTCCACAACATCAGGAAGATTAGACCGTTCCTAACAGAGCACGTAACACAGCTGCTTGTCCAGGCCCTGGTTATTTCTAGACTTGACTACTGCAATGCGCTTCTGGCTGGACTCCCCTCTTGTGCGATCCAAACACTTCGAATGATCCAGAATGCAGCACGTCTTGTCTTCAACGAGCCCAAAAGGACCCACGTCACACCGCTCTTCATCTCCCTGCACTGGCTACCACTCGCATCAAGTTTAAGGTGCTGACGCTTGCATACAGAGCCACCACGCGCTCAGCTCCTGCATACTTTGACTCCATTCTACAAATCCACACTCCCACCAGAAGCCTTCGCTCAGCAAAGGAACGACGGCTTGTGGTACCATCACAGAGAGGGAAAAAATCCCTTTCCAGAACATTTTCATTCAACATTCCCAGCTGGTGGAATGATCTTCCCAACGCCATCCGAAACGCAGAATCATTGATATCATTCAAAAGTCAACTTAAAACTCAGCTCTTTCATGAGCACTTAACCTCAAATAAAATTTTTATTTTTTTTAAAACGTTCCTTTCCTCGTTCTCTTCCTTCTTCCCTCCCTACTCTTGCCTGTGCTACACTGAGCAATGTACACGGTCTCAGTATTTCAGGCACTTATTGCGCTTCTCGACTCTTCATGACCAATCGCTTCATGTACCCCCAAGTTGTAAGTCGCTTTGGATAAAACCGTCTGCTAAATGCATAAATGTAAATGTAAATCTCACTCCTTCCGCTTTGGAGCAGCCACCACCGCAGCCCAAAAAGGACTGCCAGACCATCAAATTAAACTACTGGGTCGGAGGTCCTCAGATGCCTTTCAATCTCACATACGTTCCGACCTCAGACTCATCAAACAAGCCATCTAACTTTCACTTTTCTTTAAGATAGCTGCCCCACGAAACTGAATCCAACTGATGCCTGCAAACCTCGCTTGATTTGATACAGTTGCTGCAGTGCTCCAATTTGATACTGCTGCCATAGTGCCTCACAAATTTGATACTTCCGCTTCAGTGCTCCGCCAATTTTATACTGCTGCTGCAGTGCTCCGCCAATTTGTTACTGCAGTGTCTGGCTTTACTTGATACCACCGCAGCAGTGCTCCGCCAATTTGTTACTGCTACTGCAGTGCTCCGCCAATTTGATACTGCCGCTGCAGTGTTCCGCCAATTTGATACTGCCGCTGCAGTGCTCCGCAAATTTGATACTGCTGCTGCAGTGCTCCGCAAATTTGATACTGCTGCTGCAGTGTTCCGCCAATTTGATACTGCCGCTGCAGTGCTCCGCCAATTTGATACTGCTGCAGCAGTGCTCCGCCAAATTGATACTGCTGCTGCACTGCTCTGCCAATTTCATACTGCTGCTGCAGTGCTCCGCCAATTTCATACAGCTGCTGAAGTGCTCCGCCAATTTGTTACTGCTGCAGTGCTCTGCCAATTTGATACTGCTGCTGCAGTGCTCCGCCAATTTGATACTGCTGCTGCAGCGCTCCGCAAATTTGATACTGCTGCTCCAGTGTTTGGCTTTACTTGATACCGCCGCTGCAGTGCTTCGCTTGATGCTGCAGTGCTCCACCAATGTGATACTGCTGCTGCAGTGCTCCGCCAATTTGATACTGTTGCTGCAGTGCTCCGCCAAATTGATGCTGCTGCAGTGCTCCGCCAATTTCATACTGCTGCTGCAGTGCTCCGCCAATTTGATACTGCCGCTGCACTGCTCCGCCAATTTGATACTGCTGTTGCTGCAGTGCTCCGCCAAATTGATGCTGCTGCAGTGCTCCGCCAATTTCATACTGCTGCTGCAGTGCTCCGCCAATTTGATACTGCCGCTGCACTGCTCCGCCAATTTGATACTGCTGCTGCTGCAGTGCTCCGCCAATGTGATACTACTGCTGCAGTGCTCTGCATATTTGATACAGCCGCTGCAGTGCTCCGCCAATTTGATACAGCCGCTGCAGTGCTCTGCCAATTTTATACCGCTTCTGCAGTGCTTCGTTTGATGCTGCCGTGCTTCGCTTGATACTGCAGTGCTTTGCTTGATAATGCAGTGCTCCAAACAATGTGATACTGCTGCTGCAGTGCTCCGCCAATTTGATACTGCTGCTCTAGTGTTTGGCTTTACTTGATACCGCCGCTGCAGTGCTTCGCTTGATGCTGCAGTGCTTTGCTTGATGCTGCAGTGGTTTGCTTGATGCTGCAGTGCTTCACTTGATGCTGCAGTGCTCCGCCAATTTGATACTGCTGCTACAGTGTTAGGCTTTACTTGATACCGCCTCTGCAGTGCTTCGCTTGATGCTGCAGTGCTTCGCTTGATGCTGCAGTGCTTCGCTTGATCCTGCAGTGCTTCGCTTGATCCTGCAGTGCTTCGCTTGATCCTGCAGTGCCTCACTTGATCCTGCAGTGCTTCGCTGGATGCTGCAGTGCTCCATCAATTTGATACTGCTGCTGCAGTGTTTGGCTTTACTTGATACCGTCTCTGCAGTGCTTTGCTTGATGCTGCAGTGCTTCGCTTGATGCTGCAGTGCTTTGCAGTGATACAGCCTTGCTTACGTTTGAATCTTTATTTTGATATTTCCTCTTTATTCTACCGCTAAATATAACTTACTCATCACCATAAATTGTTTTAAAAATTGCCTATCACGTTAAATTTGACATCGCTAGCTTTTAATCTAAATCACCATCACACGTTAGCATTTCGCTAGCCTGTTAGTTTGTCATCTCTGCACCCGGGTCTCCCTTGTTCTGAGTTTGTTAGTTGGATTAGTAAATAGTGTCCAGCAAACGAATGTGGTAAGTGGTAAATTGGATTAATCAACAAACACGGTAAGTCATGTCTTCTCCTGTCGTTATCACTTGCACCGCTTGCCGCATGTTTAATATAGGCTTCTCTGTGGCGAACAGGGCTTCACATGTGATAAATGTAAGGAGATAGTTAGGCTGACTGAGAAGATTTCAGAATTAGAAACGCGCATCCATACTTTATCTGAGAGTAATGGGGATGTAACAGCTTTAGACACTGATTTGGATGCGAACTCTGTACATTCTTCGGTTCCGGCTGCAGGGCCCCCGCAGCAGGGAAACTGGGTGACAGTGAGACAGCATAGTCGCAGACCAAAGAACCACTTTTCCGTTCCGGTTAGAACATCAAACAGGTTCTCCCCTCTCAGTGAAGCACCCACTGAGTATCCTGTTGAAAGTGCCCTAGTCATTGGCGATTCTTTTACACGGAACGTTAAAATCGAGACACCAGCCACCATAGTCACTTGTTTACCGGGAGCCAGAGCGCCTGACATCAAAGCAAATTTAAAAGTGCTGGCTAAAGCTAATCGTAAATTCTCTAAGATTATTATTCACGTCGGCACTAATGATGTTCGACTTCGCCAGTCGGAGATCACCAAAATGAACATTAAAGAGGTGTGTGAACTCGCTAGTACGATGTCAGAGGCTGTTTATTGTTCTGGCCCGCTCTCCGTTAGAAGGAGTGATGAGATAGTTAGCAGGCTATCATCACTCAATGGCTGGTTGTCTAAGTGGTGTCTGCAAAATAACATAGGGTTCATAGACAATTGGAAAAGTTTTTGGGGCAGACCTGACCTGTTGAAGAAGGATGGCATCCATCCCTCCTGGGGTGGTGTCGCTCTTCTCTCTAGTAATTTGGCACATAGTAGATGCCATTGGGCCCAGGTCAGGAAGCAGAAAAAACTGGCTAAACCGACCGTCTGCTAGCTGTCTCACGTCACCAGAGTCAGATAAATCCCAGCACATAGAGACTCTTTCACCTAGATATTATCATATAGAGACTGTGTCTGTTCCCCGAATTAGTAAATACAAAAAAACATCAAAACCATTCAACAGTAAAAATGTAATTGATGTCCAACAAATAAACAAAAGATATAATACAGATGAACAATTGATAAAGCTTGGGTTGCTGAATACTAGATCCCTTTCCCCAAAAGCGCTTATTGTTAATGATATTATTACAGATAATAATCTAGATGTGCTGTGTTTGACAGAAACCTGGCTAAAACCTGACGACTTCATTGCTTTAAATGAGTCCACCCCCCAAGATTATTGTTATAAACATGAGCCGCATCTGAAAGGTAAAGGGGGAGGGCTTGCTGTAATTTATAATAATATCTTCGGTATTATTCAGAAGTCTAGTTTCAAATATAATTCCTTCGAAGTTTTGGTGCTTTATGTAACACTATGTAGTGTACATGACAAAACCCGTTCAACATTTGTGTTAGCTACTGTATGCAGGCCACCAGGGCATCAATACAGACTTTATCAAAGAATTTGCTGACTTTCTATCAGAATTAGTACTGGCCGTAGATAAAGTACTAATTGTTGGTGATTTTAATATCCATGTAGACAACGAAAAAGACGTATTGGGATTAGCATTTAAAGATACACTAAACTCTATTGGAGTTAGGCAACACGTGTCAGGACCCACTCATCGCCATAATCATACTTTAGACCTAATATTGTCACATGGTATAAATGTTGATACCATTGAAATTCTGCAGCAGAGCGATGACATCTCAGATCATTACTTAGTATCTGTTACGTACTGCTCTGAGTCAGAAGGTTGAGGATCCAAATGCAGCTTTATTTGTAAAAGGGTAATCCACAATCGTAGTCAAAAGTACAGGCAGAAAGGTCATACACAGGAAAGCAGTCCAAACAGGCAAACAAGGCAGGAGAGACAGGCAAAAGGGTAATCCGGGAGACAGGCAAGAAATCCAAAAACCGACAGACATGAAACCAGGGAAACGCTCAGAAATGCAGTGAAACACTAAACAAGACTTAGCAATGATAGACAGAATGAATATGGTTTATATAGGCTGGGGTAATGGGGTAATGAGGTAATGTGACACAGGTGCAAACAATGAGTGATGATGAGTCCGGGCAAAGGATTATGGATAATGTAGTTTATGATGAAGTGACAAGTCCGGGGTGGAGTGACAGTCTGAAGTGGAGTGCCCTCAGGTGGTTCTCATGGGCACTCACACTGGTGAATTGTGAAAGTATCATGTATACTTAATTTAGCTAAGCTTGCAAAGCCGCCCCCTCGCTTCAAAAATGGCAGGATAATCACTGCCGCTACTAAAGATTGCTTTTTAAATAATCTTCCTCATCAGTATCATCTCCTCAGCATCCAAGATAGCATAGAAGAACTCGATGTTGCAACAGAAACTATTGACTCTCTCTTTTCCAGTACTTTAGACACAATTGCTCCTCTGCGCTTAAAGAAGATTAAAGAAAGCACACCCGGGCCCTTAAAACAGCAGCCAGAAAAATGGAGCGCAGCTGGAAGAAAACAAAACTAGAGGTATTTCGTAATTCGTGGAAAGAGCACACAATCACATACAGAAAGGCCGTAACAACTGCTAGATCTGCTTATTTCTCAACTCTCTTGGAAGAAAACAAACACAACCCAAGGTATTTATTCGATACAGTGGCTAAATTAACCAAAAATCAAGCTTCAACTTCTGATGATTGTAAACAGCACAGCAGTAATGACTTTATGAACTTCTTCACATGCAAGATTGATAATATTAGGAAGAAAATTTTAACCATGCAGTTGTCTACTACAGTATCACATCAGACAGAGCATTGTAGTGTCACTGAGGAAAAATTACAATCATTCACTGCTATAGGAGAAGAAGAATTGGCTAAACTCGTTAAATCATCAAAATGTATGCTTGACCCTATACTGACTAGGCTATTAAAAGAGATGCTACCAGAGGTCATAGATCCTCTTCTTAATATCATTAATTCATCTTTGTCATTAGGATATGTACCGAAAACGTTTAAGTTGGCTATTATTAAACCACTTATTAAAAAAACGCAACTTGATCCTACAGAATTAGTCAATTATAGACCAATCTCAAATCTACCCTTTCTGTCAAAAATACTTGAAAAGGCAGTGTCTTCACAATTATGTTCCTTTTTAGAAAGAAATGGTATCTGTGAGGATTTCCAGTCAGGATTTAGACCGTATCATAGCACTGAGACTGCTCTCATCAGAGTTACAAATGATTTACTCTTATTATCCGATCGTGGCTGTATCTCTCTATTAGTGTTACTCGATCTTAGCGCTGCATTTGATACTATCGACCACAACATTCTTTTGAATAGACTCGAAAATTATGTAGGCATTAGTGGAATTGCCTTGTCATGGTTTAAATCATACCTATGTGACCGTTATCAGTTTGTAGCAGTAAATGAAGAGATGTCACACCGATCACAAGTTCAGTATTAAGTACCGCAAGGCTCAGTGCTAGGACCGCTGCACTTCACCCTGTACATGCTACCACTGGGAGATATCATTAGGAAGCATGGCGTTAGTTTTCATTGTTATGCTGACGATACTCAGCTCTATATTTCTTCACGCCCTGAAGAAACTTACCAATTCACAAGATTAACGGAATGCATAGCTGATATAAAACATTGGATGACCGGTAATTTCCTGCAACTCAATTCAGAAAGAAATTAATTTTTAATTATTGGACAAAAAAGCTCCACAAGTAGTAACCTAGAATACTGTCTAACACTTTGTAACGATTATGGCGCAGACATTGAATGAATCTTCCAAATGATTCATTAGATGAACAATCCCTTTCACAAAGCCTAATTCAGCTCCAGACCCCAGGAAATCGTTAATTTATCACGAGGCTCCTTTCTGCCTCAGGCTACCACGTCTACATCACAATTACGTGATTTCCTATGGACTTTTGACCAAAACTTCACAAAGAGGACAAAGGACTCGTTGTGATCGCAAGACAAAGAAACAAACAGGTCTCTGTCTTTTTAAGGACTGCTAAATGAACTCCAAGTGACACAGTTTAAGACTCCAAAGCTACAAGCAGAAAATGTTACATATCAGAATGTATAAGATTATGATTATTGGACTTTCACTCAAATAGCCTTCGACACAGTTTGTTAGCGTGTTTACAACTGATACACGTGACTATTATGCATGTAGATCATTCCCAAATTCATGCAATTATGTGACTATTGAATGAGTGGATCAAAAGACACCGTGTTTCATACCCTTGTGCTTGTAATGATATGATAAAACAGATGAGCTGAATGAAATCTTTATAGAATTAATAATGTCCTTATAGTAAGAAATTAGGTCTAACTTTACTCTCTGCTTAAGAGCAGGAAATTAAAGGAACGAATCTTATGGGAGGGGGGAGACCCAGTCACCCCTGAACCCTAATTGGCCAGAATCCATCCAGGGGATGGGCAAGTTTTTGAGTTTAACCTCTCTCACAGACGAAGAGGAAGAGTGCAGAGTGTGTTGTTCGCGAGACGTTCACCGCTGGGTGTTCACGCGTGTTCACGTTGGTGTTCACGGAGTGTTCACGTTCTGTTCTTTGTTCAGTCAAGAGCTGTCCAGCGCGGTTCCAGAATCCGCCAAAGAGACCATCAGAGAAAATGGGTTAACAGATTTCATTCAGGCCATCTGCTCTTCTCTCACTTTCCTTTCTTTTACTTAAAGTTTATTTTCTTTCCGTAAGTCTCGGGTTCTGTTAAGTTCGCCGCAAAGTTACTCAACGAGTTTCCAACAGCGTGCCTCAACTTTTCAACAACGCCACAAGACTCTCATCCAGCCGCCAAACACGCCACGTGATTGGCTTCCCAAGACGTCGAGAAAAGACACGACCAGACCTTCAGCGAATCAAAGACCCGAGGGAACCCTCTCCAGCCAGGAGGAAAAGGGATTCCCCCTTTGTCATAAGACGACACACGTGAGACAAACGCAAGTAACATCTCTAGATTTCAAGCTGAAGTGGTGCATTAGATCAAATGTAATAACCCCGCCTAAGAAACGATAGGAGGATGAATTACTGATCAATGGTTTCTTCAGGTCATGTGTCATAAATGTACATTGCTTGGGATTTCGTAATTTCTCTCTCTTATTCTTCCCTCACTTTCTTCCTTTCTGCAACGTATGAATGTGTGAGTGCGTGTGTTTATGTTAGATATTAGTTTGATGTGTTAGAGTAATCAATAAAGTTTTGTTTGTAGTCAAATATAACTGTTCTTGTGTTATGTGCTTATGAATTTAATGTCTTGAACTGCCGATCTAAGTTACCTGGCTGTTAAATAGTGTTTCACTATTGTTCGGATATTAATATCCGCTGCAGAGTTGATATTTACGGCCCGTTCAAATGAACGCTCATTTGCTCGGCTGTACATTAGACTCTCGCAAAATTCCCTATGAATTCATTAATTCATTCATTTGAGCTACAGAGACTTGTTTCCCTTTAACAGACTCCCCTTTAAGTTCTCACATATCGGTGGACGAATAAGTTAAGGTGTAAACATTAATTCTGAATTATTTATAAATGATAGCGTAATTCGAGTCTCTTTCATTTTAATTCAAATTCCCCGTTGAGTTATTATTTTATCTGACTCATTGTTGCTACAGTATTTTGGTGGAGAATGCAGGCAGTTTAACCTAAATTATAAGCATATATATCGAGAATTTATCTTTGAATTGCATTTTGAGAGATCAGACCAGCAGCGCTAGACGCGCCTGTGTGTGTGTGTGCGCGCGCTCGAGTGACGCAAGGCGCGCGCCTATTTGAAAGTCCTGTGAATGAATGCTGTAACCCCAGTCAAATCAAATCAAATCAAATCAAATCAAATCAAATCAAATCACTTTATTTGTCACTCTACCAGAGATGGGGACTCGAGTTTGAGACTCGGACTCGAGTGCGACTTAAGTCGCACACACAGTGACTTCAGACTCGACTTCAGACTCGTCCTCAAAAGACTTCAGACTCGACTCGGACTCGAGCTGCGGGACTCGTGAACAATGTTTATTTTTAGGAAACGTCTGATGAGCTCGATGTTATTCCCCTCCCTCCGGTACCTATAACCTGCCTACGTACTACGTATCTGCTGCTCGCGGCCACACATGAGAGGACAACGAGCAATCATGTATAGGCGCGTCAATTGAAGCGGCCGCGGCGCGCGCGCGCGCGAGTGAACGCGATCATCTCTTCCAGAAGAATAAACATAAATTAATATCTTAAGGTATGTTGAGAATAACACTTACTGAAACGTATTATATGTCGTGTAATCGCTCAATCAGTGTTTCAATCGCGCAAAGATGTCAAACAGCTTGAGAAACATATGTCACGCCGCATCATTTACCTCAGAGTCAGAAGTCATTCAGTCCACAGCTGTTAATTCACTGGAGAAATCAACTCTTTCACTATCTATATATATATATATATATATATATATATATATATATATATATATATATATAAATTCTACTTAACCTGTTAGTGATGTCTTGATTATTTAATACTATGTTTTGATAAATCTGTCATGAAAAGGACAGTCACTAAGATTATATTTCAACATGGGTATTCAAATAAAACCTAATCATGGTTGATAATCCAAACTGCTTAAAAAAACATACTAAATGGTGCTTTTTTTAAATTCAAAAAAGGCCAAAAGTTTTCTGTGATTGGTAGGTTTAGGGGTAGGTTTAGTGTAGGTGGATAGATTATACCATTTGTACATTAGTAAAACCATTACACCTATGGAGAGGCCCCGTAAACCACGTGTGGGTAGTGTGTGTGCACTTGAGTGCGTGTGTGACTGTGAGAGAGTGTTTCTGTGTGTTTGCTTGAGTGTGTGCTCTCTTTAAGTGGAAAAAAGTGTGTTATTGCTTATACATTTTGCAATGTTTTTGTGATACCCTGAGTACCAGAACTTTGTGGTTTCAGATGTGCTGTGTTGCACATAAAATTGTTAGCTATTAGATAAGCATCTTACTTGTTGTCTTTTCATATTCACTTGTTGTCTTTTCATATTCATTGATCGACAACTGCAGGTTTAATGAGCTGATATGGTATGTTAATAGAGAAAGGTGTCAAAATAACTTATTACATGCTTTGAATTCCTTATATATAGCTTTGCAGTGTTCTACACAGCCTGGATGGGTCGCCGTATGTGATGCAACACTTATTATAACCAGAGACTTATTATAATAAAGAGACTTGAGACTTGACTTGGACTCTAGCTCAGAGACTTGAGACTTGACTTGGACTCGAGCCCAGAGACTTGAGACTTGACTTGGACTCGAGCCCAGAGACTTGAGACTTGACTTGGACTCTAGCTCAGAGACTTGTGAGCATCTCTGCACTCTACATATGCACAAGTGCAACAGTAGGTGAAATTCTTAGGTGCAGTTCCGAGCAACATAGTAGTCATGACATGACATGTACAACATTTAAAGCAGCATCAGATTACACATCTGATGCGCACACAATTACTCACAGCACAGTAAACTCTACAATAAACAATAAATAATTTACACAATGTGAGTGTAGTTCTCACAGCTTTAAACAATATACACATACTTACAATATACATATACTTTAAACAATATACACTAAACATACACTAAACAATATACATTACGCTATAATAGTAATAATAATATACAATGTATAGTATAAAATATTATTCACAGATTGAAAAATTGAAATCCAAAGTGCAATAGATGCTGTATGATAAATAAATGTGTATATAATGTGTGTGTATCTACAGTGGGTTGTGCTGAGTGATATTCTGTCCAGAGTGTGTTATGATCCTGATGGATCAGGAGTTAAGTAGTCTGATTGCTTGTGGGAAGAAGCTGTTCTGGAGTCGGCTGGTGCGTGTTCTAATGCTGCGGTACTGTCTGCCTGATGGCAGCAGTGAGAGCAGCCCATGGTTCGGGTGGCTAGAGTCTCTGAAGATCCTCTGAGCTCTCTTCACACACCGCCTGGCGTAAATGTCCTGGAGGGAGGGAAGCTCACCTCCGATGATGCAGCTGGCCGTGCGCACTACCCTTTGCAGGGCCTTGCGGCTGCGGGCGGTACTGTTGCCGTACCAGGTGGTGATGCAGCCAGTCAGCAGACTCTCGATGGTGCAGGTGTAGAAGCGTGTGAGGATGTGGCGGTTCATTCCAAACCTCCTCAGCCGTCGCAGGAAGAAAAGGCGCTGATGAGCCTTCTTCACAACGGCCTCAGAGTGGACGGACCATGAGAGTTCCTCTGTGATGTGGACACCGAGGAACTTGAAGCTGCTGACTCTCTCCACCGGTGCTCCATCGATGGTGATGGGGCGGTGTTCTCTCTCATTCCTCCTGAAGTCGACCACCAGCTCCTTGGTCTTGCTGACGTTGAGGGAGAGGTTGTGCTCCTGACACCACCGTGTCAGAGTGTGCACCTCCTCTCTGTAGGCCGTTTCATCATTGTCGATGATAAGACCTACCACCGTCGTATCGTCAGCAAACTTGATGATGGTGTTGGAGCTGTGGGTTGCCACACAGTCATGTGTGTACAAAGAGTACAGGAGTGGGCTGAGAACGCAGCCCTGAGGGGCTCCAGTGTTGAGAGTCAGTGATGAGGAGATGTTACTGCCCATTCTGACCACCTGGCGTCTGTTTGACAGGAAGTCCAGGATCCAGCTGCATAACAGGCTGTTTAAGCCTAGAGCCCGGAGTTTCATGTCAAGTATGGAGGGCACAATGGTGTTGAATGCTGAGCTGTAGTCCACAAACAGCATTCTCACATACGTGTTCCTCTTTTCCAGGTGGGAGAGAGCAGTGTGTATAGTGGATGAAATGGCATCGTCAGTGGAGCGGTTTGTGCGGTATGCAAACTGCAGTGGGTCCAGTGAGGGGGGGAGAACAGAGCAGATGTGGTTTCTGACTAGTCTTTCAAAGCATTTGCTGATGATGGGGGTCAGAGCAACAGGACGCCAGTCGTTTAAGCAGGTGGTTTTTGATTGCTTAGGTACAGGAACAATAGTGGACGTTTTAAAGCATGTGGGGACCACAGACAGGGAGAGGGACAGGTTAAAAATGTCCGTGAAGACTCCAGCCAGTTGGTGCGCGCACGCTCTGATCACACGGCCGGGAATGCCGTCTGGACCCGCAGCTTTACGGACGTTCACCCGCCGGAAGGATCGGGTTACATCCGCGACAGATACAGAGAGTGCACTAACCTCTGCATCTTCAGCCGCGAGCGCTCTCTCCGCGAGGGCGGTGCTAGTTCCCTCAAAGCGAGCATAGAAGGTGTTGAGCTCGTCCGGGAGAGAGGCAGCGGTGTTCACGGTGGAGTTTGTGTTCCCTTTATAGTCTGTGATGGTGTTAATTCCCCTCCACATGCTTCTGGAGTCGGTGGTGTTGAACTGTCCTTCAATCTTGTTCCTGTACTGGCGTTTTGCTGCTCTGATGGTTTTCCGGAGGGCATAACTTGCTTGTTTATGCTCCTCCGCGTTACCGGAGTTAAAAGTGAAGGTCCGCGCATTGAGTGCCGCGCGAACATCCCCATTTAGCCACGGCTTCTGGTTAGGGTACAGCCGATTGTTTTGGTCGGAACAACGTCATCTACGCACTTCCTGATGAAACACGTTACGCTATCAGCGTAAACCTCGATGTCGTCATCAGAGGCCGACCGGAACATCTCCCAGTCCGCGTGATCAAAACAGTCCTGTAGCATAGAATCTGATTGGTCCGACCAGCACTGGATGGTTCTGAGGGCGGGTGCTTCCTGTTTGAGTCTTTGCCTATATGCGGGCAAAAGTAGGATGGAAGCGTGATCCGATTTGCCAAATGGTGGGCGCGATGAGATGAGTAAGTCTGTCTCTACTCTAAAACTGCATTAGAGTAATTTAAGATCTGAGATCTCACACTATACGATAAGGTAAGAATTAAGCGTGTTCCTTAATTTCTAGAATGCCTCGTTTATAGCCGAATTGATGTAATTGCGTGTTCCAGTGTCATTAAATAGCTATACGTATATCAGTCAGCCAGAGAACTGAACGAACTTAAAACTGCATAAGTGAAATACCTGCGAGAGATAATCTCCTCACAGTGCGGTCAGATCAAGCGTGTTCCTTGATCGATTTATTAAAGCCTTATATGTATTTATAGCTATTAATTCAGTGCGTGTTCCACTGTAATCCTAAGCTATATCTTCCCTGTGCTAAACAGCTAAGAGCTTGCCGGTTTGTATATTCATTTCGTGAAACACTGCGTGTCCCAGTGTGACTTAAAGGAGAATGATTTGACCCAAGTAAAGCTGACATTGAAAGAATCAACAGTTGTCTGAAACCCTGTTGTTTTATATTCACAGGCAGATCAAGCGTGTTCCTTGATCGATTTATTAAGGCATTGTATGTATTTATAGCTATTAATTCAGTGCGTGTTCCACTGTAACTCGAAGCTATATCTTCCCTGTTGTCTGATATGCACACAGATCCGCCGAGATCACTAGTGTTCTATTTGCAGCGCAAAACTGTAACATTGAACTGTAACTAAAGTTTAATCTCACTCTTAACAAACTGAGTGATAAGCCCCACAGAGAAAAACCAGCTACGAGTGGTGTTCCTTATTTTGATTTTCATTGTTGAAATGTGCGGACGTTTCACGTGATACACGCGATTGCACGTGCTAAACTTATGTGTAACTTAAAGGGTGGAAAGCGCTGACTTTCCTAAGTTACCCTTAACTGTATACTGTCTGCAATTCACATGTTTGCCGCTAGCGTTTGTTTGTCGCCATAATCACGACTGCGGCACGGAAGTCAACCAGCGCTTCCGGATAAACTCAGCCCATGCGCAGTGCGTCGAAGCCATATCGTAAACAAACCTTACGGTAGCTACTGGCTAAGCTAATCGAAGCAGTTGTTTACATTGAAGCCTAAATGCTAAAGCTTTAGCATTAGTTTCAGGTATCCACCGTATTAACATACGTGTAAATACAGTGTCGGTTTGAGTCACTTTAAAGTGATTTAACCATTTAAACACCTCAACTTTATGTACACCTGTTGGTCTTTCTTACTTTTCTCTTATCTTTCTAAAACATTACGTTATACTCTACTTTAAGGGAAATATTGGTTCACAATTATTAATTACTTTAACTACATTTTACTTGAAAAGGAAAGATACTGGTTTGCAATTATTAATTGTTAAGTTTGAATTTAATTTAAAAAAAATTCAAGAGTCATTCCTCAAAGTCATGTAAAATGATTTTAAAGTTATTCTAAATATTCTGGAATTTACTCATTTTCAGAATTTCTGAATTTCTCATTGAGATGCAATTACTTTAGGTATAAAGTCTGGAACCTTAGAAGTTCAAGTGAACCACTAAATTGATACCTATTACCAAACCTTTTGGACTCACACTTGTTCATTATTTTATTGCGTTAGACCCTCCTTTATCCTCTATTCCTATTGTAGCTATTCACTTAGCCACTCTATTTTATTTACTCATTTATCTCTTTATTTAACTTTTCTTTTTCTCATTGTAGCCTAGCTTGGAGGCAACACACCTGAGCCTCAATAGAAGACAGTGCCAGATTCCTACGAGTTTCAAAATAAATCAAGACAAAATCGAGACAATCCTCGGTGACTAAATTTTTATTTTGTGTGATTAGTTGACCATCAACAATCACTTTTATACTCGTAGTCAGACAAAGGCTTCAGAGCCATTTGCGGGGCCGGATCTCCTTCCTTTCCTCCCTTCTCCTCACGTCTGCCCTGTTCTGTCCTGCTCTATTCCATCTTATTCTTCATATTTATAGGGAACAAGCCTGGAAGAACCATTGATCATTTCTAAAAGAAAGAGAACGATAACCCTTCCCAGAGAAACAAACCAGTAGGCATTTGATTGGTAATCAAACCCTCCTTTGTTCTCCATACTTTCCCTGCATTTGTAAACGCAATTTAAAATTTTGACATATCCAAGTTCATTTAACAGAGACAACTGTTGAGCCACCGTCGCCTTCAACGCATCCCTGCGTAAGCGGTCCGCCTGTAAGGTGTGTGGTGTCAATCCTGTCAGACTAGAAAAGAGGTATCAGCATTATTATTGTATTGTTTTCATCTGTAACATAAACAATAATATTGTTTCCGTTTTGAAAAACAGATTTTCAGTGATAGGAAGTATTTTATTGAAAAAAAAATATTTCTCCCAGTGAAAGTATTTTTGTTTCTTTCAATTGAAATAGGTTTTTAACCTTTTCTCTCTTTCTCCCTTACTAAGCTGAGTGACATAGTCCTCGCATCACGATTTGGAAACAGCTTTCCATTGATAGAATTTTGTTTTTAGAAAAAAGAGAAATTCTCCAGGTGAAAAGAAAATTGTTTCAATCTATTGAGATTTGTTATAACTCTTTTCTCTCTCTTTCCCTTACCTAGTTGAGTGACAAAGCCTTCACATCACTAGCCTATCTGTCTACACTGAGACCAACACTTAGTCATCACCACACGTCACTATTGGTGTACAATCACTGAAACGACACTTAGCTGTTCCACCACACATAGGCTTATACCCCACACAGATCTGTGTCAGTCTCTTCTGTGTCAGTCTCAGCGTCCCAACATGTCGCAGACGACAAACCCCACTCCCCAAGGGGAAGATGTGGACGCCTGTCTCAGAGGCATTACAGACTGCCTCACACCAAAGACAATTGAACTGTTATTATTTTTAATAATAATCCTGATTCTGAGAAGGTTCCTGACACATGATTCAAGCCAAAACGACAACCACATGGAACTAGCCAAGATCACCTGTTCCCTAAGCAACGCCTTCACAGCCCAGCTGACACTACGCGACAAGCACGTCATCCACCTTCAAGAGGAGCTGACACGTGCCCAAAACCGCATAGACAAGCTGGAAGTGAAAGTCCAGGATGACTTCAAGCGTCAGACCACTGAGTTCCTGAGAGAGCTGATGCACACTCAACGCTGCACAGACCAGCTCAATGCTAAAGCTCAAGACAAACTCAAGGTGCCCAACGAAGCGGAGCAAGAAACAAAGAAACAAGTTGACAAGCTCCAAGAAGCCCTTGCAGTCGCTGAACGCGACAAACAAGAGTTAAAGACTGCACATAAACATCTGGTAAACCAGCTCCAGTCTGCTGAACGTCAGCTAGAGAAAGCCAACGCTGATATTAAAGACCAGAACTCTAAAATCAAGGCTCTGGAAGACCACCTTGAAAGGTACAGCACTGAGATGGACCATCTGACCCGACAGCGAGACGACGCCAACGACGAGCTCTACGCAGTCAGATATGAACTCAATCATGCTGTCAAACAGAGACCAGAGCCAAGAAGGGAGAGAACTCCCTCAGCATCACTACTGCTGAGTAGAACACAGTCCCCCTTCCAAATACTGCCACACAACGGACGAAGTGAACGGCCACAACCCAAAACGTCACCGGCCTTCACCACAGAATTCGTCCCGGCCAACAAAAGAGAGCTCATCCAAGCAGACTCCGAACCTGCACAGAAGATGACCTGTGAGAACCTCGACAAGCTCGTTAAGAACATCACCCCGTTCAACCCGAACTCCACGGAGGGCCACGACATCCAGGCCTATCTCAGAGATATCGACTTCTACCTAGAGGCAAGACCTCATGTGACGAACCGAGACAGGTTGTACCTCCTCAGAGCCACATCCAGTCCCGAGGTACGAAGCTTTCTAGACCGGCAACCTGTTCACGTAAAGTATAACTACCAGCTACTACGTGAGACGCTGACCCAAGAATTTACAGGCCCAGAGTCTGAACACGGACCGTTAATCGCCTGGGAAACCAAACAAGGTCGACAAGAGACTCCCCAGGCCTACTACCGCCGTTTCCGACAAGCCTACTTTGGTGCATATAACGAACCTGAACTTGAAGAGGATGTGAACTTCAAAATCCTCTTCCTGAAAAACCTGCACCCTGGAGTGAGTCGTCATCTAGGCATCATGGCCTGCCCATACACGATGACAACCCAACAGCTGCGTGACCTGACACACAAGGCCTACATCAAACAAAAGATGACCTCAAAGAAAGGTTTGAAAACATCCGCAGTGTCAAACTCCGTCAGCCAAGACCCAAGCCTTGCGCTGGACGACACCCAGTGGCATGACTACACTACAGTCCATCATGAAGAGCACAGAGAACGTGACTCCCATGACAGCTACCACACCAACCGCTGGGAAAAGCCATGGGACCAGCCTCGCTTCTCAAGAAACCCTAAAGATGCCAAAGGCCATCATCGTCCCACACATTCCAGAGCATCTAACGTGGGTAAGCGACGACAAAACCTACCTCGGCACCACTCAGTCAAGCACAGCAATGAGTACGCCCAAGAACAAGACTCTCATGCCAATGCCAGACCCAAACAACCAAACGACCACTGGCACACGCAAAGCAGCGATTCACAAGAGGTCATGCAGATAGTGAGAGAATTCCTCGAATGCAATGAAGAGGACAGGAAATGGGACGAGTCAGATTCTGATTGACACGCCCTCCAGGAAAGGGGGGACCAAAACAGACTAGAACAGATCTGACCATACATCCAGTGTTACATACACTACATAACTTACATACTCGTTAACATACAGAAGTTAACGACATCTGCCATGGAAAACATTCAACAAACATGTTCTTCTCATAGGTAGAAACTAGCTTCAGAAACTAGCTTAGCATGGACCCGGCTACACTCATCATAGGAAACATTGCACAATCTTCCCAACAAGTAGAACACCTCTCATTAAGATAGATTACACGACACCTTAGCTGCACGAGTAGTTGTAGGCAAGACCTAGAAACACGCAACCGCTTTGTTTTGTTTCACCTCTTCCTTCCCTCTCCTTCTTCTTTCATTAGGTAAAATACCTGTCTACCCCATAAGGGTCAAGGTCACGATATAGGGATTGATGCACCACGCCTAATATCGGCAGGCCACCTTTAAACGAATGTGAGCTAGAGAGCGCCATGATTAAGGGGTCACCTCATTTTTACCACAAATGATGTCACCACGTCGTGAAGAAAGGTACAACGGTCTCAACCTAGTACGATTTAGAAGAGAAGAAAACAAACAAAACTAATTTAATCACAGAATTTGGTCAAAGAGTCACCGAACCGAACCAAATTAGAATAACAATACCAAAGTTAAACTACACTACGTCGACACGATAATCCGAGGAAAGTTAAAACATAAACTTCAAGTCAACCTTAAGTTTAAAGTTTAAATCCGTTAGTACTCAGATAATCTACAGTACAGTGGCCAATCATGGAGGTGTTGTCTTGTTGTTTGTTGTGTATGTGTCTGCTTCTACTCCCTGTGTCTCTACAGCGTTCGCCGATGTCTTCATCCCAACACATCGACTAACGAAGGGGGGAATGTAACGATTATGGCGCAGACATTGAATGAATCTTCCAAATGATTCATTAGATGAACAATCCCTTTCACAAAGCCTAATTCAGCTCCAGACCCCAGGAAATCGTTAATTTATCACGAGGCTCCTTTCTGCCTCAGGCTACCACGTCTACATCACAATTACGTGATTTCCTATGGACTTTTGACCAAAACTTCACAAAGAGGACAAAGGACTCGTTGTGATCGCAAGACAAAGAAACAAACAAGTCTCTGTCTTTTTAAGGACTGCTAAATGAACTCCAAGTGACACAGTTTAAGACTCCAAAGCTACAAGCAGAAAATGTTACATATCAGAATGTATAAGATTATGATTATTGGACTCTCACTCAAATAGCCTTCGACATAGTTTGTTAGCGTGTTTACAGCTGATACACGTGACTATTATGCATGTAGATCATTCCCAAATTCATGCAATTATGTGACTATTGAATGAGTGGATCAAAAGACACCGTGTTTCATACCCTTGTGCTTGTAATGATATGATAAAACAGATGAGCTGAATGAAATCTTTATAGAATTAATAACGTCCTTATAGTAAGAAATTAGGTCTAACTTTACTCTCTGCTTAAGAGCAGGAAATTAAAGGAACGAATCTTATGGGAGGGGGGAGACCCAGTCACCCCTGAACCCTAATTGGCCAGAATCCATCCAGGGGATGGGCAAGTTTTTGAGTTTAACCTCTCTCACAGACGAAGAGGAAGAGTGCAGAGTGTGTTGTTCGCGAGACGTTCACCGCTGGGTGTTCACGAGTGTTCACGTTGGTGTTCACGGAGTGTTCACGTTCTGTTCTTTGTTCAGTCAAGAGCTGTCCAGCGCGGTTCCAGAATCCGCCAAAGAGACCATCAGAGAAAATGGGTTAACAGATTTCATTCAGGCCATCTGCTCTTCTCTCACTTTCCTTTCTTTTACTTAAAGTTTATTTTCTTTCCGTAAGTCTCGGGTTCTGTTAAGTTCGCCGCAAAGTTACTCAACGAGTTTCCAACAGCGTGCCTCAACTTTTCAACAACGCCACAAGACTCTCATCCAGCCGCCAAACACGCCACGTGATTGGCTTCCCAAGACGTCGAGAAAAGACACGACCAGACCTTCAGCGAATCAAAGACCCGAGGGAACCCACTCCAGCCAGGAGGAAAAGGGATTCCCCCTTTGTCATAAGACGACACACGTGAGACAAACGCAAGTAACATCTCTAGATTTCAAGCTGAAGTGGTGCATTAGATCAAATGTAATAACCCCGCCTAAGAAACGATAGGAGGATGAATTACTGATCAATGGTTTCTTCAGGTCATGTGTCATAAATGTACATTGCTTGGGATTTCGTAATTTCTCTCTCTTATTCTTCCCTCACTTTCTTCCTTTCTGCAACGTATGAATGTGTGAGTGCGTGTGTTTATGTTAGATATTAGTTTGATGTGTTAGAGTAATCAATAAAGTTTTGTTTGTAGTCAAATATAACTGTTCTTGTGTTATGTGCTTATGAATTTAATGTCTTGAACTGCCGATCTAAGTTACCTGGCTGTTAAATAGTGTTTCACTATTGTTCGGATATTAATATCCGCTGCAGAGTTGATATTTACGGCCCGTTCAAATGAACGCTCATTTGCTCGGCTGTACATTAGACTCTCGCAAAATTCCCTATGAATTCATTAATTCATTCATTTGAGCTACAGAGACTTGTTTCCCTTTAACAGACTCCCCTTTAAGTTCTCACATATCGGTGGACGAATAAGTTAAGGTGTAAACATTAATTCTGAATTATTTATAAATGATAGCGTAATTCGAGTCTCTTTCATTTTAATTCAAATTCCCCGTTGAGTTATTATTTTATCTGACTCATTGTCGCTACAACTTGATGGCTGTTCTGTCAAGTCTTCGTCGTCAGTGAGGAATCTGGGTGTGCTCTTTGATACCAATTTTTCGTTTGAAAGCCACATTTTTAACATCTGTAAAACTGCATTCTACCATCTTAAAAATATATCTAAATTACGGCACATGCTCTCAATGCAAAATGCTGAACAGTTAGTTCATGCGTTCATGACCTCAAGGCTAGATTATTGTAATGCTCTACTGGGTGGTTGCCCTGCTCGCTTTATAAATAAACTCCAGCTGGTCGAAAAAGCAGCGGCTCGAGTTCTTACTAGAACCAGGAAGTATGACCATATTAGCCCAGTTCTGTCAACATTGCACTGGCTACCTATTAAACATCGCATACATTTTAAAATCTTGCTTATTACTTACAAAGCACTAAATGGTTTAGCTCCCCAATACTTGAGCGAGCTCTTAACATATTATACTCCATCACGTCTACTGCGGTCTCAAAATTCTGGCCAGTTGATCATACCGAGAATATCCAAATCAACTGCAGGAGGTCGATCCATTTCCTATTTAGCTCCTAAACTCTGGAACAGTCTTCCTAACATTGTTCGGGAAGCAGACACACTCTGTCAGTTTAAATCTAGACTAAAAACACATCTCTTTTCTGTGGCATACACATAAAACACTTTTTCAATTAAATGATGTTAGGCTGCATTAACTAGGTCAGCCGGAACCGGGAACACTTCCCATAACACCTGATGTACTCGTTACATCATCAGAAGAATGGCATCTACGCTAATGATAGTCTCTCTGTTTTATCCCAAGGTTTACTGCAGTCAGCCAGATCCGGGCCGTATCCAGATCAGGTGGTGGACCTGCACCCAGAGAAGACCAACACAGGACCCGAAGTGTCTGCAGAGACCGTGTCAATTAGCCTCCCCCTGCAACTGCCTCATCGACACGGCATCTCAATAAACCCGTCTCCAGCGTGATGACTCCGATTGTTCGAATATTACAATTAAATAATATTTAAATCGATATGTCATCCGCAATAAACCCGTCTCCAGCGTGTTGCCTCCGATCATTCGAATATTGCACTTTAATAATTATTTAATCAACGTCATCCTCAATAAACCCGTCTCCAGCATGTTGCCTCCAGTCCTTCGAATATTTCGATCTATTATGACCTCTGACCTGTAAAGCTGCCAGAATAATAATAATAATAATAATACGCTGTTTGTTAATTGGCCAGAGGAGAACTGGCACCCCGACTGAGCCTGGTTTCTCCCAAGATTTATTTTAAATAAAATATTTTAAATAAAATAAATCTAATTAATAAACTAAATTAACCATAGAAACTAAATTACTGATCTAATTATTGATCTAAAGCCCACACTGTCACCGTATGGAAATTGAAATTAACAGATGACAACAAATGGCTATACAGCTTAATAAAATTATGCTGCATTATTTTCCTGTTTAACACTGTAAAGCTGCTTTGAAACAATCTACATTGTTAAAAGCACTATATAAATAAAGTTGACTTGACTTGACTTTGCTTGATGCTGCAGTGCTTCACTTTATGCTGCAGTGCTCCAACAATGGGATACTGCTGCTGCAGTGCTCCGCCAATTTGATACTGCTGCTCCAGTGTTTGGCTTTACTTGATACCGCCTCTGCAGTGTTTCGCTTGATCCTGCAGTGCTTCGCTTGATGCTGCAGTGCTCCACCAATTTGATACTGCTGCTGCAGTGTTTGGCTTTACTTGATACCGCCTCTGCAGTGTTTCTCTTGATCCTGCAGTGCTTCGCTTGATGCTGCAGTGCTCCACCAATTTGATACCACCTCTGCAGTGCTTTGTTTGATGCTGCAGTGCTTCGCTTGATGCTGCAGTGCTTCACTTGATGCTGCAGTGCTCCACCAATTTGATACTGCTGCAGTGTTTGGCTTTACTTGATACCACCTCTGCAGTACTTTGCTTGATGCTGCAGTGCTTTGCTTGATTCTGCAGTGCTTTTGATGCTGCAGTGCTTCGCTTGATGCTGCATTGCTTCGCTTGATGCTGCAGTGCTCCACCAATTTGATACTGCTGCTGCAGTGTTTGGCTTTACTTGATACCGCCTCTGCAGTGTTTCGCTTGATCCTGCAGTGCTTCGCTTGATGCTGCAGTGCTCCACCAATTTGATACCGCCTCTGCAGTGCTTCGCTTGATGCTGCAGTGCTTCGCTTGATGCTGCAGTGCTTCACTTGATGCTGCAGTGCTCCACCAATTTGATACTGCTGCAGTGTTTGGCTTTACTTGATACCGCCTCTGCAGCGCTTTGCTTGATGCTGCAGTGCTTCGCTTGATTCTGCAGTGCTTTTGATGCTGCAGTGCTTCGCTTGATGCTGCATTACTTCGCTTGATGCTGCAGTGCTCCACCAATTTGATACTGCTGCTGCAGTGTTTGGCTTTACTTGATACCGCCTCTGCAGTGTTTCACTTGATCCTGCAGTGCTTCGCTTGATGCTGCAGTGCTCCACCAATTTGATACCGCCTCTGCAGTGCTTTGCTTGATGCTGCAGTGCTTCGCTTGATGCTGCAGTGCTTCACTTGATGCTGCAGTGCTCCACCAATTTGATACTGCTGCAGTGTTTGGCTTTATTTGATACCGCCTCTGCAGTGCTTTGCTTGATGCTGCAGTGCTTCGCTTGATTCTGCAGTGCTTTTGATGCTGCAGTGCTCCGCTTGTTGCTGCAGTGCTCCACCAATTTGATACTGCTGGTGCAGTGCTCCGCCAATTTGATACTGCTGCTGCAGTGCTCCAGCCAATTTGATACTGCTGCTGCAGTGCTCCGCCAATTTGACACTGCTGCTGCAGTGCTCTGCCAATTTGACACTGCTGCTGCAGTGCTCCGCCAATTTGACACTGCTGCTGCAGTGCTCCGCCAATTTGACACTGCTGCTGCAGTGCTCCGCCAATTTGACACTGCTGCTGCAGTGCTCCGCCAATTTGACGCTGCTGCTGCAGTGCTCCGCCAATTTGATACTGCTGCTGCAGTGCTCCGCCAATTTGACACTGCTGCTGCAGTGCTCTGCCAATTTGATGCCGCTGCTGCAGTGTTTGGCTTTACTTGATACCACCTCTGCAGTGCTTTGATTGATGCTGCAGTGCTTCGCTTGATCCTGCAGTGCTTCGCTTGATCCTGAAGTGCTTCGCTTGATCCTGCAGTGCTTCGCTTGATGCTGCAGTGCTCCACCAATTTGATACTGCTGCAGTGTTTGGCTTTACTTGATACCGCCTCTGCAGTGCTTCGCTTGATGATGCGGTGCTTTTGATGCTGCAGTGCTTCGCTTGATGCTGCAGTGCTCCACCAATTTGATACTGCTGCTGCAGTGTTTGGCTTTACTTGATACCGCCTCTGCAGTGCTTCACTTGATGCTGCACTGTTTCGCTTGATGCTGCAGTGCTTAGCTTGATGCCGCAGTGCTTCGCTTGATGCTGCAGTGCTTTGCTTGATGCTGCAGTGCTTTGCTTGTTGCTGCAGTGCTCCGCCAATTTGATACTGCTGGTGCAGTGCTCCGCCAATTTGACACTGCTGCTGCAGTGCTCTGCCAATTTGATGCCGCTGCTGCAGTGTTTGGCTTTACTTGATACCACCTCTGCAGTGCTTTGATTGATGCTGCAGTGCTGCGCTTGATCCTGCAGTGCTTCGCTTGATGCTGCAGTGCTTTTGATGCTGCAGTGCTCCGCCAATTTGATACTGCTGCTCCAGTGTTTGGCTTTACTTGATACCGCCTCTGCAGTGCTTCGCTTGATGCTGCAGTGCTTCGCTTGATGCTGCAGTGCTTTGCTTGATCCTGCAGTGCTTCGCTTGATGCTGCAGTGCTCCACCAATTTGATACTGCTGCAGTGTTTGGCTTTACTTGATACCGCCTCTGCAGTGCTTCGCTTGATGATGCGGTGCTTTTGATGCTGCAGTGCTTCGCTTGATGCTGCAGTGCTCCACCAATTTGATACTGCTGCTGCAGTGTTTGGCTTTACTTGATACCGCCTCTGCAGTGCTTCACTTGATGCTGCAGTGTTTCGCTTAATGCTGCAGTGCTTCGCTTGATGCCGCAGTGCTTTGCTTGATGCCGCAGTGCTTTGCTTGTTGCTGCAGTGCTCCGCCAATTTGATACTGCTGGTGCAGTGCTCCGCCAATTTGATACTGCTGCTGCAGTGCTCCGCCAATTTGATACTGCTGCTGCAGTGCTCCGCCAATTTGATACTGCTGCTGCAGTGCTCCGCCAATTTGACACTGCTGCTGCAGTCCTCCGCCAATTTGATGCCGCTGCTGCAGTGTTTGGCTTTACTTGATACCGCCTCTGCAGTGCTTCGTTTGATGCTGCAGTGCTTCGCTTGATACTGCAGTGCTTCGCTTGATGCTGCCGTGCTTCGCTTGAACCTGCAGTGCTTCGCTTGATGCTGCAGTGCTCCGCCAATTTGATACTGCTGCTGCAGTGCTCCGCCAATTTGATACTGCTGCTCCAGTGTTTGGCTTTACTTGATACCGCCTCTGCAGTGCTTCGCTTGATGCTGCAGTGCTTTGCTTGATCCTGCAGTGCTCTGCCAATTTGATACTGCTGCTGCAGTGTTTGGCTTTATTTGATACCACCGTTGCAGTGCTCCGCCAATTTGATACTGCTGCTGCAGTGCTCCGCCAATTTGATACTGCTGCTGCAGTGTTTGGCTTTACTTGATACCGCCTCTTCAGTGCTTTGCTTGATGCTGCAGTGCTTTGCTTGATGCTGCAGTGCTCTGCAAATTTGATGCTACTGCTGCAGTGCTCCGCCAATTTGATGTTGCTGCTGCAGTGCAGTCTCCCATTCCTTCTGTTTTCCAATTTTGCTCTTATAGACTATTTAAATAATTATGCAAATTCCTTAAGTAATCAGTTTAAATCCCGTAATTCTCGCTTGCTGTCTGATTCTGCATTTATGTTTTTGGGGGGCAATCAGAGCTCGGGTAGAATATCCTCTCTGAACCCCTCTATAGAAGATAGCAAGCCAAATCTGTTTACCACTTTCCCCAAGTTTATATGGGCAAACTCAAACTCGTGAAGTGAAGTTATTAAATGTAATTTTGGGAGGAGTACGCCCATCTAATCTTCAAATTAATACCAAGTTATAAAACCAGCAGCTTACCTCTTTCCATTTTTAGTTCCTGCAACACCCCTTCTCCTCCCCTGCTCCGAACACAACAACTCAAAATTGATCACACTTGTGGCTAATTATGTGAGGGAACATATACAGTAAGCCAGTTCAGAGAGCACTGGTTTGTGAGTCCCTACAATGGATAGAAATCTGAAAGGAAGAGTTTGTGTGAGAGGAGGTCAAGGTGGTTGAGGTGGTCAGCGAAGACAAAGAGCAGTAATGTCTGATGAAATCAGAGCTACTGTGATTGACCATGTTCTTGTCCATGGTATGAGCATGAGGGAGGCTGGACAAAGGGTACAACCAAACATCAGTAGAGTCACTGTGTCCACCATAATCCAAAGATTTAGAGAAGAGAACAGGTAATGACCTTTTTTGACATTATATACAGTATGTAAATGTTGACACCAATTACTGTATGACATACTATATACTGTACCACAGTAGCTATACTGTAAGTAAATATATGTTTCAGTACATCACTGTACCAATATACTGTAGTATTGTAATGGAGAGTTGGTCTAACTGTTTGTAGGCCTAGTTTTCCATGTATATTTTTGTACTTTATTTTTACATGGGCTTACTGTACACAAGTGGCAAACGCATAAGATTTCTGTTTTGTCTTTTTGTACAAGTACTAAATGCACAGGTTTTTGTTGTTGTTTTGCAACATGCATTTAGCCTACAGTGAACAATAAACATTTATTTATCCAGCTTCATGTCCTGAGCATTGTGTTTTCTATTTTTCTACGTAGTGTTTAGTGACTGTTGAGTAGTGTTTTTAATTTTGATTGACTCGGGGCACGATTTGACAACATAGTTCAGTTTTGAGTACAGATTGAACTGTTTTGAGGTGAAAGTTTGGTTTTGCAAGAAGAGTCTGAGGTTTTGTGAATGTAGCTTGAAAATTGGGTTTTGTATTCACAGTTTAGAGAAAAGGAGAGCAGCTTTCAAGAAATGTGACTTAGCAATCGAGAAAAACTGTAATTGCACTCACAAAAGCATTTACAGCAACTGCGCCGTGTAAAACTCTCCATTGAATATCACCTGTGCGCTTTTCAAATGCGTGTGTGTGTGTGTGTGTGTGTGTGTGTGTGTAAACCAGATGTGTGCTGTAATTATACTGAAAGGTTGGATTCTGAAATCCGCTGCTGCTTCAATATACTTGTATATATGTATATATCAGAGTTACATTTATAAATCAAACCCTTAATCAATATCCTCCTAATAATATGATGATTTCTAATGATATTACTCCAATTATGATATTACTATACCAATAGGACCAATGATTGCTTCTTCCTTTATATTTTCTAAAGTGTGTATTTGGTCTCTGATGGTGACTGAGGGATGTGTGATGTGTCACTAAACACTTGATTTCAGAACATGTTGTCGTATGTTTGGATTTTAGAGGTGTTTGATGCCTCCAAAATCCAAACATACAACAACATGTTCTGAAATCAAGTGTTTAGTGACACATCTCACATCCCTCAGTCACCATCAAACTCAACAGGAGTGCAGTAACTGTGCTTGCTCACTTAGCCCGGCTTCCAGATATTGACTTGTTGTTCTGGGCAAGCTTGCGCCTGCTCTAGACCTGGAAGGTCACACGTGCCTAATTTTGGGGTGAAGACGTCAGCAAGTGATCTATGACACGTGATCCTGATTAACTGACAATGTGTGGAAATTAACCATGACTGTTCATTTTCTCTGAGCTAATCAGAATCCTCCACCTTGCAGTAATGACGTGGCTAAACCCTTGAAAACAGTATAACTGTTGGGACAAAATAGACTGATAGAGGGAGTTTGGCCTACAAACTCCTTGTGAGACTTGAAGCTGGCTTCTGCTGATGAAACTGCAAACTATTCTTCAGTAAATTTATTTCACTACTGGTCTTGGGTCCTAAACTGTTACCCCAACAATACTCAATGAAGCTCGACATTGTAAACACGACTGCAGCTCACAGACAGATTCTATGGAAGCTTATGGGTAGCAAAATTCAATTTGCAATGCAATATGCAAAATGGCAATACAATATGCAAAATGACAATGCAATATTCAAAATGGCAATGCAATATTCAAAATGGAAATGTAATTCTGTATTTAAATTTTACATTTTCCATCAACTCCATGCATGCAAAATTTGGTGCAGAATGAAATTGAAAATTAAATTATATTATTTACATTTGCCATTTTCAACAGTAGTCTTAAATTGTAAAGTGCATACTATTTTAATGCTTTATAAGTAGCAAAATGAAAATGAAAATGTATAACCAAATTGAATTGATATGTGAAACGTGTCCAAGCACAAACAGTAGCAAAATTATCATTTAAATGTTATTTGTCCTAAATGCATTTAGACTAACAGTTAGGACACGTACAATTGCATTTTCATCATGACGCCGTGGGATATGTGTAGCAAAATTCAAAGCGGCTTTGAAAATGCATTGCGTCAAGCGTGTCAATTATCATTGGCGGAAGCGTGTTACGTTTAGATCGTTTGAAACATGGCGGCCGGAGATCTGATAAGGGATCTCCACGGCCGGTCTTCCCATTCTCCTTGACAGAGACGAAGATAATCGATCTTCCACCACTCTCAAGGGTTCAGCAGCCAAACGAGTGTCGAGGCCTGTTAAGGCCGACAATTCTGCAAGATGCTCCAATATTGATCTTGTCCTGTCACCTACACACGCGTTAAACTCTTCTGAAACATTATTTCTGTGTTCACGCTCCACTTCATCTGCCAATGCATTCAACGATCCTATCAGATCTCCGGCCGCTTGACGCAATGAGTGACGTAGGGTGGGTGTGGTCAGCTCGGAATGCATTTTCAAAGCCGCTTTGAATTTTGCTACACATATCCCACGGCGTCATGATGAAAATGCAATCGTACGTGTCCTAACTGTTAGTCTAAATGCATTTAGGACAAATAACAGTTAAATGATAATTTTGCTACTGTTTGTGCTTGGACACGTTTCACATATCAAATCAATTTGGTTATACATTTTCATTTTCATTTTCATTTTGCTACTTATAAAGCATTAAAATAGTATGCACTTTACAATTTAAGACTACTGTTGAAAATGGCAAATGTAAATAATATAATTTAATTTTCAATTTCATTCTGCACCAAATTTTGCATGCATGGAGTTGATGGAAAATGTAAATTTAAATACAGAATTACATTTCCATTTTGAATATTGCATTGTCATTTTGCATATTGTATTGCCATTTTGCATATTGCATTGCAAATTGAATTTTGCTTCCCATAAGCTTCCATAAGATTCACCCTGAGCAGTAATGTGTGTGTAATTTTAAACTGTGTGAATGTAACATGATATTTAGTGTAACATGTAATGCAGGTTTTGTGGATAATCTGCTGTAGATCAGGGTGTGTTTAATAAGATCTGTCTGTCATCACTCGAGCTGCTTAATGTTTCTGCAGGTTAGGATTTATCTCATGTTGTTTTGCTACACAATATTCTGATCCACTACATTCAAATTCTGACAATAATAAGTTTCTCATCTGTTAATGTATTTTAATGTTCTCATAATAATAAAGGTTTACTGACATTTGTGTTTGTTTACCTGAATAAACAATGATTGAAAAGACAACATATTCTGCAACATAACTGTGATACATAATCCATCTTTTAATCTTGCCTGTAAAACAGAAAAAATAATAATTACAATCACAACATCATACACAACTACACAATGAAACACACATGCCACTTGAATTATGAATTAATAAAGCATTACGCAATAATGATTGCTTTTTTTAAACAGTTAGTTTATACACACATTTATTTCACACAGGTGCAGTGGTGCAATAATACTGATGTAATGAGGTCACGTGTAATTCACAATGGCTCAACCTATCAGAATCAAGGACTGGAACTGAAACTTCCTTTTGGTAAATCATACAAGATTATATGAAGTCTGAACATCTGGGTATTAATTCATCTCCTGATTTCTAATAAACTGATCAGATGAATCTTACCTGTGAACTCATTCATATATGGAGCCGCCCAGAGCAACATGAGAGGTCTCAGAAAATAAAGAGCAGAGCAAGAGACCGACTCATTCACAGATCCTGAAACACAAACATATGATCATAACTGCTGTATTAATAAACACATACTTGAATGATATTATAATGCTGATATACACTCAGTCGAGAGACACTGACCTTCAGTAACACCCCAGAGGGCAAAAGCAAGACACATCAGAATATTTGGACAGACGACTAGAGACTTCTGAAGATTGAAGACTGTGTCTAGAGAGAAAAGATTAAAGGTGCACTTTAATCTTTTAAAAACTTAAAAGATGGGGGGGGGGGGGGGGGTAATGCTGTTTTATGCATACTGAGGTTTTTACACTGTTAAAGCCTTGGATTCCCATGCTAAACATGGACAAAGTAAAAAAAAAATTATAAGTTGGACGTTCTGTGCCAAAAATACTCCTTCCGGTTTGTCACAAGTTTCGGAACGTTTTTTTTTTTTTTTCTCGAGTATGGGTCTGCGTGACGTCAACAAGGGAGGAATGTCCTTGTACGGGCACCTCTGCTGGAAGGGCACGCGCGCGAGACCAGAGCGAGAGAGCAACTTTAGGGAAGTCATCGGCTGCGCTGCAGTCACAGGACGTCACAAAATCAATAATGTCCTGCACAGCTTCCCAAAGAACTCAGCGTTAATGGGACAGTGGATGGAGTTTGTTTTCTGGAGCAGCAACGGAATTGTGCAAGTGTTTTTGTTTGTTCCCTGCATTTTGCCTCTTAAACAAGGCCCAGTTCGACGACGGATTTGTAGGTGAGCAGTCCCAGCGATTAAGGTTCACGGTCGTATGTTGGAAGCAGGCGGTGAGTAAAACTGCTTCAAATGTCTTTGTGTTGTTAGCTATCGACTCGTTCATTCAAATGCGCTACTATTCCATTGTTTTTCCATGTAAACACGCATTAGTCTGACTTGCCAACCCGTTCCGCTTGCTATTGCTAACATTAAATCGCATACAATAGTACATAAACCAAATTATGTCCTCATAAACCACGAGTAAACGCATACAAATGTTGTAAAACTCGTGCATGACAAGCCGCTAAGCAAAGATATACAGTTACAGTACATATCATTGAGACGTCCTGCTGTTAGTCGTTGTTGCTGCTGCTCTTGTTCAATTTCAGCCTCCAGATCAGATTCTGGATCATATAGGTAACGTTATGGCTGAATGTGACCGATAGTCATGGTTTATTTAGGATAACGTTTTTTCCACGTTTAAGGATGTCACAGCTTTCAGACGCTCAACGCAATAGCTGCGCATGCTCATGACTCTTTAGCTCCGCCCACACAATACGCCTCCAGCCACTCGGCTTTATTTGGAAAGACTCGGTACAATGTATCTGTCTTTTATAAATATGATAAAACTAAAGACTTTTTGGAGATACGAAGGATGCAATACTACTCTATAGGTACTCAAGATTGACATGGGATTGCCGAGGGAACGCACAGAGTAACGTCATCACAATTTTCAACACACTCAGATGTATCAAATATGATAAACAGAGCTGCGTTACCTCAAAATCATGACTGGCGACTGTGTCCTCCTTTGTTGACTGTTCTAGTTGCTTCTATTGCTCTCATTTGTAAGTCGCTTTGGATAAAAGCGTCTGCTAAATGACTAAATGTAAATGTGTCATAATGAAAGTCCCGCTGCTCCCCATACGGAAATGTAATATGTGTACAAATATGTCCCTATATCCGAGTAGTGATGTCATGTGTTTCATATAAGGCAATACATTCCTGTGCTGGATCGTTGTATTTTGTCGGTTGTTCCCTACCTGGTATTTTGTTCTCTTGGTTCCTTGTATATTTCACAGCAGTTTTGAATGTGAAACTGCTTCATCGAGCCCCTCATCAATAGACAGCAAGTCAAATAAGCTTAACCTAAACATTTTAAGATTATATGGGCAAACAAATTCGTTTATACTTCTGCGTCGAGTGTATGCCGTAGCTACGCCGTAGGCTGTGTGATGCGCGTAACCTACAACGTACCCTGATGCGCACCTCTCCAAAAATGTAAAAACGCATCAATTCTATGCGGAGCGCAAGCGTTGTGATTGGTCTGTCAGAACCCTTTCCTCAGGTCAATAAATAAGTAGAAACTCTGCCATAGGAGTGTGTGTGTGTCCAGAAATGAGATGATAGTTTCATCCGTACATCTGCTATACAACACAGTATTTTGTAGTCCAGAGATTCTTTATGCTAGTGAATAAAAACATAGATCCGCTGTGAGTGTGTGAGCTCTTGATGGGCTAGTGGAAGAATTTGTGTTACGTGTGCCAGAGGTTCTGGGTTCTAATCCACCATTGTATAGTTTATTTATTTTCTCATTAAAACCAAAGATGTTAATCAGTGATTGTATATCAAGAACAGGGACACATTAGGGTGCATTTCGTGAATAAAGTCTCCACAACAGCAATCGATTGAAGCACTCGTCTGCACGAGCCGCCGATACTGAAAACAGCGCCACAAGCTCTGCATGATTTCAAAAACGCATTCCAGCACCAGATCACCTCTTATTTAACTCTACTACTCAACTAGAGATGCTTAATTTGTATTAGATACAACAACTCAAGCCGCAAGAACGGTGCAGTATGTTAAACGGTGCTATCTATTTGCCGCCATCACTGCTGCTGCTACTCCAACAATGTACACAACAAGCTGCTTCTTCTTTGGCTTTTGCCTTGATACTGTGGGTTACCATCAACATGCTGGTGGAGACTGCCTACTAGCAGTCTGCATGTGTAATTGCACATTGACGCGGACAACAATGCAGAAGTGTAAATGAAAACCAACGCATAACTTGCGGCATAAAGGATACAGCGTAGGTCCGATGCAAAAGTATAAATCAGCCTTATGGTTGAAAAAGCCTGGATCACATTGTGTTTGAGGAGTTAAGTAAATTGTACATTCTAATGCTTTAATGCTTTAATGTACCCATAAAAATGATAATTCATAGTGTTTGGAAGTTTGCAGAGAAGCTCACAGACGACTCTATTATGGGGCTTGAGTGCGCTGATACCTAATTCTTACCTGTGTTGGATTGTGCCAGTGCCTTATCGAGGATTTAGGATTGTATATCTTCATTGCCTGCTGGGACTGGGACTTCTACAACACTCAAATAAAAGACTTGCATTGCAGAGTGTATATCCTTTTCCCTCTATGGCATTTTTAATTGTTTGGTACACCTATGTTTTTGCTGTTTTTTTTTATTTATTTGTGTAACACTTTAGTATTTTGGGTTTGAGTTTGATTTACTGTTTATTTGAGTTTTTTTTATTTACAATGCTGTCTTGGATTAGCCTGGTCTTACCAGACTAATTTCATTTGTTCATAGAGAGTCTGGCCATTCTCCATTGACAAGCGTTTACTTCCATGAAGGCGGTACTCTGTTGAAGTTTAAAACTATTGGATCTGCCAAGAGCCACTCTGGATCTGCAATAACCAATCTCTAACGTTTGGTCGTGACGTATGTCGTGCGCCGTTCGGCACAGTTTCTCACATGGAAGTCCGTAAAAATAACTGCAGATTGTACACGCCACCTCAGTGATAAAACCTTAAACTTGTGCATTCAGATTGTGATTTATTCACAGTGGAGGGGAGAGTTTTGTGATCGGGAAAGCGCTGCTGGTCCGTAACATGATTGTATGCTGTAAATAAAATGTCATATGCTTGGTATGATAAGAATAAATGCTGCAGTAAATAACATCCCAATTTAAATGTTTACGTGCTTTTATTTTTATTTTTTGAGCAGTGATGAAATATATTGCTCTTGTAAATACATGCCATCATTTAAAGAAATACAAGTCTAGAAATGCATCCAAATTACAGCGAAGCGCAACCGCACGGTGCTCTGCAGTGGTCAAAAAGGATATAAACAGTGAATTTTGAAGTGATTTTGAAAACTGATGGATTCGGACAGCAATTAAATGACCACACGACCTTGGTTTGTCTAAAACAGTAGGTCATTCGGCTGGGGATTTTTACGCGGGTGGTGAGAGACGGACAGCAATAAAATCACTGACTAGCCCCTGTAAATTATGACAATACATTCCGACTGCATGCGAAACAATTACCGGGGCTTCAGCCAACTCCTTCACCACTAACGGAGCGAGCTGGAAAATCAAACTTTTCCCGAACCCTGTGGGGAGGAGGGCCACAACATCATGGCCACCAACAAAACTCAGCAATGATTGTTCTTGCTCCGGCTATAACTTCTGGATATTCGGCAGCGGTGCCACAATGGGATGAATGGCTTCGCTCGCATCTTTCACCGCCGCCATTACTGAACTACAACTCAAACTAGCGCACAACATCAGCGTCATCGTTCTCAGCCGCTCCCTCTGTTCGCTGATTGGACTGGTTCAAATTTGTTCGGAGAAAACCAGAGATATACCACAGTCCCCAGGGGCGGACTGGGGCAAAAAAGTGGCCCTGGACTTTCTGGGACAAAGAGGCCCATAACAACCGGTCCGCAACACGTCAAGTCAAGTCACCTTCATTTATATAGCGCTTTTTTACAACACAGATTGCTTCAAAGCAGCTTTATAGTGATAATAGGACATTAATTTTGCTTTTGAAGAAAAGTTTCTCATCTCACCATAAACTCACTAGCTCATTATGCACAGAGCAATTTTAAACACCACTTACTAACATTAAAAATATAGATGCTATTTATACAGAAATATATATGCAATTTCTTTTTTTATTGAAATGCTTATCATTAACATTAATGAATGACAGGCATACTTCTATAGGCTATAATTGGCCTTTCCTGGTGCACATGACAATTTTTTTTTTTTTTTTTACACACATTTTGAAATCTTTTCCATACAGTGAAGTTTAATATCACTAAAGTTCAATACCTATCATAAAATCAGTCCATATAAAGCAATGCTAGGGTCTAAGACTTGGTATGTAGTGCAGAATGTGGACTATTTTATGGTGCCTTTCTAATGGTTATAGTATTTGTCCTTTCAGGAGCTTGACATCTGTCATTTTATGGAATAAAGCTCCAATTGTTTAAAAATTCAAGTTTAAAAATTATATTGGTCCTGTATGGAGTGAAAACAGTATCAAAACCTTCCACAAATGCACGGGAGAGATCCACATGCACGCTCAACAATCCACAAATGCACGCGAGAGATCCACATGCACGCACCAATCCACAAACGCACGCGAGAGATCCACATGCACGCACCAATCCACAAACGCACGCGAGAGATCCACATGCACGCACCAATCTACAAACGCACGCGAGAGATCCACATGCACGCACCAATCCACAAACGCACGCGAGAGATCCACATGCACGCACCAATCCACAAACGCACGCGAGAGATCCACATGCACGCACCAATCCACAAACGCACGCGAGAGATCCACATGCACGCACCAATCCACAAATGCACGCGAGAGATCCACATGCATGCACCAATCCACAAATGCACGCGAGAGATCCACATGCATGCACCAATCTACAAATGCACGCGAGAGATCCACACACACACAAAGCAATCCACAAATGCACGCGAGAGATCCACACACACAAAGCAATTTACAAATGCACGCGAGAGATCCACACACACAAAGCAATCCACAAATGCACGCGAGAGATCCACATGCACGCACCAATCCACAAATGCACGCGAGAGATCCACATGCACGCACCAATCCACAAATGCACGCGAGAGATCCACATGCACGCACCAATCCACAAATGCACGCGAGAGATCCACATGCACGCACCAATCCACAAATGCACGCGAGAGATCCACATGCACGCTCAACAATCCACAAATGCACGCGAGAGATCCACATGCACGCTCAACGATCCACAAATGCACGCGAGAGATCCACATGCACGCTCAACAATCCACAAATGCACGCGAGAGATCCACATGCACGCTCAACAATCCACAAATGCACGCGAGAGATCCACATGCACGCACCAATCCACAAATGCACGCGAGAGATCCACATGCACGCACCAATCCACAAATGCACGCGAGAGATCCACATGCACGCACCAATCCACAAACGCACGCGAGAGATCCACATGCACGCTCAACAATCCACAAATGCACGCGAGAGATCCACATGCACGCACCAATCCACAAATGCACGCGAGAGATCCACATGCACGCACCAATCCACAAATGCACGCGAGAGATCCACATGCACGCACCAATCCACAAACTCACGCGAGAGATCCACATGCACGCACCAATCCACAAATGCACGCGAGAGATCCACATGCACGCACCAATCCACAAACGCACGCGAGAGATCCACATGCACGCACCAATCCACAAACGCACGCGAGAGATCCACATGCACGCACCAATCCACAAATGCACGCGAGAGATCCACATGCACGCACCAATCCACAAATGCACGCGAGAGATCCACATGCACGCACCAATCCACAAATGCACGCGAGAGATCCACATGCACGCACCAATCCACAAACGCACGCGAGAGATCCACATGCACGCTCAACAATCCACAAATGCACGCGAGAGATCCACATGCACGCACCAATCTACAAACGCACGCGAGAGATCCACATGCACGCTCAACAATCCACAAATGCACGCGAGAGATCCACATGCACGCACCAATCCACAAACGCACGCGAGAGATCCACATGCACGCACCAATCCACAAATGCACGCGAGAGATCCACATGCACGCACCAATCCACAAACGCACGCGAGAGATCCACATGCACGCTCAACAATCCACAAATGCACGCGAGAGATCCACATGCACGCACCAATCCACAAACGCACGCGAGAGATCCACATGCACGCTCAACAATCCACAAACGCACGCGAGAGATCCACATGCACGCACCAATCCACAAATGCACGCACCAATCCACAAACGCACGCGAGAGATCCACATGCACGCTCAACAATCCACAAATGCACGCGAGAGATCCACATGCACGCTCAACAATCCACAAACGCACGCGAGAGATCCACATGCACGCTCAACAATCCACAAACGCACGCGAGAGATCCACATGCATGCACCAATTTACAAATGCACGCGAGAGATCCACACACACACAAAGCAATCCACAAATACACGCGAGAGATCCACACACACAAAGCAATCCACAAATGCACGCGAGAGATCCACACACACACAAAGCAATCCACAAATGCACGCGAGAGATCCACACACACAAAGCAATTTACAAATGCATGCGAGAGATCCACACACACAAAGCAATTTACAAATGCACGCGAGATCCACGCACACAATGGAATTCAAATTTATTTGTATAGCGCTTTTCACAATATACATTGTTTCAATGATGTTAATGTTTATATATTCTTAATATCTTAATGCCTTATTGTTGCATTTAGTAAATTAGAGCTGGGCAATAATAGATACATTTTACATCCCTTACCATACATTCCCTTCCGCGACTATACTGTGCAGGTAAAGTTGAATGTACTATATATCAACTTTAAATATCACTGTCATACAGTATATAAGGAATAAATCCACCATTAGAACATAAAGCAGCAGATAGTTAGAATGCAATGTATTAAACATTAGTCAAATAATGGAGAAGCTAAAGATTACTCAGAGCAAAAAATGGATAACCACATTAATGTGTATATTAATTAAAGGCAGTCTGATCATATGTGGTGTGTCTATTTTGCATATAACCAGTATACGCTCGGACCAGGGAGTCGAAAACGTGGATGTGGCCAGGCTTATGATGTCTGTGCGTGGGCCAGACAGTGCATGCTTCATAACAGGAAAAAGTGTGCACAATCAAAGGTAAAATGATAGTGGTTATCCTGTAATTGTATAAAACAACTTAAGTTAAATCACTACTTTCCTAACTACATAAATATTCTGTGTTCATTTAATTATTTTATTTAATATTTTCCCCTGAACCTATCCTGTATTCTTTAAATTAGCTGGACAGGGTTTTTATTCATAAACACCAACTGGTTAACTTCATATGTTGTTAAACAGAATTGAGCGGTTATGGCGAGATGTTTGGGATGGAGTCACATCCATCTACTATGCTACCCTCTCCTACCTTGAGTGCCACGGACTGCTGGACCCCAACAATAACATTGACTTATTCTGCTGCCACTATGTGTTTTTGCCAAGACTTCAGGCAAGCCTTGATTTGTTTCGAGATGCATGGGACAACCATTCACTAAGAACAGAGCGAAACATGACCCCAAACCAGCTCTGGGAATTAGGGCAGTGTGAAAACCCTGTTCCTGGTCTGGAGAATCATGACGTATGATTAAAAAAAGTAAGTTATTCACTGTCTGTGTTTTGAGTGCATTGTTATATCTGTTTTGTTTTTTTAGGAAAATGCTCATTTTGACTGGGATGACAGTGGTTTTGCTGCAGGAAGAGAAGATGGCATAATCATTCCCACAGCAAACACCATCCTCACTCAACTGCAGCTAGAGCAACTCAAGAATTCCATTGACCCATTGGAACAATCAGAATCATTTGGGATGGACATTTACTTAAATACACGAGAGTATGTTCAATCTGTAATTTTTAATCTGTAAAAAATCAATTGCAAGTTTAATGTGTATGTATACACACACACACCACCAAAAACTTGTAATAAAGTACATATTCAGTGCAGTTGTCATACAATTGTAGTGTATATGCATTATCTAAAAGTACTTACATACTTGTACTTACTTTTTTCTTGTTTTAAAAGGTATAAATCACCCAAAAATTAAAGTTCTGTCATCATTTACTCACGCTTAAGTTGTTTCAAACCTGTATGAGTTTCTTTCTTCAGCTGAACACAAATGAACATATTTTGAAGAATGTCGGAAACCAGACAGTTGCCAGTAGCCATTGACTTATTTTTTTTTTCAATGGGTTCTGTTAACCGTTTGGTTTCTGACACTTCAAAACGTCTTACTTTGTGTTCAGCAGAAGAAAGAAACTCATACAGGTTTAGAACATCTTGAGGGTGAGTAAATTATGTCAGAATTTCCATTTTTGGGTGAACTATGCCTTTTTCACCCAAATCTGTTTACCAACCTGTTTACACAGATGAAAAAAACATGTTTGACAATTGAACCATTAAATTTAAAGTGGTTTTCATGTTGTTTCTAATAAATTTTGCCTTGAATTGAACATATCATTCAGTCTCATTTTTTAGTTGTTTTAAATAATATACCCTTTTTCCACTTTTACAATTTAACTCTTAATAAAGCTTTTTAGTAAATGGACAGATCAAAAAAAAGATGAACAACAACCGGTTCATCTGATTCACCACAAAAGGAGCGACTGAGGCAAATCACACGTTTAAACTTTTGCATGTAAGGGTTTGCTTGATAATTGTTTACTTTAGGGTAATACTTGTGGATTCTTTTGAAAGAAATCTTTTACTTTGTTGGTTAAATTATGAGAAAGCATTCATCCTTTTAAAACAACTCTTTACAGAAATAATGTTAAAGACTTTAATGTTTTCCTGTTATCAGAATGGCTATATATTTTCAGATTTCACGTTGAAGAATAAAAAAAGGGTTTGTTTTTACTCTGTATTTGCATTTATGAATATGATATTTAGTGAAAAATGTTTAGACTTCAGTTGTCTCGCCAAGTCAGAAAACGAAATGAATCTAGCCCTTTGGAAGATTCAGCGCGAAGGCCGGTAAGCGCCCTCTGGAGGAAGGACACCGTATCGCATCTTTGCTGGACAGCTACAGATAGGCTTCTGTGCATTTGTGAATCAAGGCCACGGAACGACAGTCTCAAAAGATTCCACAGGTACAAAAGCGCATATTCTAAGGCAGAACAACAATGCAAAAGACTCGTGATTTACTGTGCATTAAACTACAGGTACAGAATACAGATAAAGCATTTGTGGATTGTGAGCAAAAGGAATAATGCATGATTGCTCTCTGTGTGTGTGTGTGTGTGTGTGTGTGTGTGTGTGTGTGTGTGTGTGTGTGTGGATCTCTCGCTTGCATTTGTAAATTGCTTTGTGTGTGTGGATCTCTCGCGTGCATTTGTGGATTGCTTTGAGTGTGTGTGGATCTCTCGCGTGCATTTGTGGATTGCTTTGAGTGTGTGTGGATCTCTCGCGTGCATTTGTAGATTGGTGCGTGCATGTGGATCTCTCGCATGCGTTTGTGGATTGGTGCGTGCATGTGGATCTCTCGCGTGCATTTGTGGATTGGTGCGTGCATGTGGATCTCTCGCGTGCATTTGTAGATTGGTGCGTGCATGTGGATCTCTCGCGTGCATTTGTGGATTGTTGAGCGTGCATGTGGATCTCTCGCGTGCATTTGTGGATTGTTGAGCGTGCATGTGGATCTCTCGCGTGCATTTGTGGATCGTTGAGCGTGCATGTGGATCTCTCCCGTGCATTTGTGGATTGTTGAGCGTGCATGTGGATCTCTCGCGTGCATTTGTGGATCGTTGAGCGTGCATGTGGATCTCTCCCGTGCATTTGTGGATTGGTGCGTGCATGTGGATCTCTCGCGTGCATTTGTGGATCGTTGAGCGTGCATGTGGATCTCTCGCGTGCATTTGTGGATTGCTTTGAGTGTGTGTGGATCTCTCGCGTGCATTTGTAGATTGGTGCGTGCATGTGGATCTCTCGCATGCGTTTGTGGATTGGTGCGTGCATGTGGATCTCTCGCGTGCATTTGTGGATCGTTGAGCGTGCATGTGGATCTCTCGCGTGCGTTTGTGGATTGTTGAGCGTGCATGTGGATCTCGCGCGTGCATTTGTGGATTGGTGCGTGCATGTGGATCTCTCGCGTGCATTTGTGGATTGGTGCGTGCATGTGGATCTCTCGCGTGCATTTGTGGATCGTTGAGCGTGCATGTGGATCTCGCGCGTGCATTTGTGGATTGGTGCGTGCATGTGGATCTCTCGCGTGCATTTGTGGATCGTTGAGCGTGCATGTGGATCTCTCGCGTGCATTTGTGTTTTGATACTGTTTTCACTCCATAGTCCTGAAGGGAAATAATGAAGAATTCATTATTTTTTTAATGAAAAATACAGCATATTAGAATGATATCTGCAAGGTCATGTGTGACACTGAAGACTGGAGTAATAATGATAAATTCAGCTTTGATCACAGGACAAATTTTTTTTTTACTATATATTCACAACAGCTATTAGAAATTCTATTCATATTTCATGATATTGTGTTTTTACTGTATTTTTAATCAAATAAATGCAGCCCTCTCCTTTCAAAACCATTAGTCTTAATTATTAAAAGTCTTAATTATTAGGGGTTCAAGCCTGAAAGGCTGAAACCCTATTGTAATTGTTAATTTTGCCAAGATGCATCATTCTTCATCTAAAACTGATCGGGCAGACCAAACCATAAGTCGTAGAGACATGAAACATTCAGGGCTGGTAGTACTCACAACGACTACCAGCGTCACTGAGGCACACCCCGACCGGCCTGACGGGGGCGCTACAGCAAGCAAAAGTACAAAATGGCGCATAACTCCTAAACCGTTAGGCATGGACTCAAGTGACTTATATCCTTGGAATCCTTGGCTCAAGGCGGACAACATGCATGCCTCAGATTGGCTCGCCCTTCAGGCGCCAATTTCGAGAAATTTTGAGTTTTTTGAAAAACCCTCTTCCGGCCTGATTTGCATACACCTTCACCAAATCGGGCATGCACATGCGTCACTTGATCCCAAAGAAGCTTGCCAACTGTTATGGCCATTAATGGCGGTTTAACTCTTATAAAGGTGAAAAAATGCTCTATAAATGACCATTAAATGACTGAAAAAGGGTCTGCTCTGCGCAAAACTTCACCAAATTAGCTGAGCACGTGCGCCATATTATTCTAAAGAAGCGTGCAAACTTTTGTGGAGATCTGGCCACCAGTAGAGGTACTACAGTTTAAAAGTTTTAAAAAAAAACATAGCATTTCCATGCTAAATGAGCTAAAAATGCGAAAATCGACCTTTCACTTCTCCGACGCGCATGTCAAAACGCTTGATAAAGTTTTTGTAACCAGCAGCTCAAAACTCAAGCTCTAAGACCCTATACTTTATTTTTTATAGGCTTTTGAAGGCCCTTTTTATGCCCTCTGTTATTAGGGGTTCAAGCCTGAAAGGCTGAAACCCTATTGTAATTGTTAATTTTGCCAAGATGCATCATTCTTCATCTAAAACTGATCGGGCAGACCAAACCATAAGTCGTAGAGACATGAAACATTCAGGGCTGGTAGTACTCACAACGACTACCAGCGTCCCCGAGGCACGCCCCGACCGGCCTGACGGAGGCGCTACAGCAAGCAAAAGTACAAAATGGCGCATAACTCCTAAACCGTTAGGCATGGACTCAAGTGACTTATATCCTTGGAATCCTTGGCTCAAGGCGGACAATATGCATGCCTCAGATTGGCTCGCCCTTCAGGCGCCAATTTCGAGAAATTTTGAGTTTTTTGAAAAACCTACTTTTGCCAACTACTCCCACATTTTTTCCCTGATCAGAACCAAACCACTGTAGGAATGTTCTTTGGAGAGAGATTATTAATAATTATGAAAAAAAATAATTTTTCAATTCATAGTCGCTAAGGGGATCCAAAATGTTCAACATGTCAGGGGCCACTTTAACTAAAATGACTATAACTTCTGAACGGAACAAGATATTTTCACTAAACTCGGGTCACATGTCTATGAGCTCAAACTTCAATTACTTAAAAAAATTGCAATGATTGGCCACTTGGTGGCGCTGTAAGAAGAAAAAATTGTCATGAAAATGGCTAACCACACCCAACCATTAGTTTGATAATTATTTGCATGCAGTATCTTTGTCCAGGGTGCCATGATAGTCTGAGAACGTTGGTGTATCTCAAAAAACTCAGTTTGCATATCGGCACAATGCCTTGAAGGAGCCTAAGAAGTTTCAAGCCAATGTTTTTCACAAAAGTCACCTCTTTTAGGCTCCTGAATCCTTGCCGAGTCCATTGATACCAAACATGGCAGGTTTTTCTTTATGGTTTGTGTAACAGTGTATTTAGCCTTTCAAAACTTTTGCTATTATCTTCGAAACTGCTAGTCCGATTGAGACAAAATCATCACAGGAATTTTGATAACATATGTCAATAGCTAAACAACAATGTCCAAATGTCAAAACTATGATAGGAAGTGAAATCCAATCAATGATGCCCAAGAGTCATTTTTATACTCTTATAAATATACTGTAAGTGTCTATAATAATGGGGTGTCCAATTCTGCTCCTGGAGGGCCACTGTCCTGCAGAGTTTAGCTCCAACTCCAATTCAACAGGTCTTATTAGGCATACTAGAAACTTTCAGATAGGAGTGTTGAGGCAACTTGGAGCTAGACTCTGCAGGACAGTGGCCCTCGAGGACCAACTTTGGACACCCCTGGTCTATAACCTCAAAATTAAGTGAGATATTTATAACAAATTTGACACACATATGTATGGACACACTCTAAGGACTTTTTTAAAAAGTAGTGGAGATTGGGCAAGACGAACTTTAAAAAGTAGTGGAGATTGGGCAAGACGAATTGGGCAAGACACATTTTTTTGCTTTAACTGCAAAAAAACTTTTTTAAATGGTTATTAAAAAGTATTCCTTGGTAAATTGGCTGTAAATTATCTTTTTTCATCTATGATCGAAGTTTATTTATTTCTTTGGATCCCCATTAGCCAATACCTAGGCAGTGGTTACTCTTCCTGAGGTCCCAACAAGTAAAAAAATACACTGTCCGTGACTGTCCATGCACACTTTAAAACAAGAGGAAGTTTATTGGTAAAATAGAAAATAGTAATGGTCAACTTCCTTGAGGTACACCACATTGCAACTCTTTCACAACTGAAAACTTCCAATATAATACCCTATTAAACAGATTACTTTCAAATCAATGTACAGTATGAAAAGTAATTGTGAAATAAAATATAACAATACTGCTCCTAATTTATTTTCCTCAATCTGTGCTAAGCAATCATCTGTCATCTGTGTTAATGCTGGTCGTGTTGAGGTCCCTCTCAATGTGCATGCTGAAAATTACTAAAGACTTACATTTGCTCACAAACTATTGTTTCCAACACTTTGCTAAGAACCATTAGCAAACTTATTGATCATAGTAACGTTCACTTATTTTAAAGCAACATAAAACATTATTTTCTTTTTCCTATTAATTTTCATTACTTAAATTCGTAATTTGCAATTGACCTCCCAGTTCTGTTGGCTGTACCCTTTGAATCTCTTATATGATCGTTTATAAGTTACTTTTGGTTTTCGAAGTGGTTACATGCTTGCTAAATAAAACAATATCTTTTTATGCATATGTGCTTAAAAGCCTTAAACTGCTTGAACCCCGATAAATGCTGCTTGCAGCTTTAATTCAAACTGTTATTGCTAGAGTGTAAAATAATGCATATGAACTGCCTAGCAAATTATATATTTATTTTAGTAGGTCTATATGACACGTTCCTTCACGGGACATACTTGAATATGACAGTTTTACCCAGGTTTTAGTGAAAATAATATTGAGTTTTATGAATCATTTTCAAATGACTGTGATATTACTGAAGCCTGGAAAAAGATACACAATCATTCACTGCTACGTTAACGTTTCTTAGTGCATTGTGTCGAATAACGTAAATTACGTTAAAATCTGAGAAATTCGAATAGGTCAGCAGTAGTTTTCATCCCTGGAAATTAATGTGTATTGTTTAACTTAAAAAAACAACAACAAAAAAAACAACAAAAAAAACACGTAAACAGTGGGAAAATATTGCTGTATTGACTCCTCAAGTTCAGCTGTTTATCTTACTTTGGCTCGCACTCAAATGCCGCGCTGGCGCTGCTCGGATTCTGTGAAACTGCAATAAATCCCGCATCCTTCGATTTGATTGGATATCTCAAACATTTTGACATTGATGAGCGCTTTTACACCACTGAGACTGATCAGGCTAAATTAATTTGAGTTTTTCCCCTGAAGTGGGCTGCGCGGGCCATTCGTCATTTTGGCAGACGGAAGGATATAGACAAGGCTGCGTAAATGTACTATTATTCATTCTTCATATATATATTTATGTAGCAACTGGCCGGCCCACTTTGTCCAGCGGCCCACTGGGAAAAAGCCTGGTGCTCCTGATGACCAGTCCGCCCCTGGCAGTCCCAGATGGAGTACTGAAGGAAAATGAAAATCTAGAGGAAGTACGTAGGAGGGCGGAGCCAGACTAGTTTTGGATTTCGTCCATGTGCAAATTGTTACTATGATATCATTCAGTGATTCAATAGATACAATTTATTTTCACTCCCTCATTGAGACTCTTACAGTTAGTTTGAACACAAACTAAGTTTCCTCTTTTATGTGGCTTATTGTAAAAAAATAACTAAGGCGAGCCAGTTATAAGCATGAAGGGATGTCTTTGTAGTAGACTTCAAAAATAAACAAACAAAACACAAAGCCCATTAACCTCTGCATCCTTGAGTCCTTCTTCATCCCTTGCGACAGTAAGTAACATAAAAATATTTCATATTTTAAATTGTATTTGTTTTATACATAAAATCTATACTAAGACTCTGCGACATTTATCAGTGACAGTAATTTGTCACATATAATTTGAACATATAATCTATGGAATAGAGTTATATGTCAATATATGGAACTAATTTCTGATTTTCATAGCTGTGCATTTATGTTTTTACTCTCTATGAGCATATTAGGATTAGGATTTCATATATGAGACATATGTCAAAATACGTATTATACATGCATATAATATATGGGATAAATGAATATGTCAATATATGGAATTGTTCCAATTTCTAATAGATTTCATATATGTTTTTACTTTATATGAGCATTTATTGCATATATTGATATTTCATATAAGCACATATATTACATTTCCGTATGGGTCACGTATGTTGTGTTCATCTTATTAACAACCACTCCAGCGGTTCCTCAGCTCCACAACACTCGGTCCTGCTCTGCTTCACTACAGTAACGTTAATAATCACATCCATGAACATGATTTCTGCCTGAGTCCTATCCTGATTCTTTTCCACTGGCTGTGAGGTGAAGACCACATGTCCCAAGATTCTGTGCTCAAACTCGAGGTCATCAAACTACGCCTTTGTTTTGAATAGGCGACCTCTAGAGGACGGAAAAGTTACATAGTGCACCTTTAAATAACTCCAACTGAGTCAAAAGGGTAAATTAATTTTGAATGGAATATTTGATCATTATTAAAACTACTACTACCAGTAATCTGATTTTATTTAAATGCACATTGCTGTACTTTCTAACAATTACATTTAACTTAATGAATCAAACTCAAAACTGTGTTGGAATAATGTAATATTATAAATAAATAAACTATTGATTAAGGATAAGAGCAGGTCTTCTGCTGACTTACCTAATAGTCTCAGACCCAAATTTGTCTCAGTTGAAGACACACATTTCCTCTTGCTGTAAACTGTACATGTGTATTCTCCCTCATCTTCAGCTCTCAGATTGTCCAGACGGAGGGAGAAGTTTCCATGTTGAATCTGATCAGCAAAGAAATGAGCTCTCTCATGATAATCCTGATGCTGTTCCTCTGCTCGACTCTCACCATCTGGATACAGATGAACCAGTGCCTTAGTGTCTGTTCTTCTCCATTCCACCTCCAGACCCTCCACTGGTAAAGGTTTATCAACACAACTGGGCAAAACCACTGAAGATCCCAGAGGAGCAACCAGAGGAGCAGAGGGGCCGTACACAGTGAACCCTGAAACAAGCAAAGAGAGAAATTAAATAAAGTTTAAAAAGAGTTTGTTTTTTGTTTGTTTTTTTTAAATCAGCCCATCTGAGAAAATCATTTTAAAGGGATAGTTCATCCGAAAATGAAAATTAGCCCATGATTTACTCACCCTCAAGTCATCCTAGGTGTATAACATTAAAAAAGCTCTGGCTAATCCAAGCTTTATAAAACAGAGCAACTATTACTTCTATTATAAAGTCCATAAAAAGTGCATCTGTCCGTCGAATAACTGCTCCACACAGCTCCGGGGTGTTAATAAAGGCCTTCTGAAGCGAATCGATGTGTTTGTGTAAGAAAAATATCCATATTTAAAACTTTATCAAGTAAAGTTCCAGCCGATCGCCTTCTGTGGAAAAGTGTTGAACGTTCCTTCTCGCAATTCAAGATGCGTACATGACGTCTGACGAGCGGACCTGGTCATGTTAGTCTTTCGATCGGCAGAGGCACTTTTTCCATAAATTGAATACGGAAGGCGGTCGGCCGAAACTTTACTTTATAAAGTTTTAAATCATACATCGATTCGCTTCAGAAGGCCTTTATTAACCCCCGGAGCTGTGTGGAGCACGTTATTTGACGGACAGATGCATTTTTTATGGACTTCAAAAACAGAGCAACAGTCTCTGCTATTATAAAGCTTGGATTAGCCAGGACTTTTTTAATATTACTCAGATTGTGTTCATCTGAAAAAAGAATGTCATATACACCTAGGATGACTTCAAAGCCTAGTTTCACAGACAGGGCTTAGATAAAGCCAGGAGCAGGTCTTTTATACATTTTCTCAGATCATGAGTTCTGCTATTATCAAACTCCAAGCAATCCTTAAAACATTTAAACACAGCATGACACAGGAAAAGTGTTCAAAGCATCGTATCCACTACAAATATTTATATTTATTATACAGGGAGTGCAGAATTATTAGGCAAGTTGTATTTTTGAGGATTAATTTTACAACATTAATAATTAAACAACAACCATGTTGTCAATGAACACAAAAAACTCATTAATATCAAAGCTGAATATTTTTGGAAGTGGTTTTTAGTTTTAGCTATTTTAGGGGGATATCTGTGTGTGAAGGTGACTATTACTGTGCATAATTATTAGGCAACTTAACAAAAAACAAATTTATACCCATTTCAATTATTTATTTTTACCAGTGAAATCAATATAACATCTCAACATTCACAAATATACATTTCTGACATTCAAAAACCAAACAAAAACAAATCAGTGACCAATATAGCCACCTTTCTTTGCAAGGACACTCAAAAGCCTGCCATCCATGGATTCTGTCAGTGTTTTGATCTGTTCACCATCAACATTGCGTGCAGCAGCAACCACAGCCTCCCAGACACTGTTCAGAGAGGTGTACTGTTTTCCCTCCTTGTAAATCGCACATTTGATGATGGACCACAGGTTCTCAATGGGGTTCAGATCAGGTGAACAAGGAGGCCATATCATTAGATTTTCTTCTTTTATACCCTTTCTTGCCAGCCACGCTGTGGAGTACTTGGACGCGTGTGATGGAGCATTGTCCTGCATGAAAATCATGTTTTTCTTGAAGGATGCAGACTTCTTCCTGTACCACTGCTTGAAGAAGGTGTCTTCCAGAAACTGGCAGTAGGACTGGGAGTTGAGCTTGACTCCATCCTCAACCCGAAAAGGCCCCACAAGCTCATCTTTGATAATACCAGCCCAAACCAGTACTCCACCTCCACCTTGCTGGCGTCTGAGTCGGACTGGAGCTCTCTGCCCTTTACCAATCCAGCCACGGGCCCATCCATCTGGCCCATCAAGACTCACTCTCATTTCATCAGTCCATAAAACCTTAGAAAAATCAGTCTTGAGATATTTCTTGGCCCAGTCTTGACGTTTCAGCTTGTGTGTCTTGTTCAGTGGTGGTCGACTTTCTGCCTTTCTTACCTTGGCTATGTCTCTGAGTATTGCACACCTTGTGCTTTTGGGCACTCCAGTGATGTTGCAGCTCTGAAATATGGCCAAACTGGTGGCAAGTGGCATCTTGGCAGCTGCACGCTTGACTTTTCTCAGTTCACGGGCAGTTATTTTGCGCCTTGGTTTTTCCACACGCTTCTTGCGACCCTGTTGACTATTTTGAATGAAACGCTTGATTGTTCGATGATCACGCTTCAGAAGCTTGGCTATTTTAAGACTGCTGCATCCCTCTGCAATATATCTCACTATTTTTGACTTTTCTGAGCCTGTCAAGTCCTTCTTTTGACCCATTTTGCCAAAGGAAAGGAAGTTGCCTAATAATTATGCACACCTGATATAGGGTGTTGATGTCATTAGACCACACCCCTTCTCATTACAGAGATGCACATCACCTAATATGCTTAATTGGTAGTAGGCTTTCCAGCCTATACAGCTTGGAGTAAGACAACATGCATAACGAGGATGATGTGGTCAAAATACTCATTTGCCTAATAATTCTGCACTCCCTGTAATGGATAATGATTTCATGTAATTAAAGAGCTTAACTCTATTAATGAGAATGGCATATTTAATCTAAATGTGTATATCAGATTTATTTAAACTCTGTATTTATGATTAGGGATCATAATGAGGATTTAAAGTGGTTTTCCTTCATCTGCCGTCAGTCCCTCAGCTCACCATCAATGTCGACAATATGCTCTTTCTCCAAAATGTCCATACGCATGGGTCAGAGTTTATGTGCAGGTGCGCAAATTTTCCCGTCAAGTATGCTTTTATAAATCCCAACTTTTGCATTGGAAGTGGTGTACGCCTCTTCAGGGCCTGTTATGTGTGGTTGCAACGGTTATAAATGAATCCCCAGGCCTTTGTGGTTTAGTCAGACTATGGGACAGATTTCAAGAGCGGTGCGTCTTCAGCGCAGTGAACTGCTATACACCATAAGCACAAAGTCAGCAGACAGAGTGAAGGAGGTCTGGGATTTTTGTGCAAGCATGTACTATTATACAGACATGAACGAGCTGAGAAATAGACATTAAATTGAGAGCACTTCTGTCTTGCATTGTGTTGTGCACTACAGTGGCGAATTAGTCAAGACTAGTTAAATGATAAAGAATGTCAGTATAATTAATCATTAATTAAACTACTGACACATCATGGCTAGTATTAACTATAACTGTCAGAGACATCATGAAGGAGAATCTGCTGGTTAAATCCATGAACTACAAATGAGCGGACTGAATTTAGACTTGCTTCTCTGAGGTCAAAAGCACAAAAATTCCTTCCACAAATCTGGATTTCTTTTCTGACATTATCTGCTAATAGATTTTGTATACATTTCAATTATTGACTTCTGCTCTTTAATTTAGAAGGAGATTACTGTCCATAGACACGCACGTCTACAAACCCAGCACTACAAACCCACAGTGCAGCTGATAAAGCATAAGTACATGATCAGATGTAGCTGGTGTACTTTCAGAATTATTAATAGTATGTACATTATTAATGATATATGACCAGCCCAGATAATTATATTTATCACTTAAATGCATCAAACTAATATTTTCAAAAATCTGGAAATACTATTTCATTTTCAAATCATATTGATCAGAGCTACAACAGCAGCAGAGTTTACTTACCCAGTTTCAACTCTGTGTTGGTTGAATGCACACAATCCTGGTCACTGTAAACTTTACATGTGTATTTTCCCTCATCTTCAGCTCTCACTTTCTTCAGACGGAGGGAGCAGTTTCCATGTTGAATCTGAGCAGTAAAGAAATGAGCTCTCTCTTGATAATCCTGCTGCTGTCGACGCTCACCACCTTCATACAGATGAACCAGAGTCTCTGTTCTTCTCCATTCCACCTTCAGACTTTTCTGTAACAAGTCTTTGTCAACCTCACAGGGCAAAACCACTGAACCTCCCAGAGGAACTTCATCAGTCATAAATAATGATGTTTGGCGGGGAAGCGTTTTCTTGCAAATAACGGAAAATTCTGTTTGACAAGGAAAGAGTTCATAAAACTTTAATACATTCACTTATACAAAGCAGGAGCATGGTTTCAGCCTGGATTCCTTTCCATCGGCTGTGGAGGTGAAGAATCAAGACTACAACTCCCATGATGTCTTTGTTTTAAATAAGTGACCTCTAGCGGCGCAACTTACACACTGTGCCTTTAATGCAACAGCAAACTATCCATTATATGTTTCAAACTGCTCTTAGAGGTGCTGAATGAAAACATTTACAGTACTGTAATATACAATCTTAAATCAATATAAATCCTGAATAAATATTCAGTAATATTTATAACCACATTCAGGATTACAAATATATTCAGATTTCATAATCATTTCCTGTTTGGAAATAATTGCAGATGTTCACAAATTATTTTTTATCTGTTTACTTACTCAGAACTAAATTTGTCTTGGCTGAAGACACACATTTCCTCTTGCTGTAAACTCTGCATGTGTATTCTCCCTCATCTTCAGCTCTCAGATTGTCCAGACGGAGGGAGAAGTTTCCATGTTGAATCTGATCAGTAAAGAAATGAGCTCTCTCATGATAATCTTGGTGCGGTTTTTCTGGTTGACTCTCACGATCTGGATACAGATGAACCAGTGCCTTAGTGTCTGTTCTTCTCCATTCCACCTTCAGATCTTCAGTTAGTACGTTTGGAGGAACATGACAGCGTAAAACCACTGAAGATCCCAAATAAACTTTGCAGTAACAATGCTTTTGCACAATCAAACCTGAAAAGGAAAATACATTTAATTTCTAATGTAAAATAAATGATAAGGCAAAATAACCCCACTATGATCCATCCATCTCTTTCAATTCAATCACGTGTTAAGCACTAAATACAGGTGCAAATGTGGCTTTTTTTTGTGTGTGAACAGATTATTGTCAAACACATGACCATAAGCATGTGCAAACATTAATGAGGTGTTTATGTGTCTGCTTCTGCTTCTTCTTCTTCTTCTTCTTCAGCTCTTGAGTCTATGGCAGCCCATAGAACCGTTTGTGGAAAAATTATTAAATTTGGCACACTGATAGAGGACAGTCTGACAAAAACATCTTGCATATCAAGTTGATTCATCAAATCTTTTTCGATAAACGCGCAAACAAATTTTACGTAACACTTGCAAAAACACACTTAAGGCAATATCTCCGCAACGCATTATCGTATTCAAACAAAACTTGGCACGTGTCATCACAAGCATGACCTGAGGCAACATGCAGTGTTTCGGCGCCACCTACTGGTCCGGAGACACTAAAAATGGCTATTTTTGCTTATAATTTCTGAACTTTGTCCAAAAATCATAAAAGTGGTCTTGTTGGATTCAGGACGTCATGCCGAGTCTGATATCCAATTTTACTATTTCGGCCATTTTGGCTGTCGGACATTTTGAATTATGTGCTAAAATGCTGTATTTTATCAACGCATGAACGGATTGTTACAAAACTCGGTATGGGTCATCAGCACGATGTCCTGAATGAGCCCAAGAAGTTCCGAAATAGTGCCATCTAGTGGATATTTTTTTTTTCAAATGCTTATAACTTTGGGTGAGATTGACTTATTTTCATGGGAGTAACTTTTTTTGTCTCCTGAATCCTTGCCGAGTCCAACAATACCAGACTTGCTAGGTTTCGGCATATGGTTTGTGCAGTGTTGTAATTTAGCGCTTTAAAAACATTAGCTGATATCTTCGAAACCGCTATTCCATTTGAGACGTAACCAGCATCAGAAGTTCGAAAACATAGGTCGTTTGATAAACATTAATACCCAAATGTCAAAATATTGATAGTAAGGGGGTGTAAAATCCAATCAAAGTCAGGTGTCAGTCATTTTTCATGTGTTTTTTCATATAAATGTCTATAACTCATAAAGATATTCTCACTAAAATTGACACAGACATGTATGGGCTCACTCCGAGGACACATAAAAAAAATGGTAGGATGGTGGCACTATAATAGAACAAAACATGAAATTCCCATTGACTACAATGCAGTATTATGATATAAAATGCTATGCTTTACAAATTAATTGGTGTATCATTACGAAACTTGGTATGTGCCATCAGCACCATGCCTTTAAGGTCCTTAAAAGGTTTCAAAACAGCACCGCCATGTGGTCCATACTTATAATGAAAAGGCCTCTTGAGGCTATATCTCTGCAATGACATATTGACACTATATTGACACCCTGCTTTGATATATTAACACCAATCTTTGCTTGTGTCATTGTTCCCTTATTCTGAACACACCACATCAATTTCATAACTGTGCCACCTATTGGTTGAAAGTGATAAATCATTAAATCATTATTATTGAATGTATTTATCATTTTACAGCTATTTTGCCTAAAATCACCTTAATAGGTCTTTAATTGCTCATTGCTGCAGTTGATCTGACATTGCCAGCCATTTTGGCATGTCTTGCCTTCATCTTTGCACTTGGCCCCGATAATGGCTGCTTGCAGCTATATTTTAGATTAATGTATTTTGATACACATTTTAATTTTATTTTGTTGGTTCATTGATCAGTGTTTGTGTATTGCCATGCTCTTGAGAGGATGTTGGAGACCGTTGCCCTTTAAAGGGTTAGTTCCCCCAAAAATGAAAATTGCCCCATGATTTACTCACCCTCAAGCCATCCTAGATGGTTTACTTTATAAAGTACGTCTGACAACATTGCACATCAGTTACGCTTTTTTTCCGATCTGGCGGAAGCTAGATAACTTACTTTATCAAGTTTAAAATATGGATCTTTTTTCTTACACAAACGCACCACTTTGCTTCAGAAGGTAAAGGCCATTAACAGAGCCGTGTGGAGTGGTTATATGATGGATATTTTAAGTCAAGTCAAGTCAAGTTTATTTATATAGCGCTTTTAACAATGTAGATTGTTTCAAAGCAGCTTTACAGTGTTAAACAGGAAAATAATGCAGCATAATTTTATTAAGCTGTATAGCCATTTGATGTCATCAGTTCATTTCAATTTCCATACAGTGACAGTGTGGGCTTTAGATCAATAATTAAGTTTATATGGTTAATTTAGTTTATTAATTAGATTTATTTCGATGTTTAGTTGAAAAATATATTTTACACTGTAAATCATGTCTCCAATTGAAAATCTAAATTTTTCAGTTGGCCAAATTGAATTTCTGTGAATTGATGCAATTTAATTCACAGAAATTCAATTTGGCCAACTGAAAAATTTAGATGTGATCGGTCACTAGAAAATGTTCAATTGGAGACCTGATTTTTTCTTACAGTGAATGGACTTCAAAAACAGAGCAACAATACACTGCCATTATAAAACTTGGAAGAGCCAGGACATCAGCAACTCTGATTGTGTTCGTCTGAAAGAAGAATGTCATATACACCTAGGATGACTTGAGGGTGAGTAAATCATGGGCTAATTTTCATTTTTGGGTGAACTATCCCTTTAAGAGCATGCTTTGGAGACCGAGAGCATGTGTCGTATGTGACTGCGTCAGTCACATGTAAGTTTGTATGTCCTGTAGAGTGGTGGTGCGCAGGCGCCACTCTGAGAAGGTACACAGTAGCAGTGACAACAGAAAACTGAACAGCCGTGCAGGGACAATTGAATCGAAGTGTGGTGAACATGACGACGACACAGAGTAATCACGTTCACAACTGTGCAAAGACGAGTGGAAAGGGTGCGAGTGAGTCCAGGTGCGGTGAAGAAGGCGACGCAGAGTAATCACGTTCATAACACTGGAAATTGACCAGACTGGGTAGTGGAAACTGCTACCCGGTCATATTGTGAGAACAACTACAGTAACTGATTATTGAAGATCGATCAATTTTGTGATCATTCTACATCACATTTTTAACTAGAAGAAACCATGAGAACTAATTGCCAGTACACTAGCCAATAGTCTTTTGTCTAGTCCTGTGATTTATTTGGGTGTTGGTGTGTATTGTAGGGTGTATGGGTATTTGTGTGCACAAGTGAGAGTGGGAGTAGGCTTTCTATGTGTTTGAATTGGACTGAAGATACTGGCAGTTTGTTTCTTATCTTTCTCTAGTAAACTAATGACCTGGGGCCCGTTCTTCGTACCTCGCTAACTCAGTTAGCCGGATTTGATTGTTGACGATTTGGCATGATCTTGGATTGTTTGGTTCTTCGACGCTCATCCTGGACTTGCTGTCATAGCAACAGGTCCGTTAGCTTAAACCTGCTCCCGAGCAGGCTTATTTCATGTAAACAGGATTAGATTGCATCTTGAGGTGATACTTAAAATCTGTCCCAGCCACTGCTACTTTATTACAAGAGTTCATTAATGAACCAGGGGCAATAATAATCATTTTAAATAATAATAATATACAAATTTTAAATTGTATATGTATATGAGAATGTATATAATATTATAATGTTGTGTATAATACTATAGACACAGCCACTTGATTGAGCGATTTATTTGTGATGGAATAATTACTTTATAATTTTATTGGAGGTTTGCACACATGTTGTACAGTTAATCTGAGCCATGCATTAATTTAAGTGATGACGGATATTATGGGGTGCTTGATGCAGCGCAGGAGATGCAGAGAAGTTACAAATCTGCTTCGAATTGAATTAAAAATTGAATTACAACATTGAAATAAAAATGTAAAGGGTGTACAAATACTGTATAAAATCGTGAATATAAATAATTGGTAATCATGTAAAAAAAACAAAACAACATTTATCATTGATCTATTATAACTTTTATGTTGGTTTGGTCGTTTGGCTGTTTCCTTATAAAGGTCCAGATATTCGTGTTTTTTTTTGTGTGTAATTTGCCAAGTTTTTTGCCAGGTGGCTTTTTTTAATTATATGCTGTCATTACGTTGCTCTCTTGACGCCAGCCAATCGCTGCATTGCTGATCATGGTTTCGAGTGTCGATGCATCTGCCCTCTTCAGGGAAAACAAGAACGCGCAGTGATCTCAGATCATTTAATCCAGATATTTAAATCCAATCCGCAAATTCGTTGGAAGAACCAAATTAGCCAGAGATCAGTTATCAGGATTAAAAGATCTGGGATCTGTCAAATCATCTCAGATGTATTAAGCGAGGTACGAAGAACAGGCCCCAGATCTGTGGAGACCTGCGTTACTGTGGGACCAAACCAAGACATTCACTTTTTGACCAGAAGGACATCATACCCAGATTGCTTTAAGTACTCCATATCTTGTTAAATTTTTTCTTGTTTTTATTATTTTTAAGGTTATACTTGTTTTATGGTAATAAAGGTTTTTTGTAATTCGATCTACCTATTGAGTGTCAATAGTGTCCAGCCCTCAGTTGGAGTAGTTGAACTACTCCATGCACACAGCACATAATTTTGGGGATTTATTCAACAATAGTAAATGTTACAATCGATCGCAAATACACTTATCTACTTAGTAGCACTAATATTAATTTTGTATGATGAAAAGATTCATTATTCTGACGCATTTCATGACTGATAGGAGCGTGCAAGCATTTATATTGCATGTGTAATATATATGTAATATAACACCTTTGTATTAAAGAAATTAAAGAACACGCTTTACATCAAATATCATTAATTAGAACTAAACAAAATAAAATAAACTGTTTACTGAAGTTTATGAACAGGATTACAAATTGTTGCAGCACAAACACATTGAATCGGTCTCATTTCTCTCTTCTTTTTTTCTGTTCTGCGGGCTCACGCTTTGCCACAAAGCATTATGGGTACCTAATAATGCATTACATTTACATTTAGTCATTTAGCAGACGCTTTTATCCAAAGTGACTTACAAATGAGAGCAATAGAAGCAACTAAAACAGTCAAAGGCAACAGTATGCAAGTGCTGTAACAAGTTTCAGTTAATCTCACACAGAACAATTTTTTTTTATATATATATATATATATATTTTTTTTTTATTATAAATAAATTAGACAGACAGAAAATGAATAGAATGTTAAGTGCTATTCTTGATTGGTCAGGTGCTGCTGGAAAAGACGTGTCTTTAGCCGTTTTTTGAAAATGGCTGCTCGAATGGCTGCTCGAATTGAGATAGACAGGTCATTCCACCAGGTGGGGGCAGTCCAGGAAAAGGTCCGTGAGTGTGATTTCATGCCTCTTTGGTATGGCACCACAAGGCGTCGTTCACTGGCAGAACGTAAGCTCCTGGAGGGTGTGTAAGTCTGAACAAGCGAGTTTAGGTATATTGGTGCAGAGCCAGTGGCTGCTTTGAAGGCGAGCACCAGTGTCTTGAATTTGATGCGAGCAGCTATTGGCAGCCAGTGGAGATTGATGAAGAGAGGCGTGACGTGCGCTCTCTTCGGCTCGTTAAAGACCACCCTCGCCGCTGCATTCTGGATCAGTTGCAAGGGTTTGATAGTGCATGCCGGAAGGCCTGCTAGAGGAGCATTACAGTAGTCCAGTCTGGAGAGAACAAGAGCTTGGACCAAGAGTTGTGTGGCCTGCTCTGATAGGAAGGGTCTAATCTTCCTAATGTTGTATAAAGCAAATCTGCAGGACCGGGTTGTTGAAGTAATGTGGTCAGTAATGCAGCAATTTAAACTGTTTCTGTTATTATTAAAGACAACTAATTAAACATTTTATTATTAATCTAATTAATTCACAACATCCTCCCCCCATGAACTGTTCATCAACTTTCTAATGCATCAAATCTCTACTGCATAAAGCAACTGAATGGGTCTCTTCAACAGAGTCCCTGTGGATGTACAAACAGCACAGGATCTAACTTTGCCATCTTGGCCTGGAAACAGGTGCTCAATTTTTCTAATTTCCAGGTTTGTCTCAGTGTGTTGGCATCTCCAATGAGAACAATGTCACCCATCTTCAACTCAGTAGGTTTCTGTGTGTTACAAGAATGTGTGGATTTCAGGTCCAGGGCAAAAGCTAACTTGATCTTGATTTTCAGTAAGAGTACGGATTGTGAAAGCGAGGCCTCACGATTCTTCTGGCTTTTGGGTTTTAAGCAGGAGGTGTCAGAAAAGTTACCACAGGGATAACTGGCTTTTTGATCTTTCAATGTCGGCTCTTCCCATCATTGTGAAGCAGAATTCACCAAGCGTTGGATTGTTTACCCACTAATAGGGAACGTGAGCTGGGTTTAGACTGTCGTGAGACAGGTTAGTTTCGTTGCAATAGTAATCCTGCTCAGTACAAGAGGAACCGCAGATTCAGACATTTGGTGCGTGTGCTTGGCTGAGGAGCCACTGGTGAGAAGTTACCATCTGCGGGATTATGACTGAACGCCTCTAAATCAGAATACCGCCTAGATGGAATAATACCGCAGCACCACAGGTCTTTGATGGGCCTCGGAGAGCCAGCCCCGGTCAGCGAGGAGAGATTCTCGACGCCGAAAGAGCGTCCCCCCTCTCCCCCTTATCGCACCGCAAGTTTGTGGAGAACCCAGTGCTAAATGACTAGTAGACGACCTGATTCTGGGTCAGGGTTTCGTGCATGGCAGAGCAGCTCACTCGCTGCGATCCATTGAAAGTCAGCCCTCGATTTGGGATCGGTGATTGATTGCTCCTGACTTCCTCCTGTCTGTCTTGCTGCTGAGTATTTGCGTCTGTAGCTCCGTACAGCTTTGCTTTTGAATCTCTATTTGATATCATTCCTTGTTGTTTATACTACTAAATATAACTTACTCATCACCATATATTTTCTAATATTGCCTATCACATTAAATCTGATATCGCTTTTAATCTAAATCACTATCACAACAAGTTAGCATTTCGCTAGCCTGTTCGCCGCCATCCGTGCATCCGGGTCTCCTGTTTTTCTCTTGCGTGCCTTTTACGAGTCCATCAAACAACTCAGGTGATTTGGATTAGTGAACAAACATGGTAAGCCATGTCGTCTTCTCCTGTTATTGTCACTTGCACTGCCAGTCACATGTTTAGTATAACCTTCTCTGTCAGCGAAGAGGCCTTAACATGTGATAAATGCAGGGAGATAGTCAGGTTGACGGAGAAGATTTTAGAATTAGAGACACGCATCCAAACTTTATTTGAGAATAGTAAGAATGCAAGGGCTTTAGACTGATTTGGATGTGAATAGCTTAGTGAACTCTGTAAATTGTTTGGTTCCGACAGTAGAGCTCGAGCAGCCGGGCAACTGGTGACTGAGACGGCACATTTGCGGATCAAAATGCCACTCTTCCATTCCGATTAGAACATCAAACAGCTTCTTCCCACTCAGTGATGCACCCACTGAGAATCCTGTTGAAAGTGCCCTAGTCATGGGCGATTCTATTACACAGAACATGAAAATAGAGACACCAGCCACCATAGTCACATGTTTACCGGGAGCCAGAGCGCCTGACATCAAAGCAAATTTAAAAGTGCTGGCTAATGCTAATCGTAAATTCTCTGAGATTATTATTCACGTTGGCACTAATAATGTTCGACTTCGCCAGTTGGAGATCACCAAAGTGAACATTAAAGAGGTGTGTGAACTCGCTAGTACTATGTCAAGCTATGTAGTTTGTTCTGGTCCCGTTCTCGTTCGGCGAAGTGATGAGATACTTAGCAGACCATCATCACTCAATGGCTGGTTGTCTAAATGGTGTCCGCAGAATAACATAGGGTTAATAGACAATTGGAAAAGCTGAGTTAAGAGACAATTGGAAAAGCTTTTGGGGCAGACCTGAACTGTTAAAAAGAGATGGTATTTATCCATCTTGGGGGTGGTCAGGACAGACTGGTTTAAGTCCGATAAGTCCCGACACATAGGGACTCTTTATGATAACAGATCATAACATAGATGTGCTGTGCTTGACAGAAACCTGGCTAAAACCTGACGTTTACATTACTTTAAATGAGTCCATCCCCCAAGATTATTGTTATAAACACGAGCCACGTCAGAAAGGAAAAGGGGGAGGTGTTGCTGTAATTTATAATAATATCTTCAGCATTACTCAGAAATCTAGTTTCAAATATAATTATTTTGAAGTTTCGGTGCTTTACGTAACATTATGTAGTGTAAATGATCAAACCTGTTTGACATTTGGGCTGGCTACTGTATACAGGCCACCAGGGCACCATACAGACTTTACCAAATAATTTTCAGATTTTCTATCAGAGTTAGTACTGGCTGCAGATAAAGTCCTAATTGTTTTAATACCCACGTAGACAATAAAAAATACGCATTGGGATTGACATTTAGAGACATTCTAAACTCTATTGGAGTTAGGCAACACGTATCAGAACCCACTCATTGTCGTAATCATACTTTAGACCTAATATTATCACATGGAATAAATGTTGATGCCAATGAAATTCTGCAGCAGAGCGATGACATCTCAGATCATTATCTAGTATCGTGATTACTTAATTTAGCTAAGGCTGCAAAGCGGCCCCCTCGTTTCAAATATGGCAGGACTATCACTACCACTAAAGATTGCTTTGTAAATAATCTTCCTCATCAGTTCCATCTCCTCAGCATCCTAGATAGCCTAGAGGAACTCAAGGTTGCAACAGAAACTATTGACTCTCTTTTTTCCAGCACTTTAGACACAGTTGCTCTGCGATTAAAGAAAATAGTCCAACGCCATGTTACAACGAGCACACTCAGGCCCTTAAAACAGCAGCCAGAAAAATGGTAGCTGTGGTAAAAATGGTAGCATAGCTGGAAGAAAACAAAACTGGAGGTGTTTCGCATTTCTTGGAAAGAGAGCATGATTTCATACAGAAAGGCAATAAAAAAAACTGCTAGATCTGCTTTTTTCGACTCTCTTAGAAGAAAAAAAAAACACAACAAGAAATAAAGCTTCAACTTTTGACGTTTGCAAACAGCGCAGCTGTAATGACTTTATAAACTTCTTACCCTGCAAGATTGATAATATTAGGAAGCAAATTATAACTATACAACCATCTACTACAGTATCACTAAATTTTTCAGTAAATTTTCTTTAATTAATTACACTCCTGACTCTTGGTCTTCATTTTTCACTACTGGTCCTGGGTCCTAAGCTGTTACCCCAACAGAATAGAGACTCATATTGCATTTTTAGTGAATTATTCATTCCAGTCTGTGCTTTGCTTTAAAACACGAGCGCTGTCGTATTCTGTGATTGTTTTTGAAGAGCCCAATTTTGTTGTCGTACAGTAAGCGTGTGAGAGTCTGTTCTATTGATGCACAAAGAACAAACCATGTATATTGCGCTCTAGAACACTGATCTGCATTTATGTACAGACACATTTCAGTATATTCACGTTTTTTCCACACACTCAGGAAGGATAATGTTTGAGTTGTTGTGTTTAGTAATCGTAGGTTCATGCAGTCAAAACAGTTGATTTAGGAGTTGTTTCGGCGTCTGTGTGGTCCTGTTCAGTATCGCAGCTTGACTCGTCTAAAATGAAAACAATCTCGTTGTTGTTGCTCCTCTGTACACATACTATGCACTGTGAATTCTGTGGTTTCTGTTTTTTTCATGGGTGCTTAGGTGTGTATAAATGTATTATATAATAGAATTATATGGACTCCTTATATTTGGTTATCTGGTGTTCTTTTGGAGTCTCCGATGATCCTTGAAGCTTGCAGAAAATACAGTTTTGTGAGAATCACCCTTCAATCTGATTGTTTACTTTGCTTGATATAGAAAATGCTATTTGAAGCCTTTTAATGACTCTAGTCACGTCAGGAAAGCTCCTAACTACCTCAGCCTGCTTCTGAACTGGGGAGGACTGTTGGGCACAATCATTGACATTGTTGCCGAAAAAGGCCACCTTGTGAGATGGGAGCATCGAGAAAGTGTACTTTGGCAACGTCTCGCACCTCTGCAAGGTTTAGCCAGGGGACGCTTCTGGACTACCAAGGTGGACATCATCTGGCCGAGGGCCAGCGCTGTGACTTTAAATATGGTCAGTCACTGTACGCAGCTCAACCTCGACTCATAACTACCCGCGTGCAGGAAAGCCTGCCAGTGGCACTGCCACCCCCATCAATGTGGGTAGTGAGAGGGCAAAAACAGATTTTGGCACCTTTGGTGTTCCATATTTTGGCACCAATCCGGAAAAAAGGCACAGGGCGGGCAAAGCAATTTACGTGTTGCACTACGCCCCAGCCACCCAAGAAAGCATGGCCGTCAACTCTGAATCTGATTCAGCATGAGCACACACTATTACAGTGGGAATCTCAGCATTATCTTAATTTCCAGAGCATAACAGCCCTCTCTCCAATGCAGCGATTGACATCTGTTCGCTGCTGGAGTCCCAAGTGAAACGCTAGGTCCCCCATGAGAAGGACACGCAAACCTATCTGTAAGCTACCAGGCATGTGAGACAGTGAGTGAGAGACAGAAACACAACTGGAACTGTTCTAAGAACCGTCGGCCTGAGGATGGAAAAGCGGCTTATGTATACAGTATGCCTTTAGTTCCCTCATTTTTGAATTTGGTGCCTTCTAGACTGAGAAAAGACAAAAAATGTATTTGTCTCATGTGGATGAAAGACAACAACTCCCAGAATGCACTTGCTTCACTGCCCTACGAGGCCACTCCGTACACCGTCGTTTTGATCTTCATTGTAATACAATTATTTCATTCAGTTAGAGAATAAACACTACAATTAAAAACTGAATGTGTCTTTTCAATACAGTGTGAGTGAGCCGAACGAAAGTCACGGTACAGACGCAGCAGTGTCAGATTTCATTCATCACGAGAAGAGCTTAGCAGAGCTGAGGTAACGTTAAACGCCAGTCTGGCATGTTTTCAGAGTGCATATGAAAGCTAAACTATCACAGGAATTCATTGAAAAGTTGAAACACTCACTTTACTCTGCACCGCGCTCCGTTATGAATGTCCGTGCGGCCGTCTGTGTCTTACATTCTGTGCATGAGATCTCTCCCCTATGGGCGGGTTGATAACACGCGGAACAGCTCCATCTAGTGGCTGTAGTCTTCAACCACTGGACAAAAAAAATCCTCCAATGGCACAAAATGACGATGTTTGCGTCATCGGAGGATTTTTTTCCAGAAATAAAATGCATAATTCTCTCGTCTCAGGGGGATATGAGGGGGAAAAGTACCATAATTTGAATATACTACCGGGTTTCTACTGATACAAAGCCTAATGCTAAATCACTGAAGTTACCTTTTAAGGGATAGACTACAGATTTTAGGTTTACCAATGTTTGTGAGGTTTGTCCCATCAGTGTTTTGAACATGTTTTAAGGCATTTAGTTGTAAGTCATAAATAGCATGATTCAATTTTTTTTTGTTTTCATGATTATGTAGAAAAATCAGAACTCTTAAGACCTCAATATCCTTCCGTTCTGACAGGAAATTTCATAATTTCACTATTTTCCACTCATTTAGTCATTTTGTGTTGTTTTTGATCCCTTTCACTGTGGCTGCTCTATCTTTAAATTAGTTTAACTATATTGAGTGCTGGTCTGTTATTCTTGTATCATGTTGATCATGTGAACGTCTTTCTTGGATTTGGGATTTAAAGGGCACCTATTATGCCCCTTTTTACAAGATGTAATATAAGTCTCAGGTGTCCCCAGAGCGTTCAGATCAAAATTAACAGATCACTTAATATGCCATTTTGCAAATGCCAATTTTTGAGTTTGAGAAAATTGCTGTTTTCTGTGTGTCTCCTTTAAATGCAAATGAGCTGCTGTTCCCTTTCCCAGAGGGTGGAAAACTGAAACATCTGTTTGTTTTGATGATCATCTCTATTGCAGACACGCTCATGTAACATTGCAGTTCTTCATCATCAGGAAATATCATCATCTGCATGTGTTTTAAAGCCTTTTCACTCTCAACTTGAGCACAGACAGCTGGTGTGTCCGTGAGTAGGCTATTAAATTAGTCTAAACTCTCTCATGAGTTATTGCGATTAAACTGTCAAATGCACACAAGGTTATGTCAGAAACACACAAAGTTCACATGAAAACAGTTGATTATGTCTGTGCACATGTAGCTAGTACAGACATCCTGTGTGTGTTTTAGAGCTGTGTACTAAAGTGAAAGCAGCATAATATACAGTACCTACTGCCATATCTGCTGTAAATATTAATCAAACAACAGAAGAAATCAGAAAATCACTCACTGCTCTTGACTGAATAACTTTAGTAGCTTTATTAAGAACACATTTCTTACTTGAATGCTGCTGTTAATGCTCTGGTGAGGAGATAAACATGGCAGACTGTGTAGCTCTCTGAGGCCGGGGACTATGCTAAAACGGCAGTGTCCATCAACACTCATGGGCGGGGCCTGTGAAATGTGAGGTCACTTTACCAGGATTCTGCAAACGGCTTGTTCTGAGACATTGCTTATGATTTATGGGGATTAAAAGAAAAGGAGTGGGTGGATTTTACCAATATAGGGTGGTTGTGTACACACACTGCCAACACACATTTATGTTCAAACTTTTTTGCATAATAGGTGCCCTTTAAGTCTCACTGAAGCATTAAAGGGTTAGTTCACCCAAAAATGAAAATTCTGTCAGTAATTACTCACCCTCATGTTGTTCCAACCATGTAAGACCTTCGTTCATCTTCGGAACATAATTTAGTATATTTTTGATGAAATCTGAGAGCTGTCTCACTCCTCCATAGGCTTTCAGAGGGACTGAAACTTGATGGCCCAGAATAGTAAGTAAAAACGTCATTTAAGGAGTCCAAATGACTACAGTGGCTCTGTATTAAGTCTATCATGCGACGAAAATACTTTTTGAGCGGAAAAACAACAAAAATAACGACTTTATCACACTATTATTGTTGTTCAATTTGAGCCTCTGACGAGAGTTCGCGGGAGCGCCACGACGCATGCGCGAGAACTGAGATTACGGCGTTCTTCTTCTACTACTACTTGTTACTGGCTGCTCACTCTTTTGGAGTAGTACCGCCATCTACTGTACGAGATGATGTCCCGACATTGCCGGAAGGGCAACAAGGTCTGTTTACAAGCAGAAGAAGACGCGCGCTGTATGCAAGCTATTGAATTCGACACTGATTGTGATTTAGGTCTCGATTTAGATTTTTACAATGGTTAAAAAGTGTGCATTTCCTGGATGTAAGAATCGTGAGAAAAAGAAAAGAAAACGTAAGAGTGCCTTACCAATTCTGCAAAATGAACGGCTTACCTTACACACTTTCCCAATAAATGATCGTGAGCGAATGAAGCTATGGCTGCTGGCAGTGCAGCGGGATGTTAATTTACCGCTTAAAGTCGTTAAGAACATGAGGTTGTGCAGTGAACATTTTTCAACAGACGACTTCAACAAAACACAAGACGATTACTGAAATCAACAGCTGTGCCCAACTTGTTTCTACACAACAAGGTAATAAGTGGAATCGGCATGTAGTGGTTGTTAAAGTAACGATACATGATTTTAATTATTTGATTTTATTTGCATGTGGCTAATTATATATATGTATGTATGTATGCATGTATGTATGCATGTATGTATGTATGTATGTATGTATATGTATGTATATGTATGTATATATGGTTCGAATAAGTATGGTTGGATAAAAAAAATCCAAGTTTTCATCTTCATCTACATTGAAATCAGCGCACATATTGACGAACGCACTTTTGCATACAGCGAGCGTCTTCCTCTGCTTGTAAACAGACCTTGTTGCCCTTCCGGCAATGTCGAGACATCATCTCGTACAGTAGATGGCGGTACTACTCCGAAAGAGTGAGCAGCCAGTAACAAGTAGTAGTAGAAGAAGAACGCCGTAATATCAGTTCTCGCGCATGCGTCGTGGCGCTCCCGCGAACTCTCGTCAGAGGCTCAAATTGAACAACAATAATAGTGTGATAAAGTCGTTATTTTTGTTGTTTTTCCGCTCAAAAAGTATTTTCGTCGCATGATAGACTTAATACAGAGCCACTGTAGTCATTTGGACTCCTTAAATTACGTTTTTACTTACTATTCTGGGCCATCAAGTTTGAGTCCCTCTGAAAGCCTATGGAGGAGTGAGACAGCTCTCAGATTTCATCAAAAATATACTAAATTATGTTCCGAAGATGAACGAAGGTCTTACATGGTTGGAACAACATGAGGGTGAGTAATTACTGACAGAATTTTCATTTTTGGGTGAACTAACCCTTTAACTCTTTCCAAAGTAGTACGTTTAGGCTATTATATCATTATTAACATATATTGTTTGTCTTCTCAACTTTCTCTTAATCTTCAAGTTCCAAATGGACTACAGCAAATAAGAATATGTGTACCATTTTGTGTTCTGCAGTAGATCAGACAGCAGAGCAGAAGTGCAGATCCAGATGCAGCAATAGAGAGAATCAACACCATTATGTGTAGAGCAGAGAAACCTGTGAAACAGAGACATCAGTTACTGAACACAGGGGTTATGGGGTAAATTTCTGTATTACCATAACATTCTATATTACCATAAAAAGTAAACTGTTAATTTGTATTTAACACACACACACACACACACACACAAAGTGTTCTGATGGTGGTAAAGTGTTTATGTTGTCATACCTGTCATTATACATATTTGTGTATTATATTTCCATATATATAACTAATATGATGTACTCGAATTTTCCACTCAAAACATTTTAAAGCTGTTAAATCAATTACATATACTGTATGAATTGAGTACCAAAAACTGAGTTTAACTGAACTCTACTTAAGTGAACTCTACTTTACGCTACGTCTGGCGACAATTGCACACCAGTTACGCTCGTCAGCGTGGTGTAAAACATTACACACAGTGATTTGTAAAACTTTTCACACCTTAGACACAGATAAGGATTGTGACGTTGTTTCCTTGTCATTACAAAGCCCCAGATTGCCAATGACCACACTAATGAACGAGGTGTGGAAGCACACGTGCTAATTTGAAAACGCAGCACGCAGGTGTGCTATAAAAGGCAGCAGGTGAGTTCACCTGTCATCAACAATAATGGAAGGAGCTAGAAGAAGAAGAAGAAGAAGAAGAAGAAGAAGAGTGAGAATGAGAGTGGGAGCTCAAAGGAGATGAAGGAGGTAGAGGAAGTAAAGAAGGAGATAGAGGAAGAGGCCTAGGAAGAGGAAGAGGAGACAAAGTATCCGTGCAACACTTATTGACCATGTTATCAACCATAGACTGACACTGATGGAAGCTGGACAAAGAGTTAAACCAAATCTCAGCAGAAATACTGTTGTGTCAGTAATTTGGACATTTCATCGAGAAAACAGGTAAACTAACCACAGTACATTGAAACTGAAGTTTGCCAAACTTATCATCAATATTGTTTACTGTGACATTTGACAGTAGGCTGCATGTGTATTTTTTTAGATAGGATTGAGGGTCGAGGACACCAAGGTGGAAGGGGCCCTATGTTCACTCGTGCACAAGAGGTCGCCATTGTGAACATGGTTTTGACCAATAATTGTAACAGGCTGCGAGAAATCCAAGCAATAGATATTGAATAGCATCCTATTGTCTTTTACTGTGTTTCAGAGAGTCTTGCAAATGGATGCTCCAGAAATTCAACATTAATTTTTATATGTGGATGAGGCTGGATTGAACCTTGTGAAAACAAGAAGAAGAGGGAGAGATGTAATTGGACAAAGGGCAATCACCAATGTGCCAGGGCAGCGAGGGGGTAATTCACCCTTTGCGCTGCTATTACACAAAATGGGGTCCTCCAACACCATGCAAATCTGGGACCCTATAATGCAAATCTAATACTTGCATTTCTTGACAGATTGCACAAGATTTTCACAGCATTAAACCAAGTGGACCAGATGCGGTACATTGTCCCCCCATACTCCCCCTTCCTGAATCCAATAGAAGAGGTTTTTTTCAGCATGGCGGTGGAAGGTATATGACCTGAGGTAGTAAAATCACGAACCTGACTCTCCATTTTCTTCCACTCCAGATAGGGGTGATTCAGGTTATATTTTTATTTCTTATGAATATTTCAATTCCTTTTCTGAGTAAATCACTTTGTATTACTACTGTGTATGAAATGTGCTTGTGGCGGAGGGGGCGTGGTTTTGCGAAGTCTGTAGCGGGAGAGAGAGAAGAGCTGAGCGGTGAGTAAGTAGGTCAAGTGCAGATGAATAACACCGGTGTCTGATTGCAGTAATTGGTGTGGAGAGACTGCATATAAGCCGCAGCAGCAAGAGTTGAGGCACAGAGAGACCGGGACTGGGACTGCAAACGCCTGCTCACCACTGCCAGCATACTGAGAGAGACATTGAGCCTGAGAGCAACGTTGTCTGTGCTTATTGAGTGTTTTGCGTTTGATCGCCCTCGTGCGTGTTTCAGTTTTGAGGATCGTGAGATCATTAAAAGAGTGCAGTCCCAGTTACGTCGACCCTGTCTTCTTCCTTCTCCACCCACACACATACGAACCATCATTACAGTGCTATACAAATAAACTTTCCTTGCCTAAAATGTGGATTCCTAATTGACTTTGTGCACAACTGAACGTAAACAAATAACTAAATTAAACTTGTGCATTAGTTAAAGCTCCAACAGTGGCATATTGTTCATATTTCTATTACTCACCCAGTCTCTCCAGTACTACAGTTGCATTGGCTGAAAGTCTTCCAGCAAACACTTGACACATGTAAACTCCTTTGTCTTCTGTTCTGACACTCTTCAGTCTGAGAGAGAAGTTTCCTTTTGGGATTTCATTAGCGATGAACTCAACTCTGTCTCTGTATTGTCCATCTGATGAACCTGGGAAAGTCTTGTTGTCTTGGTATAGCAGAACCAGAATATCATCATCTCCATCTGTTTTCTTCCATGAAACCTCTTCAAAGTGTTCAGGTGTGATGTGAGAGTCTACAGAGCAGTTCAGAGTGACGTCCTCACCCACAAACGCAGATATGGATCGACTCGATCCTGATACTAGCAAACGCTCTGAAAGAACAAACAGTGTAATTCAGTAATTAATCATTTCTGTAAAATCAAATTAAATGGAAGAAGGAACTCATGTGATCCACCCTTACCAACATCTTTTATTTGAACCTCAGTCTTTCCAGAATCCTGCTGACTGTAAACTTTACATGTGTATTTTCCCTCATCTTCAGCTCTCAGATTGTCCAGACGGAGGGAGAAGTTTCCATGTTGAATCTGTTCAGTAAAGAAATTAGCTCTCTCATGATAATCCTGCTGCTGGACCTCTGCTCGACTCTCACCATCTTGATACAGATGAACCAGAGTCTCGAAGTCTGTTCTTCTCCATTCCACCTTCAGACCCTCCATTGGTAAAGGTTTATTAACATAACAGGGCAAAATCACTGAAGATCCCAGAGGAGCAACCAGAGGAGCAGAGGGGCCGCGCACAGTGAACCCTGAAAATGAATAAACATTATTCATTAAATTCTTGGCTGTTCAACAATAAATATGGAAATTATGTTTCTGCTGTGAAATATCAATTAAGAAAGAGGGAAAGAAACATAGACATACAGCACATCAATTTGCAGTAATAATAAAAATGTTGTATAAATGGTTATATATCACTAACCTATAAACAAACTATCCATTTTACTTTGATAAAAAGGCCAGAGTTTTAGTCATGTAAGCTGATTTCTTTAATCCAGTAAAAAAAAAAAAAAAATAGAGAGAATTTAGTTATTTTATTTTAAGTGAAAAGAACAGGAATACACCTATTTTTCCAACCTACTGTTGAGATAGCATATATTATTGTAACAGATTAATTTCTCAAAGTTAAGGTTATAGGGATGTTGCATTTATGGGCGGCAGTGGCTCAGTGGTTCATGTAGGTTGGCTACAAACCGAAAGGTTGGTGGTTCGATCCCTGGTTCCACCTAACCAAGTGTCGAGGTGTCCATGAGCAAGACACTTAACCCCAGCTGCTCCCGACGAGCTGATGGCGCCTTGCATGGCTGACACCGCCGTCGGTGTGTGAATGTGAGGCAATGTGTAAAGTGCTTTGGAAGGCCATTGGTCTGTTAAAAGCGCTGTATAAATGCAGTCCATTTACCATGTGTGTGTGTAATACATTCTGTCCTTAGGGACTTGCCGTAGGCAAGAGAGGGATGGGCATGCGCATGAGGTTACTGTTGGTCCCTGGAGATGTGGTGAAGATGTGTGGTAAAAGTGCACAGTTCATAGAATTTCCAAGTCTCGTTTTCATTTATTTCATTATGTGAAAGTGTTTAGGCGAACCCAATACAAAAGCTTTGTTACACTATGATGGAAGAAAGTTAAAAATGCAGTAAACCCTTAAAAGGAACACGCCAACTTTTTTTGGACTTTAGCTTATTCACCGTATCCCCAAGTTAGATAAGGCCATACATACCAGTCTCATCTCCGTGCATGCCATAAGTCTGTCTGATGCACCCACCGCTAGCCTAGCTTAGCAAAAAGACTGGAGGTAAACGGCTCCAGCTGTGTAACATACTATGTAACATATACAGTAGATCCACTGGAGGCAAGTGTTTTGAACCCATGTGCAGCATTTATTAACAAAATCCAAAACATAAAACAAACACTTTGCAAAACAACAAACAAAACTTGGCTTGACAATAAACAAAACAAACTTGACCTGAACACACTCACCACCAACGGGTTACCACGTCAATAACAGACAAAGACACATGGCAAACATGAAGGCTAAATACACATGGGTTAATGACAGGACAAGGAACACCTGTGAACAGTGATTAAACAATGAACCAATGACATGACACGACACAAGATCACATGAGGGCATGGGAGTCACATGACAAGACCAGGAAACAAGACAGTGAACATGACACTCATAAACATAACCGTGAACATGATAAACTAAAAACATGAACATGAACCGTCACCAAAACACCCTGTGGCAGCCTACTGCTCAATAAGTGACAAAATAACATTTTCCTATTTACATGTTGTGATGTATATAGTTACATTGTGTACTAAGACCGACGGAAAATGCACCTGAAAATAGGCTAACTTCCGTCAACATAACCAACATGACAACCTGCTTACACAGGGAGCATGCTGGGGACTATTTTCAGGCGCTGTGTAATATCATTGCACTGCTGCACCCATGGTACGGCACAAAGTTCCTTGATTATTATGCAGGAATGAGAGTATAGTTCTATATAGTTACCGAGCCATATCGGCCTAGAAAATCACAACTTTTCATTTTCCGTCTGTCTTATAACACAATGTAGCGTCTCGGTTACGTATGTAACCCTCGTTCCCTGAGGAGGGAACAGAGACGTTATGTTAGTGACTAACGAATGGGGGTTTCGCTTAGATGCCAATCATCTTCGAGAATTTAACAATGCCCAATGGCAGTGCCAATGCCATGGGCATACGGAATTTGCATGCGTAACTCCGCCCCACCATGTGGATATATAAGGAAGTATGCTGGCAACATCGCATTATGTTATCTGCTGCGGAGCCAAGACTGAACTCCCGGCCGTTCCAGCAGTATAGCGGATGTGGCAAATGGACGTTATGTCTCCGTTCCCTCCTCAGGGAACGAGGGTTACATACATAACCGAGACTCTGGCGAGGTGGACGAGCGAGAGACATGGGAGGAGCGAGCGAGATCGGTGTGCGTGATTGAGGGTGAACGTCACCTGCGAGGCACACCGATCTCGAGTCCTCTCATGAGGGAGCAAGGAGGCATATAAGGACGAGCAACTCCAGTGAAGGATGAGAGAGGACCAGGCCTGGGATTTTGCGTTGCGTTTTATTTACGTTTTGTTATGTGTGTGCGCGGCAGTCGTCCGCGAGGGGCTGCCGCTTTTACTTTCATTTTGTGTTCATTTGTTTTATTAAACTTGTTGAATGTTTGCCGGTTCCCGCCTCCTTCTTCCTATACGAACGAACCCTGTTACAGAGACATTCCCTTTCGTTCAGTCACTACGACGTAACGTTAGTGACTAATGAATGGGGGTCCCAATACAATGACGCCACTCGACTGTCGACTGGAATTTTATCCCCAGGGGTGGCAGGGGCTTGCCAAGGGAAAGATACTTGCTCACTAAGGAGGCTTAGGGTGGAAATACACATGTGGGGGTTGCCGGAGGGGAACCATGCACACGGGGCACCTGGCCGGACATGAGGGTCTGGGCTCATAGAGGGCAGACTTACTGGTGTTGGCGTCGGTGCTGGAGGAGCTCAGGGCTTCCGGGAAGCTCACCTGAGAAGAAAATCGTACGTATCCAGTCTGTGGAGTGGAATGGCGAGCAAGCAAAGACACCTGAGCCTAGTACATAACCGGCCACTAGTAGGGGCGAGTACTTAGTCGGAACAGGCTCCACTCTGAGATTGTAGGATCTGTGAATGTATTCGGTGTCACCCAGCCTGCAGCTCTGCAGATGTCTGTTAGCAAGACGCCAAGTGCTAACCCAAGAGGAGGCACACTCCAAGTGGAGTGAGCCATGACCCCAAGGGGGCATGAACGGCCTGCTGCTGGTAAGCCAAAACAATGGTGTCCACTATCCAGTGAGACAGCCTTTGCTTTGAGAGAGCCCTTCGGGTTAACCACCTGGTCCCTGACGGGGTGGTGGGAACCTTGGGCACATATCCAGGCTGGGGTCTCAGGATCACGTGAGAGTAGGCCGGCCCGAACTCCAGGCACGCATCGTCAACCGAAAATGCCTACAGGTCCCCTACCCTCTTGATGGAGGCCAATGCGGTCAGGAGCGAAGTCTCTTCATTCATAAGAACTTAAGCTCGACTGAGCGCAAAGGCTCAAGGGGAGACCTCTGCAGAGCAACTAAGACTACTGAGAGGTCCCCAAGAGGGTATGAGGGGAGAGTGAGGAGGATTCAGTCTCCTCGCTCCCCTCAGGAACCTGATGACCAGGTCGTGCTGACTTACCTTTCTGTTCCCCAAGAGGTCGTGGTGGGCAGATATTGCGGCCACATATACTTTAAGGGTGGAAGGAGACCGCCTTCACTCCAACCCTACTTGGAGAAACGAGAGCACAGACCCGACCGGGCATCTCCAGGGGTCTTCTTGGCGAGAAGACACCAGGTGATGAAGAGGTTCCACTTCAATGCATAGGCGAAAGTACTCTGCCCTAGCGGAAGTGCTGGTAGCCACCAGCAGAAGTGGCAGGGTACTCAAACCTGCTGCGTCCACACGTGGAGGTTCCAAAGATCGGGACGTGGGTGCCATAGGGTGCCCTGTCTCTGAGGAGATACTCAGAGGAAAGTCCAGGGAGGGGCTGTCGCAAGGAGTAAGAGTTCGGGGAACCAGGTCCGGCCGTGCCAATACGGGGCGACCAGAAGGACCTGCTCCTTGTCCTCCCTGACTCTGCACATTAGCTGCGCGAGAAGGCTCACTGGGGGGACGCATATTCGCGTAGGCCCCGCGGTCAGCTGTGTGCCAGTACATCCGTGCCGAGCGTGCCCTCGGACAGGGAATAAAACAGGCAACAGAGGGAAGAGTCGTGGGAGGCAACAGATCTACCTGTGCGTCGCCAAACTGTTCCCAAATCAGCTGGACTGACTGGGGATGGAGTTACCATTCTCCAGGAAGAGGCTGAGACCGCAAGCTCGTGGGCTGCACGGTTCAGTTCTCCCGGGGCATGGACAGCACGAAGGGTCCTCGGATACTTCTGACTCCATAGGACGAGATGGTGGGCGAGTTGAGACATACGGCGGGAGCATAGATCAGCCTGGTGGTTGATGTACGCTACTGACCGTGTAGTCTGACCGGACTAGTACATGTTGACCCTTTAGCAATGCTAGGAAGCAGTGCAGGGCGAACCGTACTGCCAGCAACTCGAGGCAATTGACATGCAGGAGTCAATTGCAGGCAATTGACTGTCCAGGAGCCCGCGGCAGGATGTCCATTGCACATGGCACCCCAGCCCGTGGAGGAGGCATCTGTTGACACAACAATATGCCTGGAAACTCGTCCTAAGGGCCACCGGCCCGAAGAAATGAGGTTTGGCCACGGGGTGAGGGTCTGCAGGCAGGCCCAAGTCACTGTGACCTGGAGCGTGCCCGAATGCCCTGCCCGTCTCGGGACTCGATCGCGACACCAAAGCAGAAGCGGTCTCATAAGAAGCAATCCGAGCTGCGTTACCACGGCTGCAGATGCCATATGCCCCAGGAGCCTCTGAAATAACTTCAGTGGACCACACTCTTGCTCTTGAATTAACGAAGTGACTGTGCGCGCTCGCTGGTAAGCAGCACGCACATGGCGACATTTTCCGACATGGAGTCGGAAAACCATACTAAGAAAAGAGATCCTCTGCACGGGGCAGAGTCGCTCTTCTCCCAGTTGACCCGAAGGCCCAGATGGGCTAAGTGCCGGAGCACTTGGACTCTGTGTTCGCACACCTGCTCTCGAGAGTGAGCCAGTCGTCGAGGTAGTTCAGGATGCGAACCCCGTGCTGCCTGAGTGCCGCAAGGGCTGCCTCGATAGACTCCGTGGAGTCACGAGGGGACAGAGTGGGAGGACCGTGTACTGAATGTCCGCCCCTCAAAGCAAACCGTAGGAACGGTCTGCGTCGAGGAAGGAGACATGGAAGTAAGTATCCTTCAGGTCGATTGCTGCAACTAATCTACCGGACGAACACGTCCGAAGAGGCGTTCGCTACCAACATCCTGAACGGAAGCCTGTGAAGGGATCGTTCAGGACGGGCAGGTCCAGGATTGGCCGTAACCCACCGGTTTCCTAGGGTACAATGAAGTAAGGGCCGAGGGAGCCGGACTTCATTTCGGCTGGAGGGACAGGCTCGATCGCACCCTTCGCCAGTAGGGTGGCAACCTCTGCACGCATGACTGGGGCCTTTTTTTGGGCCCCACCAGGGAGTGCGGACTCCCCGGAAGCGGGGGGGAACCTGCGCGAACTGAATCGCGCAGCCGAGCCTGATGGTCTTCGCGACCCAGCGGACAGTCCCTGAAGCTGTACCCAGGCTCCCAGGAGCTGACTAGCGGGGTCACTCGAACCACAGACGTACCCCGGGTGGGGCAGCGAGGCAGCGCGAGCGGCGGCGAGCGGACTGAGGCAACTGAGCCGGTGGCTGGGTGCAGCAGCTAGCCGCCGGGGCAGTACGTGTTACAGCCTCAGTCTGCTCTTGGGCGGCCGAGAACCTTTGGGCGCAGTTCTCATCCGCGCCGCCGAAGAGGCCAGCTTGGGATATGGGTGAGTTGAGGAGGCGGGCTCACTCAGCCTCCCCCACACCACCAGGTAAGGCCAGGTGTTTCTCCTGGACCACAGCTGTGGACATCGCCCGACGGAGGGAGCATGTGGCCACCTTCACCGCCCAGAGGGCGGGATCAGTGGCGGCACGCAGCTCATTGTAGAGCCCTGGGTCGGCTCCATCCTCATGCATGTGCAAAGGGGCAGCGGCCTGTCCCGTAGCTCTGCAGGACCACACCACAGAAGTAGACGAGCCCACAGGCTTTAGGAGGGTGCTTAGGATTGCCACGTCGAAGCCCTCCATAGACACCGTAGTGCGCAACAGAGAGTTCAACAGTGGGGGGGACCCCAGTGTACCCTAGGCCACGGCCCCATCAAGGGCAGAGAAGGTGGAGGAGGCCCCCGAACGGTCACAGGAAGCTCGGAGACTTCCGGGACTGCATGATCTCCTCATGCACCTCGGGAGCGAAAGGCATTGGGGTGGGGTCCAACAGCTGTCGGGTGCCGCCCCCAAAAACCAATCGCGCAACCACGAGCACTCACTCCACACCAGCGCGAGGCTCGCGGCTGCCCGAGATAACATGGCTGTCAACTCTAGGTCGGATCAGGCAGCGCTGGCACACCCGAAGGTGGAGCACAACCTAATCGTCATCCCCAAAGGACTCTAGCCCACCTTGGGATGCGGCGATCGACATCTCGCTGCTATCTGGAGTGTGAACATAACGAACGAGGCATCAGAGACGGGCCGCTGTTTCAGTCCAGCACTCGCGGGAAGTGGTGTGCGAGAGGGTGGGCGTGGCCCGAGGAACGTATCGTCGGGGTTCTTAATACCACAGCACCGCCCTCAGGTCACCCTGGCCACCAGCCAAAGTACCACCTCACTCGGAGACGGTAGATTGGGGTGTGGCAGAGGGGACTCTCTCTCCTCACGGAGATCACGGAGTCTCGACCGCGACATCGCGATGGTCACGTTCCCGCAGTGGGAACATGACGCATCCACAAACACTGCCGACCGTGCTGAAGTCCAAACACAAACACATCGAGCAGTGATTGTGTCCATAAACAGCAACGGAGATCGATCACACCCGGAAGTGCACGGGCGAACCGTCTTGAAAAAGACGTGCCACACGCAAGCTATTTTGTGAGAGGAAAGCTCTGCAGAGTGCCGAAGCGCCCAGGGAAAACACACACAGCTGTTGCAGATCACTGCACAGATCAGCAGGCAGGCAATGTGAGATCGCTGGAACGCGTCGTCACACCAACACCCTGGAGAACCGCTCATCTCGAAGGCTTACAGGAATGAAGAGATGCTCTTGGCTCCAAAGCAGAAACATAATGCGATGTTGCCAGCGTACTTCCTTATATAAGAGCGTGTCTCCAGTTTCAAGTTCCTGGGGATCCATATCTCGGCGGACATGTCGTGGACAACCAACACCACCAGCCTGGTCAAGAAGGCTCACCAGCGCCTCTTCTGCCTGAGGACACTGAGGAAGAATCAGCTCTCCTCGGCTATCCTGGTGATCTTCTATCGCTGCGCAATAGAAAGCATCCTGACCAACTGTGTCGCAGTATGGTATGGGAGCTGCTCTGTTGCGGAGCGCAAGGCACTGCAGCGGGTGGTGAAAACTGCCCAGCGCATCACAGGGACTCCACTACCGGCCATCGAGCACATCCAGAGGAAACGCTGTCTGCATCGAGCTCGCAGCATCCTCAAGGACTCCTCTCACCCAGCCCACAGACTGTTTTCTCTCCTGCCCTCTGGCAGGCGTTTCAGGATCCTCCGGACCAGGACCAGCAGACTTAAGAACAGTTTTTTCCCCAGAGCTGTCTCTTTACTGAACTCAAACCCCCGTTGATCCACTTCCCTCATAAACTGCTAACTCTCCTACCTCACATCTGCCTTCACTTTATTTGCACTACCGACTGTTTATTACAGTAACAACTGTTTACTTATGCATTTTGCACTACTATACCTTAACTGGATTATGCTCATTTGCACTGCCGATTGTATTTATAGTACCTACTGTTTACATTTACATTTTGCACCGTACTTCTAACTGTAATATGCAACCATTTTCCACTGCACTTTTACACTTTTTTTTCGGATAGCTCTGTCCATAATTTATTGCACTACCTTAATCCACTGCTATATTCCTCATTTTAGCCTAACATATTATTGTATACCTCTATCTGTAAAATTCTGTTTATAGTAATATCCATCTGTATATTATATTCATAGTACATATTCACCTGTAAATTCTGTTTATAGTAATAGCCATCTGTATATTTATTCACTGTACATATTCACCTGTAAATTCAGTTCTGTTTATAGTAATAACCATCTCTCTATTTAAACATATTTATATATATTCAGTACATATCCATGTCCTGCACTTATGCTCATCAAAATGGCGCCGAGGATGGCTGCTACGTCGCGAGCTCCGTTGAAACATTGTAGTTTTTTGTTTGTTCTGTTTACAGTTTTTGTGTTTTTTGTCTTGAATGTTGTCTGCCTTACTGCATACGACAGTTTTGGACATTGGTTCGGCAATCACACACCGAAAACCGGACTTTAAATTCTTCAGTGACGACCCGCTGTTTACAAACACGGCAGCAGAGCCCTTTGTCTGGGCAGCCCGACCGCGAAAACGCAGCCGGAGAAGGGGAAGAAGAGCCGCCGTGCTCATCAGAGTAAGACGCCACGCAAACCGACCCCCGCTTCCCAGTATTTTACTAGCAAATGTTCGGTCTCTGGACAACAAACTCTGCGAGCTGAGAGCGCGGATCTCTTTCCAACGAGAGACGAGGGACTGCTGCATTATCTGCCTTACAGAAACTTGGATGTCTGCTGAGATTCCAGATTCGGCCATCGAAACCACGGGGTTCTCCGTGCATCGAATGGACAGAGAAAAAAGATCTCTCAGGGAAAAGCAAAGGCGGGGGTGTATGTTTTATGATCAACAGATCCTGGTGTGATCAGAGGAACGTACATTCTATCAAGTCTTTCTGTTCTCCTGATCTGGAACTTCTCATGGTTCTGTGTCGACCATTCTGGCTACCGAGGGAATTCACAGCGGTCATCATCACAGCTGTGTATATTCCCCCACAAGCCGACACAGACCGGGCACTAAAGGAACTGTATAGGACAGTGAGTGAGCAGGAAACCGCGCATCCTGAGGCTGCGTTTATTGTGACCGGGGACTTTAACAAAGCCAACTTCAAACGCATTGCACCTAAATACCACCAACATGTTAACTTCAACAAGCGAGGGAACCGTGTTTTGGATCACTGTTACTCTCCCTTCCGGGATGCCTACAAATTCCTCCCGCGCCCACCATTTGGCAAATCGGACCACTCTTCCGTTCTCCTTCTGCCCGCTTACAGGCAGAGACTGAAACAGGAAGCACCCGCCCTCAGAACCATCCAGTGCTGGTCGGACCAATCAGACTCTATGCTACAAGACTGTTTTGATCACGCGGACTGGGAGATGTTCCGGTCGGCCTCTGATGACGACATCGAGGTCTACGCTGAAAGCGTAACGTGTTTCATCAGGAAGTGCGTAGAAGACGTTGTTCTGACCAAAACAATTCGGCTGTACCCTAACCAGAAGCCGTGGCTAAATGGGGATGTTCGCGCGGCACTCAATGCGCGGTCCTTCACTTTTAACTCCGGTAATGCGGAGGAGCATAAACAAGCAAGTTATGCCCTCCGGAAAACTATCAGAGCAGCAAAACGCCAGTACAGGGACAATATTGAAGGACAGTTCAACACCACCAACTCCAGAAGCATGTGGCAGGGAATTAACACCATCACGGACTACAAAGGGAACACAAACTCCACCGTGAACACCGCTGGCTCTATCCCGGACGAGCTAAACACCTTCTATGCTCGCTTTGAGGGAACTAACACCGCCCTCGCGGAGAGAGAGCTCGTGGCTGAAGATGCAGAGGTTGGTGCACTCTCTGTATCTGTAGTGGATGTAACCCGATCCTTCCGGCGGGTGAACATCCGTAAAGCCGCGGGTCCAGACGGCATTCCGGGCTGCGTCATCAGAGCGTGCGCGAACCAACTGGCTGGAGTTTTTACGGACATTTTTAACCTGTCCCTCTCCCTGTCTGTGGTCCCCTCATGCTTCAAAACGTCAACCATTGTGCCTGTACCGAAGCAATCAAAAACCATCTGCTTAAACGACTGGCGTCCTGTTGCTCTGACCCCCATCATCAGCAAATGCTTTGAGAGAATAATCAGAAACCACATCTGCTCTGTTCCCCCCACCTCATTGGACCCACTGCAGTTTGCATACCGCAAAAACCGCTCCACTGATGATGCCATTTCATCCACTATACACACTGCTCTCTCCCACCTGGAAAAGAGGAACACATATGTGAGAATGCTGTTTGTAGACTACAGATCAGCATTCAACACCATTGTGCCCTCCATACTTGACGGGAAACTCTGGGCTCTAGGCTTAAACAGCTTGTTATGCAGCTGGATCCTGGACTTCCTGTCAAACAGACGCCAGGTGGTCAGAATGGGCAGTAACATCTCCTCATCACTGACTCTCAACACTGGAGCCCCTCAGGGCTGTGTTCTCAGCCCACTCCTGTACTCCTTGTACACACATGACTGTGTGGCAACCCACAGCTCCAACACCATCATTAAGTTTGCTGACGATACGACGGTGGTAGGTCTCATCACTGACAATGATGAAACGGCCTACAGAGAGGAGGTGCACACTGACACGATGGTGTCAGGAGCACAACCTCTCCCTCAACGTCAGCAAGACCAAGGAGCTGGTGGTCGACTTCAGGAGGAATGAGAGAGAACGCCGCCCCATCACCATCAATGGAGCTCCGGTGGAGAGAGTCAGCAGCTTCAAGTTCCTCGGTGTCCACATCACAGAGGAACTCTCATGGTCCGTCCACTCCGAGGCCGTTGTGAAGAAGGCTCATCAGCGCCTTTTCTTCCTGCGACGACTGAGGAGGTTTGGAATGAACCGCCACATCCTCACACGCTTCTACACCAGCACCATAGAGAGCCTGCTGACTGGCTGCATCAAAACCTGGTATGGCAACAGTACCGCCCGCAGCCGCAAAGCCCTGCAAAGGGTAGTGCGCACGGCCAGCTGCATCATCGGAGGTGAGCTTCCCTCCCGCCAGGACATTTACGCCAGGCGGTGTGTGAAGAGAGTTCAGAGGATCATCAGAGACTCTAGCCACCCGAGCCATGGGCTGCTCTCACTGCTGCCATCAGGCAGGCGGTACCGCAGCATCAGAACACGCACCAGCCGACTCCAGAACAGCTTCTTCCCACAAGCAATTAGACTCCTTAACTCTTGATTCATCAGGATCATAACACACACTGGACAGAATATCACTCAGCACAATCCACTGTAGATACACACACATTATATACACATTTATTTATCATATAGCATCTATTGTACATTGGATTCCTATTTGTGAATATTGTATACTGTACATTGTACATTACTATTATAGCTTAATGTATACTGTTTATTGTTTAATGTATGTTTAGTGTATATTGTTTAAAGTATATGTATATTGTAAGTATGTGTATATTGTTTAAAGCTGTGAGAACTACACTCACATTGTGTAAATTATTTATTGTTTATTGTAGAGTATACTGTGCTGTGAGTAATTGTGTGCGCATCAGATGTTATAATCTGTTGTTGCTTTAAATGTTGTACATGTCATGTCATGACTGCTATGTTGCTCGGAACTGCACCTAAGAATTTCACCTACTGTTGCACTTGTGTATATGGTTGAGTGACAATAAAGTGATTTGATTTTGATTTGATTGATGCAACCATTGTATATCCTGCACTTGCTGCTATTGCACTTCTGGTTAGACCTAAACTGCATTTCGTTGCCTTGTACTTGTACTTGTGTAATGACAATAAAATTGAATCTAATCTAATTTAATATACCCACATGGTGGGGCGGAGTTACACATGCAAATTCTGCATGCCCATGGCATCGGCACTGCCATTGGGCGTTGTTAAATTCTTGAAGATGATTGGCTTCTAAGCGAAACCCCCATTCGTTAGTCACTAACGTTACGTCGTAGTGACTGAACGAAAGGGAACTATACACATCACAACATGTAAATAGGAAAATGTTGGCATTATTTTGTCACTTATTGAGCAGTAGTCTAGCTGGAGCCGTTAACCTCCAGTCTTTGTGCTAAGCTAGGCTAGCGGTGGGTGCGTCAGACAGAGTTATGGCGTGCACAGAGATGAGAATGGTATGTATGGACTTATCTGAATAAGCTAAAGTCCTAAAAAGTCGGCATGTTCCTTTAACAAACTGAATTGGCTGCTGATGAACAGAATAGCTTTAAATGGCCAGGTGTGCTCATGTACTTGGAATTAGCTTGGTTAAAGGACCTCAGTAGCCTACTCATACAACAACAAATACATAGGGTTACAAGGAAAGCATTATATACAGAAAATAACGTAAAAGAAGTATTAAAATAAAAATATGTAACAATAAACCCAAGTCTTACCTTATGATGCTCTCAGTAGAATTCAAATAGAAAAGAAAGCAATTATTTATTTTTGGTCATGCGTTGAATCTCTTAAATTGGTGAAGACAACAGAAAATGTAAAAAATAAATTAAAATTAAAATTAAAGCTGCAAGCAGCATTTATCGGGGTTCAAGCAGTTTAAGGCTTTTAAGCACATATGCATAAAAATATATTATGTTTTATTTAGCAAGCATGTAACCACTTCGAAAACCGAAAGTAACTTATAAACGATCATATAAGAGATTCAAAGGGTACAGCCAACAGAACTGGGAGGAAGGAGGAATGGGACGAATTTAAGTAATGAAAGTTAATAGGAAAAAGAAAATAATGTTTTATGTTGCTTTAAAATAAGTGAACGTTAATATGATCAATAAGTTTGCTAATGGTTCTTAGCAAAGTGTTGGGAACAATAGTTTGTGAGCAAATGTAAGTCTTTAGTAATTTTCAGCATGCATATTGAGAGGGACCTCAACACGACCAGCATTAACACAGATGACAGATGATTGCTTAGCACAGATTGAGGAAAATAAATTAGGAGCAGTATTGTTATATTTTATTTCACAATTACTTTTCATACTGTACATTGATTTGAAAGTGATCTGTTTAATAGGGTATTATATTGGAAGTTTTCAGTTGTGAAAGAGTTGCAATGTGGTGTACCTCAAGGAAGTTGACCATTACTATTTTCTATTTTACCAATACACTTCCTATTGTTTTAAAGTGTGCATGGACAGTCACGGACAGTGTATTTTTTTACTTGTTGGGACCTCAGGAAGAGTAACCACTGCCTAGGTATTGGCTAATGGGGATCCAAAGAAAGAGATAAACTTAGATCATAGATGAAAAAAGATCATTTACAGCCAATTTACCAAGGAATACTTTTTCAATGAACATTTTTAAAAGTTTTTTGGCAGTTATAGCACAACGTCTTGCCCAATCTCCACTACTTTTTAAAGTGTCCTCAGAGTGTGTCCATACATATGTGTGTCAAATTTGTTATAAATATCTCACTTAATTTTGAGGTTTTAGACCAGGGGTGTCCAAAGTTGGTCCTCGAGGGCCACTGTCCTGCAGAGTCTAGCTCCAAGTTGCCTCAACACCCCTGTCTGAAAGTTTCTAGTATGCCTAATAAGACCTGTTGAATTGGAGTTGGAGCTAAACTCTGCAGGACAGTGGCCCTCCAGGAGAAGGATTGGACACCCCGTTATTATAGACACTTACAGTATATTTATGAGAGTATAAAAATGACCTTTGGGCATCATTGATTGGATTTCACTTCCTATCATAGTTTTGACATTGTTGTTTAGCTATTGACCTATGTTATCAAATTTCCTGTGATGATTTTGTCTCAATCGGACTAGCAGTTTCGAAGATAATAGCAAAAGTTTTGAAAGGCTAAATACACTGTTACACAAACCATAAAGAAAAACCTGCCATGTTTGGTATCGTTGGACTCGGCAAGGATTCAGGAGTCTAAGGAGGTGACTTTTGTGAAAAACATTGGCTTGAAACTTCTTAGGCTCCTTCAAGGCATTGTGCCGATATGCAAACTGAGTTTTTTGAGATACACCAATGTTCTCAGACTATCATGGCACCCTGGACAAAGATACTGCATGCCAACAATTATCAGACTAATGGTTGGGTGTGGTTATAGCCATTTTCATGACAATTTTTTCTTCTTACAGCGCAATTTTTTTAAAGTAATTGAAGTTTGAGCTCATAGACATGTGACCCGAGTTTAGTGAAAATATCTTGTTCCGATCAGAAGTTATAGTCATTTTAGTTAAAGTGGCCCCTGACACGTTGAACATTTTGGATCCCCTTAGCGACTATGAATTGAATTGTTTTTTTTTTTCATAATTATTAATAGTCTCTCTCCAAAGAACATTCCTACAGTGGTTTGATTCTGATCAGGGAAAAAATGTGGGAGTAGTTGGCAAAAGTAGGTTTTTCAAAAAACTCAATTTCTCGAAATCGGTGCCGAAGGGTGAGCCAATCCGAGGCATGCATGTTGTCCGCCTTGAGCCAAGGATTCCAAGGATATAAGATATTTGAGCCCACGCCTAACGGTTTAGGAGTTATGAGCCATTTCATACTTTTGCTTGCTATAGCGCCCCCGTCAGGCCGGTCGGGACGTGCCTCGGTGACGCTGGTAGTTGTTGTGAGTATTACCAGCCCTGAAAGTTTCATGTCTCTACGACTTACGGTTTGGTCTGCCCGATCAGTTTTAGATGGAGAATGATGCATCATGGGAAAATTAACAATTACAATAGGGTTTCAGCCTTTCAGGCTTGAACCCCTAATAACAGAGGGCATAAAAAGGGCCTTAAAAGCCTATAAAAAAATAAAGTATAGGGTCTCAGAGCTTGATTTTTGAGCTGCTGGTTACAAAAACTTTATCAAGCGTTTTGACATGTGCGTCGGAGAGGTCAAAGGTCGATTTTCGCATTTTCAGCTCATTTATCATGGAAATGCTGTGTTTTAAAAAAAAAAAAACTTTTAAACTGTAGTACCTCTACTGGTGGCCCGATCTCCACAAAAGTTTGTACGCTTCTTTAGAATAATATGGCACACGTGCTCAGCTAATTTGGTGAAGTTTTGCGCAGAGCAGACCCTTTTTCAGTCATTTAATGGTCATTTTGCATAGGATCATATAGAGCATTTTTTCACCTTTATAAGAGTTAAACCACCATTAATGGCCATAACAGTTTGCAAGCTTCTTTGGGATCACGTGACACATGTGCATGCCCGATTTGGTGAAGGTGTATGCCAATCAGGCCGGAAGAGGGCCGCTTTCAGCCATATAATGGATTTTCCATTGAAATACATAATTTTATATACAGGTCCTTCTCAAAAATTAGCATATTGTGATAAAGTTGATTATTTTCCATAATGTAATGATAAAAATTAAACTTTCATATATTTTAGATTCATTGCACACCAACTGAAATATTTCAGATCTTTTATTGTTTTAATACTGATGATTTTGGCATACAGCTCATGAAAACGTCTCGGTTACGACTGTAACCTTAGTTCCCTGATAGGGAACGAGACGCTGCGTCACCGCTTTGGGAACGCCTCTGCGTGATTGCGTCGTGAAGCACGTTTGTCATCAGTCCAATAGAGAGACGGAACGTCATAGGCGGGTGACGTCATAGACCCGGAAGCTATAAAGCATACCGGCAAACACACGCCGTTAGCTTCTGAAGAAGGCCTGAAACAAGGCGCTTGCGGGCATGCGAGGAGTATGGCCGGGTGACGCAGCGTCTCGTTCCCTATCAGGGAACTAAGGTTACAGTCGTAACCGAGACGTTCCCTTTCAAGGGAACTCGAGCTGCGTCACCGCTTTGGGAACGAGAATACCCACGTCCCCATGCGAGTCTGGATGCCCGCCTGTAACAGCTACTAGGCGAGCACCCGAGACCCTGGAGTAGCAGAAATATCTAGTTCATAGAACCTGACAAAAGTATGTGGCGAGGACCACCCCGCCGCATCACACACTTCCTGCAGGGAGGCCCCTGCCAAGAGAGCTTGAGAAGCAGCCATACTCCTAGTGGAGTGGAACTGAACAGCCAAAGGAGAGGGCTGTCCGGCCGCCACATAAGCCAGTGAGATAGCCTCGACTACCCACTTGCTCATCCTCTGCTTTGACACCGGACCCCCACGGGATGGAGGTCCGTAGCAAACAAATAACTGATCAGTTTTCCTCCACAGGGCAGCTCTGTGGACATAAGCGTCTAAAGCGCGAACGGGACAAAGCAGATTTAACTTTTCCTGGTCTGACGTCGTAAAGGGGGGAGGACAGAAGGCCTGGAGCACAATAGGTCTCACAGGATTAGTGAGGACCTTAGGAATGTACCCGGGCCTCGGAGAGAGAAAGGCCTTAGCCATACCCGGGGCAAACTCCAAGCACGAGGGTGCAACAGAGAGGGCTTGCAAGTCCCCAATTCTTTTAAGAGAAGAAATAGCAAGAAGAAAAATAGTTTTGAAAGTGAGAAACTTCTCAGAAACTTCCTCGAGCGGCTCGAAGGGAGCCTCGGAAAGGCCTTGAAGGACGATAGATAAGTCCCAGGCCGGCACCCTGGTGCGCGTCACAGGTCTCAGTCTCAAGGTTCCACGGAGGAAACGGGTTACTAGCGGGTGTCGCCCTAATGAAACTCCACTCAAAGGAGTGTGGTAAGCAGCTATGGCCGCCACGTACACCTTTAGTGTGGAGGGGGCTAACCCAGCAGAGAATCTCTCCTGCAGGAACTCCAGCACCACGCTCGCAGGGCAGTTAACTGGATCCCGCAGGCGATCTCGACACCATAAGGTGAAGAGTCTCCACTTTAGGTAGTAAAGTTTCCTCGTAGAAGGAGCTCTGGAGTGTAGAATGGTCTCAACAACCTCAGTTGAGAGACCGGAACTTATGAGCTGGGCCCCCTCAGAGGCCAAGCCCACAGTTTCCACAACTCCGGGCGGGGGTGAACAAAAACTCTGCCCGCCTGAGAGAGAAGGTCCCTCCTGAACGGGATCTCCAGGGGAGAGCCGTCGAGGAGAGACACCAGATCCGAGAACCATACCCGGCCCGGCCAGAACGGGGCTACTAGCAGAAGACGGGCCCCGTCCCGGCGCACTCTCTCTAGAACTCCCGGAAGCAGAGCGATCGGGGGGAAAGCGTACAGGGGCAGCCTCGGCCACTCCTGTACCATCGCATCCAGTCCGAGAGGAGCTGGAGGCGACAGGGAGAACCACAGATGACAATGAGAGTTCTTGTGAGTGGCGAACAGGTCCACTTGGGCCCTGCCGAACTTCTCCCAAAGGAGCTCCACCACATCGGTGTGGAGTCTCCACTCCCCGGGCCTTGGCCCCTGCCTCGACAGGATGTCTGCTTCCACGTTCAACCGCCCAGGAATGTACATAGCCCTGACTGACAGCAATTTTCCCTGAGCCCAGAGGAGGATAAGGCGCGCCAGCTTGTATAAGCGACGGGACCTCAAACCCCCCTGATGGTTGATGTAGGAGACCACCGATGTGCTGTCTGTGCGCACAAGCACATGATGGCCCCTGAGATGCGGCAGGAAGTGCTTCAGAGCCTGAAACACCGCCAACATTTCCAGGCAATTTATATGCCACAAACACTGGTGCTCCTGCCACAGACCCTGGCCGTCAGGGAGGCATCCGTGGTCAGAGAAGTACGCTGTCTGTACTTCTTGAGTCATCGCCGGAGCCTGCACCGGGTCCACCACAGTGGAGAGGACCCCGTTGAAGCTGGGGGGACGGCATCTGAACTGAATCGCGTACCCCAACTTTACGCATCGCAGGACCCAACGAGATATGTGAGGCAGATTTTCCCACTCTGACACAAAATCTACTAAGGGAACCAGCCTCTCGAGGCTGGTCTCTGATGTACTCTGCAACATCAGTGCAGCGCCCTGAAGCGGCGAACCGGCAGGGAACGACTGACTCGACGGCATAATTTCCCTCCGAAGAGGGTGCGGGCCATCCTCGGATGACCCGCGGGGCCCCTCCGCGCCCCGGCACTCGGGCGGGGTTGGCGGACTGACCCCGTGAGGGTACCGCGGACGCACGGGTACCATGTACAGCGGTAAGCACAGTGCGCCCGCGGAGGGGATCACCCTCACTGTCCTGGGCCCAGAGGCGTCAGGACTTCTTTGACGCAGCCTTCCTCGCCACAATGACTGTCCTCAGATCAGCCCTGGGGTTAGAAGGCTGCGCCTGTGAGCGCCGCGCACCGATGACCCTTTCTGCGGGAGTGTACGAGTGGCGACACTCACTCTCTGCTGCGCCCTGTGTGAGGAGCTCGTACTCGGCATCTGCTGCTCCCGCCCAGCAGCACCTGGGGCTTACGGGGAAGGAACTGCTTGAGCGCCGCTGCCTGTTTTTTCGCCTCCAGGAACCTGTCGGTAACCATGGTGACAGCGTCACCGAACAGGCCCTCCGGAGACAGCGGCGCATCAAGCAAAAAGCTCTTGTCCCTTTCCTTGATGTCCGTAAGATTCAGCCATAAATGCCTCTCCGTGGCCACCAGGGCTGCCATAGAACGGCCGACGCATCGGGCCGTCTCCTTGGTGGCACGGAGAGCTCGATCGGCAGTCAATCGAAGTTCATTAATAGTATCGACTCCGATCTCGTGGCTTTCCCCCAGGTCCCTTAGCAGATCAGCCTGATATGCCTGCACAATAGACATTGTGTGCAGACACGCAGCGGCTTGACCTGCTGCCGAGTATGCTTTGCCCACAAAAGATGATGTCACTTTAAGAGGTTTTGTGGGCAAAGTCGGAGCCTTTACGGTCGACGCAGACTCGGGTGACAGATGGCTCGCAAGCGTCTGTTCAACCCGAGGCAGCTGACCATAAACGTGTCTCTTACACCCCGCGATATTGCTATAAACTGACGTTTGCGGGGTGAAAATGCGTGCAGACACGGGCCGCTTCCAAGACCTCGACACCTCGGTGTGGAGGTCCGGGAAAAACGGCAGACTCCTTCGAGGAGGCTGAACAGAGCGCGTGGGGAGAAAGCGCTCGTCGAGTCTGCTTTTTACGGCAGCTCGCTCATGATGTTCATGTGGCCAGTCAATGTGTAATCTGGCCACCGCTCTGCTCAGCACCTCCATGAGCTCCTCACTTGCAGGGGACTGAAGTGACGAGTCTCCACCCCCTGCATCGATGCTACAGACATCAACCTCCTCGGAGGAAGATAGCTGCAGCATCGCGGCCGCTCCCCGGGCGGGAGAAGCCGCAGAGTGGGCTCCCGAACCCAGAGAAGCAGCGCTGGATCTGGCGGGTGAAGGAAGAGATAGGGCGGGGCCCGTCTCCATCCCCTCCGTCAGATCCTTTTGCGAACCCCACGACATGAGTCGCCGCTGAGCCTCAGCAGCAGCGGGACCCGTGCCGTGGGGAGCGCTAGCCGGGACGCCCTCCTCAAAGAGCGCCCGGCGGGATCGCAGCACGCGAAGAGGCAGCGCCTCACAATGCTCACAGCCGGCACCCTCGAGTGCCGACTGCGCGTGCTGCTCACCCAAACAAACAACGCACATCAAGTGTGTATCCCCGCTCGTGATGTAGCGAGAGCAGGGAGGAACACACTGTCTGTAACGCTGTTCGCTCGTCATTTTTCTCTCTTTATATAATGTGGGTGTGAGTGCAAACAACAAAAACAGTCTGAACTCAGACACAACACAAATCACATGGACAGAAACACAGAGCGCTTGTTGAAGGCAACAGAAGCTAACGGCGTTTGTTTGCCGGTGTGCTTTATAGCTTCCGGGTCTATGACGTCACCCGCCTATGACGTTCCGTCTCTCTATTGGACTGATGACATACGTGCTTCACGACGCAATCACGCAGAGGCGTTCCCAAAGCGGTGACGCAGCTCGAGTTCCCTTGAAAGGGAACCCAAAATTCCTATCTCAAAAAATTAGCATATTTAATCCGACCAATAAAAGAAAAGTGTTTTTAATACAAAAAAGTCAACCTTCAAATAATTATGTTCAGTTATGCCCTCAATACTTGGTTGGGAATCCTTTTGCAGAAATGACTGCTTCAATGCGGCGTGGCATGGAGGCAATCAGCCTGTGGCACTGCTGAGGTGTTATGGAGGCCCAGGATGCTTCGATAGCTCATCCAGACTGTTGGCTATACACGGTGTATATATATATATACGGTGACCTGTATATATATATATATATATATATATATATATATATTGTGCAATATAAATAACTGCACAAACACAAAATTTTATATAAATCCAGCAACTTGAAAATCAAAACTTTAATGTAAAAAAGCCAACAGGCTTATATGACTCTTTTCTTTTATAGATCTAATTATTTTGCTAAGTACAAAATTAGTTTACCTCCAAAACTTTTAACATATACCAATGTGTTATTCAAAACACTTTTCAAGCTTAATGTTTAAGCTTTAACCCTTAAATGCATGAATGTTTCGCCAATCATGATTACATATCCGGGTCTTTAGCGACCCGGATCTATATCTAACACGGATGGGTCTCTACCTGTCACGATAATCTAAAACTTTCCTGATATTGGAGTAACAATTACAGAAGAATAAAATAAAGCATATTTCGTTACCTTTTGGAGCTTGGGTTCAGTTTGAGCAGGTGTTTTATAGCATCATCACTGTCCTCGTCAGAGCTCAATTCAGTACATTCAGCATCTGCCTCATATTCCCCATCTCAAACATATTCTCTAAACATCTTCAAAATCAATACTTTGATCTCTGACAGCTTCGGCATATTCAGCATCAAGTGACAGTGACAGTAATGCTTGATTGTGTTCAGTTCTTGCTCTGCAGTAAATCAGAGCCATTTCAAGTTTTGCTGATGATACTTCATATTCTTTTGTTTTCTGCCTGCGGTGACTATGAGTGAAACGTCACTTCATCATTGTGTATCAGACATTGCCACCTTGTGGAATAAAGGTGAATTGCACTTATTTTGTCATATAGATTAATTTATTATTGTGCAGAAAAAAAAAAAGTACTCTTACACACTTCAGGTTGTTAGCGACCCTATACAATTTTTACAAAAAACTAATGCAAAAACAGACATTCTTTTATAGTTTTATTTGTTTTCTCTTGTTATATTGTTTATAATGAATTGACTGAGGAATACTAATAAAGTTGATGTCTAACTTTAAAAAATGAATGAGAAGGAAGATAGTGAATGACGTCCCTGACGTCCTAAAGACCTGAGGTATGCATTTAAGGGTTAATGTTACAGTCTGTGTAAATACAAGTGTCATTTTTAAAAATGTGGTAAATATTTGATTTACTCTAATTGTATAACAACAGCTGTTATTTGATGTAATGTCATAGTTTTGTACATTTTGTAAATAAAATGTCTTCATGCCAACTTGATCAAGTGAGTTCTTTATTAATTGACTTAAAATTGCTTTCATAATAATGATATGTTTGTATAGAAGATTAAGTTGTTTAATTATATATAATTAAAATGTAAGGAAACTTTTTGGCTGGGTATTCAATTTTTAAATGAAAGATTAATGAACAGTATATAAATGGAGCTGGGCCGTGTCTTGCATGCTATGCGCATTAGTAGCGTCCAGATTCTGGCTCGACAGCGGCAGTGTTAGCAAGGTAACGATTGATTGATTCAGGGCTGATCACAGGCATCCGATCCGCCCTAAGTGCACTGCAGCAGACGGGAGTGGGCCGAGTGGTAGTCTCCGGCAGGCGAGAATCTACTGGAACTGGCCTGAGTATATTTTGCTATCTGGGTCTATTTACAATTCCTATCAGAATGAATGGACTCTAGGAGGGTGGCGTGAAATGGTGAATTGTTAAATGTAATTTATATTGAGATTTTAAAAAATAAATAAATAAGCTACCGTGCAACACATCCATACACAACAATTTACACTAATTTGATGAAAGTGTGAACTCGTGAATGAGTAGGCTATTAGCTAATACTCATTTACGAGTTCACACTGGGTGAATTCAGGTTGATTAAGACACTTTTTGCCATTGAGATAAAAAAAAGTGTCCCAATCAACCAGAATTCCCCCTACATCAGCATTTTGGCCCGAACCCAGAGTAGCCTATCCCCCCCATGATAGAGATCGTCTTGAACTAGACTGTATTGTATTATGGCTTGTATTGACGTCTAATAAGAGTTTATTAAATTAAAGTGAGGAGATGTGGTGGTGGAAGGATGCTAAAAAAAACTGTCAACGAATGGAGGTAAATCTGCTGTAGCTACACCTCTTATCAGAGCCGGCCCAAGGCATAAGCGAACTAAGCGGCCCCCAAGGGGCCCCCAAGAGCACATTAAATGACTTTTTGTTGTATGTTATTTTATGTTTATTGAAATCGCAAAATGGCCTTAAAGCTACACTGTGTGATATTTTCCCCCATCTAGCGGTGAAAAGGTATATGACCATCCAGTAAATATTAGGTTCTGTTCCTCCCAATTCCGATTTCGTTTTAACTCCTACGGTGGCCGTTTTAGTCCAAGATTCCAAGATTTTAGTCCAAGAATCACATGGCTTCCAGTTCAATCCAGACACGGTGCCATCGAGTGTTAAAACACGAAAGGCGAAGCTTGAATTTACGGGTATGTCCCTCTTTGGATAATGTACTTTCAAGATGGAGGGGCAACATGGCGACCCCCATTCGAACCCCTTACCCGTATGTATATTCAATGGCATATTATAAATTTACGAGAATACTTTATAACTTGAAATAAGTAAATATACATTAATGAGCACTTATATTTTTGAAAGAACTAAGTGTTTTTAGCTAAGAATAAACTAAAAAAGTTACACAGTGTAGCTTTAAACAATTACTAAATAAACTGCAAAATGTTAAGTTTTCTAATATATGCACGGATTGATTCTGACAGCACTGGGGTCCAAAGTGCGAGAAAATCGGATGGATTTAGTAAACACGGTCTGTAGTAAACAAACACGGACGTTCAAATGATTGTGTAACGCGCGAAAACAACATGAGAGGGAGTAAATGCAGAATTAAAATTCTTGAATGAGCTAAACATTTACAGTTTGAGTGGTCATTTTGACACACTTTCTTGTGATGAGAACTGTGACCGATTGCATTGATCATCTGAAGTGCACGCGCTGCCGGAACGGCACTCTACAAAGTGGGAGCGCAAACATTATTTAAAGCGGAAACACAATTTAAAGCAGCACTCTTTAGTGAAAGCGCAAACATCATTTAAATCACCAGATCACATTTAGTTTTACTAGCATGATTATTCAAAGCATTTTAGATGGTTTATTCTATATGTATAGTGCATTAATAGCGGGAGAGGCGGGACATAGCGAGCACCGGGAGAGATGCCTGCATTGAAAGTTTTGTGACTAATTAGTGATTAGATTCAGTGACATTTTTACCTTAAAGGGTTAGTTCACCCAAAAATGAAAATTCTGTCAGTAATTACTCACCCTCATGTTGTTCCAACCATGTAAGACCTTCGTTCATCTTCGGAACATAATTTAGTATATTTTTGATGAAATCTGAGAGCTGTCTCACTCCTCCATAGGCTTTCAGAGGGAATGAAACTTGATGGCCCAGAATAGTAAGTAAAAACGTCATTTAAGGAGTCCAAATGACTACAGTGGCTCTGTATTAAGTCTATCATGCGACGAAAATACTTTTTGAGCGGAAAAACAACAAAAATAACGACTTTATCACACTATTATTGTTGTTCAATTTGAGCCTCTGACAAGAGTTCGCGGGAGCGCCATGACGCATGCACGAGAACTGAGATTACGGCGTTCTTCTTCTACTACTACTTGTTACTGGCTGCTCACTCTTTTGGAGTAGTACCGCCATCTACTGTACGAGATGAGGTCTCGACATTGCCGGAAGCGCAACAAGGTCTGTTTACAAGCAGAAGAAGACGCGCACTGTATGCAAAAGTGCGTTCGTCGATATGTCCGCTGATTTCAATGTAGATGAAGATGAAAACTTGGATTTTTTTAACCAACCATACATATATATATATATGTATATGTGTATATATATATATGTGTATGTATATATATATATACATATATATACACATACATACATACATACATACATATATATATACACATACATACATATACATACATACATACACATACATACATACATACATATATATATATACATACATACATACACATACATATATATATACACATACATACATATACATACATACATACACATACATACATACATACATATATATATATACATACATACATACACATACATATATATATACACATACATACATATATACATATATATATATATATATATATATATATATATATATATATATATATATATATATATATATATATATATATGGTAGCGGCTCACGATCATTTATTGGGAAAGTGTGTAAGGTAAGTGTCATAATGAGTCTCGGAGCCAAATGCAAGTTCACAAATGTTTATTAGAAGGAGGCAAGAGAGGGTCAGATGAAGCACAAAAGTCACAGTCCACAGAACAGAGACCACACGCGGTGTTCCACGAGGTAATCCACTCTGGTCGGTAGACCGGGAAGAAATCCTCATACAGCAGGAGACTGACGATAACGTCTGAACACTGGACAGAAGGGAAAACAACGCCCGACAGAAAAGGACGCTCACCGGAACCTGAACGATACTGGATCTCGCCTAAAAACAAAGCGCACCAGTAATACCAGGAAAACAGAACACAGTTCACTCGAGGTCAAGTTCACAATATCCACAGGCGTGTGAACTCTGGGCTAAGACGAGCCTCCAGATGCCTGCGACCGAACCTGAGGAACTGGAGAGGAACAGCAAGATGAACCGACTGGACAAGGACAGCATGACAGACAAACCAAGACAATGAGCACGCGACGAGAGACAGGACAGAGTGCTATAAAAAGGGAACAGCTGATGAGACACGACAGGTGAACAATTACTGAAACGAGCGGGAGGAGCCAGTGAACCCGTGAGGAACCACCACCAACAGGTAAGACAACATACACACACACATGATCACCCAGGAGTCCTGACAGTATCCCCCCCCCCATGACCGGCACCGGACGGGCATGGAGGAGACTCACCCTGTCGCCGACGGAGATCCTCGATCAGGTCAGGATCCAGTATATCCCGGGCCGGAACCCAGGACCTCTCCTCCGGACCGTAACCCTCCCAGTCCACTAAATACTGAAAACCTCTGCCCCTGCGACGAGAATCTAGTAATCTCCTAACAGTATAGGCAGGAGCACCATCCACTAGACGAGGGGCGGGGGGTTTAGGGGCAGAGACAGGGGGATTGTTCTGGGCAAAAATCACAGGTTTAACCCTGGATACATGAAAAACTGGGTGAACCCGACCAAGAATAGGAGGTAACTTAAGCTTGACCGCTACCGGATTAATGACCTTAGATATACTGTATGGCCCAATGAAACGAGGAGCCAGCTTACGAGAAGGCTCACGGAGAGGCAGATCCTTGGTGGAAAGCCATACCTTTTGTCCACACACATAACGGGGTGGAGGTCGCCGGTGACGGTCAGCCGCAGCTTTGGTTCGTCTGGAGTTTTGTAACAAGAGTGATTTAGCTTTCTTCCAAGTGCGTCTGCACCTGCGCACGAAAGCTAAAGCAGATGGAACCGCTGCGTCGGGCTCCTGTGATGGGAAAAGGGGAGGTTGATATCCGACAGATAATTCGAACAGAGACAAATTAGTGGATGCGACGGGAAGAGAATTATGAGAATACTCAACCCAAGGAAGCTGTTGGCACCAAGAATTCGGATATTTAGACGACAGACAGCGAAGCGACCAAGATCCTGATTAGCCCGTTCGCATTGCCCATTGGTCTGCGGATGATAACCAGAAGACAGGCTGGCTGTAGCGCCGATCTGTCTACAAAACTCCTGCCAAAAACGAGAGATGAACTGAGGACCCCTATCTGAAACTACATCAGTCGGAATGCCGTGTAACCGAAAGACGTGATTAATCAAAACCTGAGCCATCTCCTTGGCAGAAGGAAGTTTAGGCAGGGGAATAAAATGAACCGCTTTAGAAAACCGATCCACCACAGTCAATACGACAGTGTTACCATTCGACGCCGGTAAGCCGGTGACAAAATCAAGGGCTATATGAGACCAGGGGCGGGAGGGGACGGGCAAAGATTTAAGCAGACCAGCGGGAGGTTGATTAGATGCTTTATTACAAGCACAGACTGAACAGGCTAATACGAACTGTCTGACGTCCGAAGTCATAGAAGACCACCAAAAACGTTGACGGATGGCAGCCAACGTTCTCCGAATTCCTGGATGGCCGACAAACTTGGATTCGTGACCCCACCGGATGACATCGGAACGTAGACGCTCAGGAACCCATAGACGACCCGCCGGACACCCCTCCGGGACCTCCCCCTCTCGGCCGGCCTCTCTCACCCGCTGTTCGATCCCCCACACGAGGGCACCGACCACCCTCCCCTCCGGGAGAATGGTCTCGGTCCGCTCCGAGCCGGAACCCTCGAACAGACGGGAGAGAGCGTCAGGTTTAGTGTTTTTAGACCCTGGCCGGTACGAGAGGGTGAAGTCAAAACGCTCGAAGAAAAGTGCCCAGCGAGCCTGTCTAGATGTTAATCTTCTGGCTGAACGGATATATTCCAAATTCTTATGATCCGTCCAGACCAGAAAGGGTTCCGAGGTTCCCTCCAACCAGTGACGCCACTCACCCAGAGCGAGTCTAACCGCCAGCAGCTCCCGATTACCTATGTCGTAATTTCGCTCCGCTGGGTTTAACCGATGAGAGAAAAAAGCGCACGGATGCACTTTCCCGTCAACAGAGGATCGCTGAGATAAAACGGCGCCAACCCCGACATCAGATGCATCCACCTCCACTATAAATTGTTTCGCCGCATCGGGAATAGAAAGAACAGGTGCAGAGATGAAGCGGGACTTTAATTCATCAAAGGCCTCCTGAGCCTCAGTATTCCAACGGAAACACACTTTAGAGGAAGTAAGAGCGGTAAGAGGTTTAGCGATCTGACCAAAGTTTCTGATGAAACGCCGATAAAAGTTGGCGAAGCCCAGAAATCGCTGAAGCTCTTTACGAGTGTCGGGCACTGGCCATTCGGCGACCGCTTTAACTTTAGCAGGATCGGGACGAATCTCTCCCTCGGCTATGACAAAACCCAGAAACGAAACCGACTCCCTGTGGAACTCACACTTCTCCGCCTTAACAAAGAGCTGATTCTCTAACAGCCGTTGTAAAACCTGGCGAACATGCTGGGTGTGTATCTGCATAGAGGGAGAAAAGATGAGAATGTCATCGAGATACACAAAGACAAATTTGTTAATCATGTCACCCAGCACTTCATTGACCATGGTTTGGAAGACAGCCGGTGCGTTACAAAGACCGAACGGAAGAACGCAGTATTCCCAGTGCCCTGATGGTGTATTAAAGGCTGTCTTCCACTCATCGCCCTCCTTGATACGTACCAAGTGATAAGCGTTGCGCAGATCTAACTTGGTAAACACGTGCGCTCCCTGAAGTAACTCGAACGCTGACGACATTAAAGGCAAGGGGTATTTATTCTTAACAGTAATGTCATTCAGCCCTCTGTAATCAATGCACGGACGAAGGGACCCATCTTTCTTCTTAACAAAGAAAAATCCAGCGCCAGCTGGAGACGAGGAGCGGCGAATGAGACCGGCATTAAGAGACTCATTAATGTACTTATCCATAGCCTCTCTCTCTGGTTTAGAAAGGGAAAATATGCGACCCTTAGGCGGAGAAGTGTCTGAGAGAAGTTTGATTTCACAATCATACGACCGGTGAGGAGGCAGGGAAGTAGCCCGGGCCCTACTGAACACCCGACACAGATCAGAGTACTCCGCCGGAACTCCCGAGAGATCAACATCCGGAACCTGAAAAGTAGAACACACAACAGGAGAAGGAGCAGGACCGAGACATGAAACATGACACGAAGACTTCCACGATAACACAACACCGTTCTGCCAATCAACGTGAGGATTATGTTTGGTCAACCAATCATGCCCTAAAATGACCGGCGATTGGGAATGTTCTAATAGATAGAATTCGATCTCCTCACGATGATTGCCAGAAACAAACAAACTCACAGGGGGAGTGCGATGGGTGATAACAGCCATATGCTGTCCCTTTAAAGTCCAGGCGGAGAGGGAAGAAGACAAAGGAATAAAAGGAATATTCCATGATTCGGCCACACCGGCATCCAGAAAACTCGCCTCCGCACCAGAATCCAGCAACGCCTGTGAATGAAAAGACTGTTTATAGTTTATGATTACTGGGAGTGTAGTACAGCTCACGGGAGACTTCAATGACGACACGCCCACCGAAACTCTCAAAGTCATAGGCGGGCAGTCTCTCTTTATCGGACACGCGACGGCAATATGCCCCGCCTTACCGCAATACAAACACAAACCACAGGCCAGACGACGATGTCTTTCGGTGGCGGTCAGACGGAGCTTTCCCAGTTCTTTGGGCTCTTCCGTTTGGAGAGAAGATGCGGTGAATTCCTCCGGTTCAGAGACGGCGAGATGACGAAACGACCGGCGGATGTCACGTTGACGGTGGCGGGTCTCGATCCTCAACGCCAGGTCGATCGCCGTCTCTAGCGATGTCGGCGGATCCCGTGCAGCGATCTCATCCTGAATCTCAGGGTTGAGACCCTCGAGAAACTGAGCCCGTAATGCGGCGTCATTCCAGCCGCAGGTGATGGCTAGCGTCTTGAACGCGATGGCGTAATCCGTGACGGAAGAGGTCCGTTGCAGTAGTCTCACTAGCTCGGCTGCTGCCATGTCCCCACGAACCGAGCGATCAAACAAACTCAACATCTCCATTTCAAAAGCCTCAAACGAAGCCGTGCACGGAGCCCTGGCTCCCCATACAGCCATTCCCCACTGTCTCGCCTTTCCGGTGAGTAGTGTCAAAACATACGCCACCTTGGATGATGAAGCGGCGAACCGCCGTGGTTGAAGTGCAAAGACAAGGGAACACTGCTGCAAGAAGGCCAGGCATGAGTTGGGATCGCCGTCGAAGGACGGAGGTGTCGCCGCGTGTGGCTCACGGTCTGCAGGTGCATTATCAACAGGTGCAGACGGAAAACGCTCATCGACCTGGGAACCAATCTGGTCTACCCGGGTGCTGAGCTCAGTGAATCGTTCAGACAGGACACGAAAATCTCTGGAAGCTTTACTCAACAGAGATGTATGCTGTTCAATGGCTTCCTGCTGATGAAGTGCGGCGTACACCGAATCCGAACCCTCCGAACTCGCTGACTCCATTGTTGGCGTGCTCATTCTGTCATAATGAGTCTCGGAGCCAAATGCAAGTTCACAAATGTTTATTAGAAGGAGGCAAGAGAGGGTCAGATGAAGCACAAAAGTCACAGTCCACAGAACAGAGACCACACGCGGTGTTCCACGAGGTAATCCACTCTGGTCGGTAGACCGGGAAGAAATCCTCATACAGCAGGAGACTGACGATAACGTCTGAACACTGGACAGAAGGGAAAACAACGCCCGACAGAAAAGGACGCTCACCGGAACCTGAACGATACTGGATCTCGCCTAAAAACAAAGCGCACCAGTAATACCAGGAAAACAGAACACAGTTCACTCGAGGTCAAGTTCACAATATCCACAGGCGTGTGAACTCTGGGCTAAGACGAGCCTCCAGATGCCTGCGACCGAACCTGAGGAACTGGAGAGGAACAGCAAGATGAACCGACTGGACAAGGACAGCATGACAGACAAACCAAGACAATGAGCACGCGACGAGAGACAGGACAGAGTGCTATAAAAAGGGAACAGCTGATGAGACACGACAGGTGAACAATTACTGAAACGAGCGGGAGGAGCCAGTGAACCCGTGAGGAACCACCACCAACAGGTAAGACAACATACACACACACATGATCACCCAGGAGTCCTGACAGTAAGCCGTTCATTTTGCAGAATTGGTAAGGGACTCTTACGTTTTCTTTTCTTTTTCTCACGATTCTTACATCCAGGAAATGCACACTTTTTAACCATTGTAAAAATCTAAATCGAGACCTAAATCACAATCAGTGTCGAATTCAATAGCTTGCATACAGCGCGCGTCTTCCTCTGCTTGTAAACAGACCTTGTTGCGCTACCGGCAATGTCGAGACATCATCTCGTACAGTAGATGGCGGTACTACTCCGAAAGAGTGAGCAGCCAGTAACAAGTAGTAGTAGAAGAAGAACGCCGTAATATCAGTTCTCGCGCATGCGTCGTGGCGCTCCCAATTGAACAACAATACTAGTGTGATAAAGTCGTTATTTTTGTTGTTTTTCCGCTCAAAAAGTATTTTCGTCGCATGATAGACTTAATACAGAGCCACTGTAGTCATTTGGACTCCTTAAATGACGTTTTTACTTACTATTCTGGGCCATCAAGTTTCATTCCCTCTGAAAGCCTATGGAGGAGTGAGACAGCTCTCAGATTTCATCAAAAATATACTAAATTATGTTCCGAAGATGAACGAAGGTCTTACATGGTTGGAACAACATGAGGGTGAGTAATTACTGACAGAATTTTCATTTTTGGGTGAACTAACCCTTTAAACAACTATATATAATGTTGTCTATAATGTATAATAATGCAATGGGGAAATATGTGTTGGGTCCTGATAATAATAGGTTACACTAATAATAATATTATTATTTTAAAAATAATAATAAAGTACAAAATAAAATAAAAAACACTCTTGATTTTGGCCACATATCGGGATACATATCGTATCACGAGTTCAGTATCGAGATACATATCGAATCATGACACGAGTGTATCGTTACACCCCGAGTGCGAATATCTCTGACGTTCTGAATGCATGTCTTGGAGTAGCTACAGCATAGCTTCCAGTTTCTCAGTAGATGTGTTTCTGCAAGTGCTATATCGTCCCCTTGGGATTATAAGTTGTGTAGCCTTCATTTTGGATGTTTTTATTTAGAAAATAAAAAGGTTCTTTCTACACAGTTCAAAAAACAGTAATATTGTGAAATATTATTATAATGTAAAACAGCTGTTTTCTATGTGAATATATAGTAAAGTGTAATGTATTCCTGTGATCAAAGCTGAATTTATCATCATCAAAGATCACAAATCATTCTCATATGAGGATTTGATGCTCAAGACACATTTATGATTATCAGTTTTTATATTACAATATTTTTTTGGATTTTTTTTGGAAAGCTTTCTATTTCAGAGAAATGCTGTCCTTTTGAACCTTCTATTCATCAAAGAATCCTGGGGAAAAGTGAGCATATTCAGCATAAGAGACTAGGCTACTTAAAAAAAAGAAAAGGAAAAAAAAGTACATATCCCAGTCTGAACTGTAGTAATGTAAGCAACACAGCGACAACTTCTAACATGGATACTGGGTGTGTGAATTATCAAGATTTGACAATAGTCAATCGTATTGGTGGCACAGAGGGGCTCCCAAATAAAATTCTGCTTAGGGCCCCATAAGGGCTTGGGCCGGCCCTGCCTCTTATCATTGATTAAATTGATTAACTTAATGTGCTCCACTCGTGTTTAATTAGGTTTAATTATCTGAACGTGCTCCCGAAATTTGTAAATAAAACATCACTTAGTAACGTCTATTCTCAACCGTTTCTTTTTTTTTTTTTTTTTTTTTTTTTCCAATAACCATACCGTACGGAGCCCGGCAGGTCACCTATAGGAGAAAAAAAATCCGTGCCTACGGTTTTGCAATCCGTTCCCTCAGTTTATAAACCGTGACCACGATTTCTTAATCGATGAAGACTTGTTTTGTAACAGCCGTGCGACTCCGCATCCGAAGATGAACGAGGCGAATCTAGAGCAGTCTCATGGCAGACACACAGAGAGAGAGTCATTATTTGTATCTTTTAAAGTCTATTTTGGGCAAAAAGCATAGTATAATAAAATCACTAAAACAAGTCTTCATGTTAAAAATGAATAGAAGCCTACACAAACATTTCTAAAACTGTACAAACTTTTTTTTTTTTCTTCTAATAATGCATTCATTAATTATTTTATGATAAACATAATGTTTTAAGTGCACTCATTTATAGTCATAAATTAAAAATAATTGATAAATAAATACATTTAAAAAATAAATACAATAAATAATGATAATTGTTGTTGTTGTTATTATTATTATAATTATTATTTGCCTATTGATGCATTTAGGCTACATGCATTTAGAAGAAGAAAAGGGAACAAAGAAATTAAAAGTCAGTCATAATACACAATGCCAGGTTTATTAGGCAATAATAATAAAGTGCTAAGATTATTACAGTTAAACAAGATTTTGACACACATAATTCTTATTAAATCGTTGTATTCCGCCACCAGTTTATAGAGAATCACTGCAGGTAATATAATTTGATGAATAATACACAATAAAACAATAAGATTCGTCGGAGTTTGCTGTTCTTCTTCTAAAATGAATCCGTGAGTAAAGTTTTTACAAACCGGTGCTCACGGATTGTTAAAGCGTGCGCACGGATTATGAATTTGTGTGTACGGTTTATTAATCCGTGGGCACGATTTGTTAAACCGAGGGAACAGTTTAAGAAATCGTGGTCACGGTTTATAAACTGAGGGAACGGATTGCAAAACCGTAGGCACGGATTGTTTTTTTTTTCTCCTATAGGCGACCGGGCTCCGTATACTACGGTAAATATAACTTTTACACGCACATATGTTTTGTTCGATCTTGCGCCTCACAATGTAAACACACTGGCCTGATATAGCCTACGGAAAAGTTTGTGTGGATGAGGTGAATAACGCCTTAACTGCTTTCCTTTAACTCTCCTTCTCTATGAGCTGAAGATATGACAGCTGCTCTCGACGTCCCTGAATATCCATTAGATCACACTTACCGTCAGCGATCGCCAGTAATACTGACATCAAAACACAGATCGGTAGATGCATCTTCAAATGTGCGAAATCAAACCAAATGTGGACACTCAACCGCCTGCTCACTATAACTGTCGCAGAGATATATCACTGCTAACGGACGCTGCTGTTTGAGGAATGCGGCAGACTAAACACTTCCTTTCACTTTCGCAGGGGCGAGTCGAGGCGGAGGGTTATTATAGGGATAGTCATATGATATCACATAGTCACATCACACTGCAACGGATCAATCCGAGATAATCATTATACAGGCGTGTCCAGGGCTGAAAAGATTTAGCTAGGCTACTGGGGGGACTTTAGGTGGGAATTTGTATAATTATTTAGGCCTATCATTTTCTTTTATACTTTCAATGATTTTTCAGATGTACTTAAACATAACATATTCTATAACCTATAATAATAATATTAAACACATTGCATGTTTCCTCCAAACAATTGTTTTCTCTCTTGTATCAAGACAGGGCAGGCACATGAAAGGTCAATGAACAATAGGGATTGTGCGCGGCACAAACACATGATCTCTGCTTGGAGATTATTACCTGTTTAATTTTGGCCTAATTAAAGATACAATGCTACATTGTGTAGTAATCTGCATATGTCATGCATGCAGAATTTAACAGGTCGCACAAACCTTTTGAAAAACATTTGTCCTCAGGTTAAAGAAAACTAGAATGTTTTTTGATCCGTTTAGTGCTTTGAAAATCAGCATTTACTAAACACATTTAAAGGTGAATCCAGTTGTAACACTTTTTGTTTTGAAGACTGCAAAGAATATTATTGAGTTGAACTCCCCCTCCTTCTCACAACCTGTGTCATCATATGAGGTTATGATGCTATTTTTACTCAATGAGATGCATGATTCTGGAAATTGAGAATCACAATTTTTTGTTTGTTTAAAACAGCAGAGATCACAATTCTGCAAGGATTTTGAAAACACAACTAAGCAAAACAATATGTAATTTACTTTCTGAATAAATTATTTTAAAAAAGAATTTTGAATAAATTATTTAATTCACTCATAAACACTTCACTTGTTTCATTACTGGGTGAATCAGTAGCCAAGTTTCCATTACAGATTTAGGCAAAACTTTTGCAATATTTTCTAAATTTTGATAATTAAATTATTGCGAAATGGCGGCGTTTCCATTAACCGATGTTATGCGACGAAAACGCGTAAGTCGCGATAAGTCATTCCAAAAATTATGCCACGTATGTTGGTAGGTTTACATATATCCCATCCACCGCTCTAGCCATTATTTAATGAAAGGAGACGTAGGCGTGCCATTTAAGATTAGTTCACTTTTAAATAAACGTTTGCTGATAATTTACTCACCCCCATGTCATCCAAGATGTCCATGTCTTTCTTTCTTCAGTTGAAAAGAAATTAAGGTTTTTGATGAAAACATTCCAGGATATTTCTCCATATAATGGACTTCAATGGGCTCCAAACGGTTCATGGTCCAAATGACAGTTTCAGTACAGCTTTAAAGGGCTTTAAACGATACCAGACGATGAATAAGGGTCTTATCTAGCGAAACGATCAGTTTCTGTGAGAAACCGAGCAGTATTTATGCTATTATTTTACCTCTTATCAGTCGAACGTGATAATCTCTGAGCTCCGCCATAACTTCCGTTAAGTGAGGTCAAATATGAGCATGGTCATAGATATATCGATCGTAGATGCCTCATTCTACTGATCCGTGCAGGTGCTAATGAGGCATCTACGTATACATCTATGACCACGCTTGTATTTGACCTCACTTAGTGGAAGTTATGGCGGAGCTCAGAGATGATCACGTTCGTCTGAAAATGTTCGTCGAAAATGTCCTTTTTCAAATTGCCTGAAAAACCACCTCGTGAGCGTAAAAAAACTTTTTTGCAGGTATTTTTGCTAAATTTCCATGTCCGTATTTTCAATTTGCAATTTCAATTTGGGCAATTTGATGGAAACACGGATAGTGATTTTGAATGAATCTCTTGTAATTAATCATTCAATGACAAATACAAAAACACTAACCACCTAATGGCGTAACAATGTAATTGATACAATCTTCATTTACTTTCAAAAGGTGATTTATTTAGATCGTTACAGTGGACAGTGTTTCTGAACTATAAACATATCCAAACTATAAACTTTTATCCCGGTACTTCTGTGATAATTTGAATTATTGTAAGATAATTACTGTCCTCTCTGGATCAGCGCAAACGCAGATTTGAATGTTCGCTGTGATCGTATAGCTACTTTTCAAATGTTTAATAGACACAGAACTGTTGTAATTTAGAATAGATTGCGTGTGTGATTGAATCAAGATATTTTATTGATTAATCGTGCTGCAATACAATGTCTTTTTTTAGGCTAGCTTATTATTAGACAGAGTTTAAAGCCAGGGACACACCAAGCCAATGGTAGGCAGTTGGGCAACGCCGGGCCGTTTTAGAGCTACGTTTTTTATAAAGCTCTGCACTGCACTGTTGGCTCTGGTCAGATGTCGAACTCTGAGAGAAGAGAGAACTCTGATTGACTGTTCAGCTTAGAGAACGAGTCAGTGCACGAGAATAATGCTGCCTTCACGTGCTATCGGAAATTTGTTAATTCCCACTTCAGAAGTCGTGATTACGAGCTTGTTGCATTCAAGTGCTTTGTTGTCTGAATGAACAGGAATCATGGAGGAAACCAGGTTTATTCTTGTCTATTTATTGGGAAAATCTTATTAAAACCAAACACTAGTGTCACATTGACAACCACATAAACATTTATGATGCTATCCAGAAAGTCTGCTATATGCCGATTCTATCATTTTGGTCAAAGGAAGGTTTTTTTCGCTGTGTATAAAACATACAAGACGCTGTATACATGTATATAAATGTGTACTATAGAATGACAAGACAAGACGATGCAGCAGTTTTGGGGGAAAAACTAATAAATCACACCGGTCACAGCAGTAGTTCTCCCCGCCAACATGTTTAAAGTTTATGGCACGCCCATCTCTGAGGTATTGCTGAACTTCCCAGTGGTAAACACGACATCAGAGGGCATTCATGTGCAATTTAAACCTAGGAAACTCGTATTTATGATAATTCTGATAGCACATGAAGGCAGCATAAGAGCAGAGAGGACCCAGACAGCATGTAATCATTGAAACAATGTTGAGTCAGTGTTGATGCGTCAACGCTAATTACATTGAATTAACGTAACAAAGTGATGTTGCTTCAGTATCACTCTTGCACCCTCAGTTAATGTTGAAGCAATGTTGATATTTCAACCAAAAATCAATGATTATATCATTGAATCAACATTATGAAGTGATGCTAGTTCAATATCATATTTGCACCCTCATTTAATGTTGAAACAATGGTGAACAAAATATCAATGGCAATGGAATCAACATTACACTATGATTGATTCTACATCACTGATGCTGAAGCAATATTGAAATTAACAAATAATAATCAATGGTTATATTGTTGAATCAACGTTACACTGTGATGCTGATTCTACATCACTGCCCACTAGCAAGCAATTTTGCGTTTAAAAATGTCCAATAGCAGTCCAAACACAGCCCTGACGTCTAGGCTAAAACAAGGCAAAATTTGGGCTGTCAGTGAATAGACGTCTAACCATAACCCAAGGATAGACTTGTCATCACATGAACATGTCAAAGAAATTAAAACAAACACCTTGTAATCACTGTTGACTTTGCTTACATGATGGAATATCACAGGGGTTCTGGTCCTTTGAGGCACTGTCCTACAGAGTTTAGCTCCAACCTTGATCAAACTCACCTGCCTGTAGCTTTCTAGTAATCCTGAAGAGCTTACAGAGCTGCCAACTTTTCAAAAAAGCTTAGAGTGAGATTTGGTGGGGCCAAGCAAAATTTTGCCGCGTCCAATGCAAAAATTGCAACAACAAAAAATAAAATAGATAATAATATTATATATATATATATATATATATATATATATATATATATATATATATATATATATATACAAAATGCATCTATATGACGCGTTGTAGGCTATATCCTATAGACACACACACACTCACACACACAATTTTAAAGGTCCCGTTCTTCGTGATCCCATTGTTCAAACTTTAGTTAGTGTGTAATGTTGCTGTTAGAGCATAAATAATACCTGTAAAATTATAAAGCTCAAAGTTCAATGCCAAGCGAGATATTTTATTTAACAGAAGTTCCCTTTCAAAGCCTACAGCGAACGGCCGGCTTGGACTACATCCTGGTACTTCCTTCATAAATGACGTCAGTAGAACAGACTAACCTCCGCCCACAAGAATACGCAAAAAAAGGGGGCGTGGTCTTGTTGCTGTCCCACGTGGAGAAGAGGACGTGTTGCGTTTGAGTGTGTTTGTCGCCATGTCGTCGAGACGCTGTTATTTTCATCCCGGAGTCAAATCACCTTTGTTTGGCTTTCCCAGGTACGCTGTAGAGATCATTAAGCACATACATCTCCCGTTAAGAGGCGTGACCTTTCCACGTGCGCTAAGCTGCTGTCGAATCACAACACAGGAACCGTGCCACGTTCGCTAAGCTGCTGTCGAATCACAACACGGGAACCGCTGGCACAATCAGAACTCGTTACGTATTTCTGAAGGAGGGACTTCATAGAATAAAGGAACTCATCAGCCGTTTTTAGGACAGTGAAAACAGCGGTGTACAGATGAGTAAATTGTGTGAAAAATACTGTGTTTTTTTACACGCGAAACATGAACACATGTTATATTGCACACTGTAAACACAATCAAAGCTTCAAAAAAACACGAAGAATGGGACCTTTAAAGCACTAGGCCTAGAGGCAAGGTTTTGTCTAAATAGAACAAATTGATTATACATCAACCTACAGCATACTTTTACAGGGAAGAAAAAGGAAAAAAAACTATCTGTCCTGTCTGTTGCTCTTCTCTCTGTTGTGTGGTTCTTTTTTTGCTGTGGTTGATCTAAAAAAAACAGTGTTGTAGTAAAAACTACTTTGAGTAGTTAAGTTACATTCAAGCTACCCTTTTGAAAAAGTAGCTACACTACAAGTTACTATCAAAAAGGAGCTGGCTACACTTTTTTCTGTTTCTTTTTTTTTTTACAATGAGATTGTTACAAATAACTGAATAATTGTTAATGAAGAATGTTATAATATTTGGAGTTTTAAGCTTCATAGTGCAATGTAATTATGATTTCAAAGAGTATAGGGTGAATTCAGGGTTATTGGGACACTTTTCCCCAGTCATTTATATGTAAAAAAAAAACTGTCAGAATCATTACACACAATACTCAAATATAGCCTATATCTCAAACTGGCTGCCAAAGTGGAAAATGGCTACACATTTAACATCAGTGCAAGAACAAAATGTATGCAAATCAACTTTGCGATGCTGTTTGCGAACGTTCGTTGGAACTATGGTTTCGGGAAACACGACTCGTTAAACTATGCTTATAATGACGGAACTTGTGACCATAGTTAGCGAACAACGCTTTCGGGAAACGCACCCCTGAGCTTCACAGCGCTCCACTTCGCTCATTACAGGCTCGTTCTCGTCAGAACCCAAAACGGAATGTAGCTTTAGGTCGCGCAACAACACCGTATTTATTTGCCCATTTATCTTGAACCCCCTCACCGAGAGCATAACTAATCGATCAACATGATCGGCTCTACATGTAGATCTATAGATAAACTCATCTTTCAGGCATTTGACTGACCGGGTTGACACTTCAGCGTGAGAAATCGGGTGTGTGGCGTGTGAGCGTGTGAAACCAATCAAATGCGTGTGTCTCACGGCCAATGCGTGAGAGTTGTCAGCTCTGGCTTAATTAGCTGTTTCGGGTGTGTTTGATTAGGGTTGGAGCTAAACTCTACAGGACAGTGGGTCTTGAGGACAAGGGTTGAGAATGCCTGGCATATCATACATCTCGCAAGTTATTTTGGCAAAAAAGGACATGTAACCAAATTCAAAGTCATTTTGGTTAGAAGTGGGTGACTCATAGCCGGACAATATCTGGTCTATAGTTCAGGGGCGCCGCTAGCAATTTTGGGCCCTATGAAAGAATATGAGGTTGGGCCCACCCAACACACCCATTTTGCACCAAACATACAAGCCAAGCTAGCTATCCAAAATCTAATACTGACCTATAGACCCTTTTCACATGTCCGGGTTCCTCAGAGCAGAAGTCGTCATAGTTGGGTTAAATATTATGAATGAGAGAATACATTAGATATTTTTTTGTGTGCCAATTTGCTCAAATAGCAAAAGAAAAACGCCACAATAGTGATTTCACAACTTTCAAAAATAGGGGAAAAATAGAGTGAGATTGATAACGGCAGTGAAAAGAGAGAAATATGTTCATTTTTACCATCACTCCCATAGACGCTGTATTAGAAATGCCCTCACCGCGGCGGTAACTTGTTTTTTTGTAATTTGATGCAAAAGTAATAAAAGTATCGTGTTATAAATGTACATATATATATATATAAAAAAATGAAAATACAAAAAAAAGTTGCAGGATTTACGATATTGATGACTGTTAAAGCACTCGAGCTCGCTCATTCTGCTCAGCGCTGCTCACTCATCCCAGAATGCACATTGTGATGAAAAATGTTGGTTTGAAAATATGTGAAATAAGTAGGGCTGTCCCCGACTAAAGTTTTTTTATATAATAGTAGTTGTTCATTTAAGCCATTCGTTGACTAAGCACTTTTATTAATTTAATAACATAAGGTGTTGTTCATGGTTACTTCATGTTAACTAATGCTGAACAGAGGTGTTGCAAAATAAAACATAATACCAGGTTAGTTGGTTAGGTTATGTTAACTAATGCATTAACTAATACATCCTTACTGTAAAGTGTTACACAAAAAAAAGTAGTCCATTGTTAATGTTAGTTCATATTACTTTACTGTTTTATTATTATTACACACTTTACTTCCCATATAAAATGGCATTTGTAGAAATTTACATAAGCCAGAATTGAAAAAGGCTTTAAAAGTATTGTTAGTTAATGCTAACTATTGTGTAGGATAATGTTAATGGCTACACAACCTTATTAAAGTGTTCCTGGCAAACACACAATGCTGCATGGAGAGACTCATATCATGCACTTTTCCAACTAATCCTAAACTAACTTTTCTTCACAGAATAGAAAGAAAAACCCTCTTTGTTCTCTATATACGGGTCATTTTCCTTATGATGATTCTGAAAGAAAATGCACCGGTGTCTACTGTTGCTGTTTTCGGAGGCTACTTTAATGCGCATCTGATTGATAGGCTATATAAACCGCGCACACTCTTATTTCAGTGTCGGTAATGTTGTAGTTACTTCAGCAGTTTCCTTCGTATATTCAGTTAAACGACATTAAGTTAAATTATTGTATTTATCATTCATCAGAACTGTGCGTATGCATTTTAGACACTTACACAAATGTGTTTGCTCCGTCCATGCAATGCATGTTCATCCTTGAATAAGCGGGTTTTACTTCAACTGCTCAGGTAGGCCTACTGTATTTCCGTAAAAAACTTTAATATTTTATTTTATATAAAATAACGGCGACGTTCCCACGCAATGAAAGCGTTTTATTTCAACAGTAGTGGCCGCGGTGACTTGGCAGTTGACAATGGCTTGCGGTTTGACTCGGGACAATTCCTGTCTCGATAGAGAGCGGTCATCTGCTCATGTGGTCGCAGTGGCCATCTTGAGGAGAGCTCAAACATGTGTCAGTGAGCGACGGACGGAGAGTGAGAGCAATCCAGTGAAGGAGGTAAAGCGCGTCTGTGAAGGCGAGCTGTGAGGGCATGCAATCTCTATTAATTCACACATATCTCTATTGAATTAAGATTAATTAGATTCTTAGCATTTTAAATCGATTATCGGCCGAAATAAACGATTCACGATTCAAAATGCACGTTTCAAGATCGATGTTTTGTAATCGATGCATCGAGAAAACGAGTGAATCTTTACACCCCTAATTGCCATAGACCATTACATAAATCTCAGGTCATTTTCTGTGAAACTACATAGCATTCAAGTAACAAGTTTATCTTGAAGAATGAAAGAGCCAAGTTTTTTTTCAATGGAAATTTCTTTAAAGACATTTTCTGGACAAATGAGGGCAACATGTTTTTTTTAATGTTTGTTTTAATGTTTTTTTTTTTTATACTTTCTTCAATCTGAGCAGTACAAGACTTGGCTACTTTTCCTATGTTTGCCCCCTGAACACACACACAAAAAAAATCGATTCTACAATGTTAAGTCCTTTATCCCGCCTTCGTGGACAAAAATGGGCACCATAGGAATGAATGGAAAAAACTGTAATGTTGGGCATACACTGTGCGATTTCTGTGCGATTTCAGCAAGGTTACCTACTCACACTGTATGAGTAGATCGCATGCGATGTAAAGCCAAAGCTCACGATTTATGTGCTCACACTGTGCGGTCCGATCGTCGAGCGCGACTTGTCTGCTCACACTGTACAAGTGAAATATGTGCGAAAAAACCTATAATAGAGAGATAGCCTATCAAATGCATCAGCTATCGATATCAAGAGCATTTAGCATTTACAATTTATGTATGTAAATTAACATTATTATTAAGGTAGGCCTACTTTTATTATTAAATTGATATTACATTTAATTTGCCCCCACGCTAATTTTATAACGCATCAATGCATAACCGAAAATAATAGATAGATTAGCTTACTCCTCATTATTTAAATACATTTTGCCCAATTAAACAAGGAATTATAGGCCTATAATTCAAATGATTATCAGTCTATAATATGTCAGAACCCTGCAATAATATCAGTATTATCAGAAAGTAAGAGCAGCTTCATTTCAAAAACAACTTGTTTAACATGAAATGGGCCTATAGGCTACTTCTCTTCTAATTTGTTTCACAAAATGGGCCACAAGAGAAATATTAAGAATATAAATTAAGACAGTTATAGGTTATGTTATCAGCATATGTTAAAGAAGATATATCTTGTCTCTGTGAGAATATGCACCGAAAGCTTGTTAGATTTTACTTTCACTTTCACCGACTTTCCACTGACTCGTCTTCATGATTTAAAACGAAAAGAAAAAAATCTATATTACGCCGTGACTGCAGAAAGGATTATTGGTGCCTCCCTGCCAACCCTCCAGGACCTGTACTCTTCCAGAGTGAGGAAGAGAGCAGGGAAAATCATCACAGACTCCACTCACCCTGGACACCGCCTGTTTGAACTGTTACCATCAGGACGGCGACTCCGATCACTGGCCACTAAAACATCTAGGCACAGGAACAGTTCCCTTTCGTTCAGTCACTACGACGTACGTTAGTGACTAACGAATGGGGGTTTCGCTTAGAAGCCAATTATCTTCGAGAATTCAACAGCGCCCAATGGCAGTGCCAATGCCATGGGCATGCGGAATTTGCATGCGTTACTCCGCCCCACCTCGTGGGTATATAAGGAAGTACGCTGGCAACATCGCATTATGTTTCTGCTTTGGAGCCAAGAGGATCTCTTCACTCCTTCAAGCCTGATCTGAGTCTTTGTCAGCTTCGAGACGAGCAGCTTTCCAGAGGCGTTGGTGTTACGGCGCGTTCCAGTGATCATCATACTGCCTGCCTGCTGATCTGCGCAGTGGTCCGCTAGACAGCTGGTGTGTGGTCCCTGGGCGCTTCGGCGTTCTCTGCGAAGCTTCCTCTCCTAAAAGAGCTTACACGTAACGCGTCCTTTTCAGGATGTCTCGTCCGTGTACTTCTAGGTGTGGCCGGTTGCTTTCTTCTTTCGGTGGGCACAAACACTGCTTGGTATGTTTGGGCTTACAGCATGCCCAAGCAGCGTTTGTGGATGAGTCATGTTCCCACTGCGGGAACATGACCATCACGGTGTTGCGGCCGAGACTCCATGACCTTCGTAATGAAGTGAGATTCCCCTCTACCACACCCCGATCTACTGAGTCCCAGAGGCCCAGTACTTCGGCTGGTGGTCAGGGTGACCTGACGGTTACGGTGTGGAACAAAGCACCGACGCTCATGCCTCGGGCCACACCCCCGTCTTGCACACCGCAACCCGTGAGTGTTCAGACGCAGATCGCGGGGCCTGCTTCGGCCCCCCCGCGTATCTCGTTTGGCGCTCCGGAGGAAGATGTGATGTCGGTCACCGCATCACAAGGTGGGCTCGAGTCCTCTGAGGATGATGACTCGGCTGTGCTGCCGCCTTCGGGCGTTCCAGCATTGCTCGAGTCGGACCCAGAGCTGACAGCCATGTTGTCTCGGGCAGCCGCGAGCTTAGGGATAGAGTGGAACCCTCCGCCCTGTCCCGAACGCTCCAGGCTCGATGATTGGTTTTTGGGAGCGCGCGCTGACAACCGTCAGTCCCCGCCCCCAATACCTTTCTCTCCTGAGCTTCATGAGGAACTTGCGCGGTCCTGGAAGTCCCCGTTGTCTTCCCGTGACCGTTCGGCGACTTCCTCCGCCTTCTCCGCCCTCGATGGGGCGGCGGCCAAAGGGTACACTGGGGTCCCCCCAGTTGAACGTTCTGTTGCGATGCAACTGTGTCCACAGAGCGCTTTGACTTGGCGTGGCGATCCTAAGCACCCCTCCAAAGCCTGTCAATTTAACATCAACCTTGGTGGCGAAATCGCACAGAGCTGCGGGGCAGGCTGCCGCCTCTTTGCATGCCATGGCGATCCTTCAGGTCTACCAGGCCAGGATCCTCAAGGACATGCACGAGGGCAGAGTTGATCCGGGGCTCTTAAATGAGCTGCGTGCCGCCACCGACCTCGCTCTCCGGGCGACGAAGGTGACCGCACGCTCCCTGGGTCAAGTGATGTCCACAAACGTGGTCCAGGAGAGACACCTGTGGCTGAACCTGGCAGATATGCGGGACACCGAGCGAGCCCGTACTTCATTGTACCCAAAAAGACCGGTGGGTTACGACCAATCCTGGACCTGCGCGTCTTGAAACGTTACCTACACAGGTTTCTGTTCAAGATGTTGACAGCGAAACGCCTTTTCGAATGCGTTCGTCCGGACGATTGGTTTGCAGCGATCGACCTGAAGGACGCCTACTTCCATGTCTCCATTCTGCCTCGACACAGACCATTCCTACGGTTTGCTTTCGAGGGGCGGGCATATCAGTACGCGGTTCTACCATTCGGGCTATCTCTGTCCCCTCGCGTCTTTTACGAAGATTGCCGAGGCAGCCCTTGCGCCCCTTCGGCAGCACAGGGTTTGCATCCTGAACTACCTCGACGACTACTGGCTCATACGGGGCCACTCTCGAGAGCAGGTTTGCGGACACGGAGATCTGGTGCTCCATCACCTAGCCCGTCTGGGCCTTAGGGTCAACTTGGAGAAGAGCAAACTTTGCCCCGCGCAGAGGATCTCTTTTCTCGGTATGGATATCGACTCGGTTGCCATGTGCGCGCAGCTTTCGAGCGAGCGCGCGCAGTCTCTGCTGACTTCCCTTCGTCAAATCGAGGGCAAGAATGCGGTTCCACTGAAACTGTTTCTGAGGCTCCTGGGGCATATGGCATCTGCAGCCGCGGTGACGCCGCTCAGATTGCTACATATGAGACAGTTTCAGCGCTGGCTACGCGATCGAGTCCCGAGATGGGCATGGCGGTCTGGCACGCTCCGGGTACAAGTGACTCGGGCCTGCTTACAGACTCTCACCCCGTGGACGAACCTCAGTTTTCTACGGACCGGAGTGTCCTTAGAACGAGTTTCCAGGCATGTTGTTGTATCAACAGATGCATCATCCACGGGTTGGGGTGCCATGTGCAATGGACAAGCAGCCGCGGGCTCCTGGACAGGACCCCAGCGCCTTCTGCATGTCAATTGCCTCGAGTTACTGGCAGTACGGTTCGCCCTGCACCGCTTCCAAGCGTTGCTGAAGGGTCAACATGTATTAGTCAGGACAGACAACACGGCCGTAGTAGCGTACATCAACCACCAGGGCGGTCTACGCTCCCGCCATATGTCTCAACTCGCCCGCCATCTCGTTTTATGGAGTCAGAAGCGCCTGAGGTCCCTTCTTGCTGTCCACATCCCGGGAGACCTGAACCGTGCAGCCGACGAGCTCTCACGGATTCAGCCTCTCCCCGGAGAGTGGAGACTCCATCCCCAGACGATCCAGCTGATATGGGAACGGTTCGGCGACGCACAGGTAGATCTGTTTGCCTCCCAGGATTCTTCCCATTGCTCCCTGTATTATTCCCTGACCAAGGGCACCCTCGGCACGGATGCACTGGCGCACAGCTGGCCGTCCCGGCTACGCAAGTATGCGTTTCCCCTAGTGAGCCTCCTTGCACGGGTACTGTGCAAGATCAGGGAGGACAAGGAGCAGGTCATGTTGGTCGCCCCGTATTGGCACGGCCAGACCTGGTTCTCAGAACTGCTACTCCTTGCGACAGCCCCTCCCTGGCCTATTCCTCTGAGACCAGACCTCTTAACTCAGAGACGGGGCACCCTTTGGCACCCGCGTCCGGCGTTCTGGAAGCTCCACGTGTGGCTTCTGGACGGGACGCGGCAGGTTTGAGTAGTCTTCCACCTGCAGTGGTCGCTACCATCACTTCCGCTAGAGCAGAGTCTATATGACACCTCTATGCGTTGAAGTGGAACCTCTTCGTCACATGGTGCTCTTCCCGCCAAGAAGACCCCTGGAAATGCCCGATCGGGTCCGTGCTATCGTTTCTCCAGGAGGGGGTGGAAAGAAGGCTGTCTCCTTCCACCCTTAAAGTGTATGTGGCCGCAATATCTGCCTACCACGATCTCCTGGGAGACAAAAAGGTAAGTCAGCACGACCTGATCATCAGGTTCCTGAGGGGAGCGAGGAGACTGAATTCTCCTCGCTCTCCTCTCGTTCCCTCTTGGGACCTCTCAGTAGTCTTAAGTGCTCTGCAGAGGCCTCCTTTTGAGCCTTTGCGGTCGGCTGAGATTAAGTTCTTGTCTATGAAGACGGCTCTGCTGACCGCATTGGCCTCTCTTAAGAGGGTCGGGGACCTGCAAGCATTTTCGGTTGACGAAGCGTGCCTTGAGTTCGGGCCGGCTAACTCTCACGTGATCCTGAGACCCCGGCCCGGATATGTGCCCAAGGTTCCTACCACTCCGTTCCGAGATCAGGTGGTGAACCTGCAAGCGCTGCCTTTGGAGGAGGCAGACCCAGCCTTGGCATTGCTCTGTCCAGTACGCGCTCTCCGCGCTTATGTAGACAGTACGCGATGTTTCAGGACCTCAGACCAGCTCTTTGTCTGTTATGGTGGAGAGCGGAAGGGAAGTGCTCTCTCAAAGCAGAGGTTGTCTCACTGGATAGTGGACACCATTGTTTTGGCTTACCAGCAGCAAGGTCGACCATGTCCCCTTGGGGTCAGGGCACACTCCACCCGGAGTGTGGCCTCCTCTTGGGCTTTAGCAGATGGCACCTCGCTAACAGACAACTGCAGAGCTGCAGGCTGGGCGACACCAAACACATTCGTCAGTTTCTACAATCTCCGGGTGGAGCCAGTGTCCGACTATGTACTCGCCCCTACGGGTGGCCGGTAATGGGCCAGGCTCAGGTGTCTTCGCTTGCTCGCCATTCCACTCCAAGGACTAGATACGTGCAATATTTTTCCCTCAGGTGAGCTCCCTGAGAGCCCTGAGCTCCTCCAGCACTGCTTACGCCGACATCAGTTCAGTCTGCCCTTTCGAGCCCAGACCCTCATGTCCGGCCAGGTGCTCCGTGTGCATGGTTCCCCTCCGGCGACCCCCACACGAGTATTTCCACCGTAGGCCTCCTCAGCGAGCAGGTGTCTTTCCCTTGGCAAGTCCCTGCCGCCCCTAGGGTTAAAAATCCACCTTCGGCTGGTACCCTAGAGATCTTCCATATGCAGCCCTTAGCGGGTCATATGTGTATTCTCTAAGTCCTCCCTACGGGTAGGCATCTGGCATTCCCTCACTGGGATATGCTTCACAGTGTACCTTGGTAATCCTGTGATAAGTGGGAGTCCTTCGTCCGTACTAGTCTTACGACAGGGTACTCACACTTACGCAGGGCACTGGAAGACAGCTGAGTGGCGTTGTTGTATTGGAACCCCCATTCGTTAGTCACTAACGTACGTCGTAGTGACTGAACGAAAGGGAACGTCTCGGTTACGTATGTAACCCTCGTTCCCTGAGGAGGGAACGGAGACGTACGTTTCCTCTGCCACGTCAGCTGTGCTGCCTGGAACGCGGAGTTCAGTCTTGGCTCCTGCAGCAGTAACATAATGCAATGTTGCCAGCGTACTTCCTTATATACCCACGAGGTGGGGCGGAGTTACGCATGCAAATTCCGCATGCCCATGGCATTGGCACTGCCATTGGGCGCTGTTGAATTCTCGAAGATAATTGGCTTCTAAGCGAAACCCCCATTCGTTAGTCACATAAAAAAAAAAAAAAAAAAGCAGTCCATTTACCATACGTAACCGAGACGTTTCTTCCTACAGGCCATTTCCCTCTTGAACAGTTAAAATACAAAGAAAATATCGCGTCTCGTTTCTCCCTGTACACTGCACAAACACCTTACGACAAACGATAAAGCTGATAATCGGCCCGACCCACAAAAGAGTCGCACGAGTCATAATTCGTCTCGAAATCGGACGAAAATCGCACAGTGTATGCCCAGTTTAATTCCGAGCATTTTTTTTATTTGTCCAATAAAAATCAATAAATCCAACACAATGCAGATCATACATACACACAAATGAAGGAGTGAGCCTATACAACATTCTCAATGTGACACACACACACACACACACACACACATTGAATAAGGCTATAACAGAGTGAGTTTTATTTTTTTATTTTTGCCAAATAAAAATAAGTCAATCACACATACACAAACAAAGGAGTTAAATGAGCCAATAACTGAGCAATTAAAATAAAATAAAAAATAGATAAATAAAAAGGTTGTTAAACCTTTGTTTTACAGAGTTCATCCCATATGCAGCCATTGAGTTATATTGCCATCTAGTGGCTATTGATATTGTAGCTTTAAAAAAGAATTAATACCATCATAGGTCACCAGATGTCACTAAAGTCGCCACATTTTTAAGATTTGACTCTCTGGAATTGCTCTTTTTACTGAAGTTAAAGAAATATTAAATATAACATAAAAATAAGCATATTTTACATAAAGAATATGGTACTTTTAGAGGTTAATAAATTCATTAATATCCCAAAAAAAGGCATAAATTGATAGAATTAATTTTTATCAAAGATGGTGATTTAACCTTTATAAAAATATTTTTTTGGAAATCACACTTGTGACCTTCGTGCCCAAATGTGTCCATGAAGAAGGGTTTAAGGGCCGTTTTGCATGGATAGGCGGTTTTAAAGGGATAGTTCACCCCGAAAGGAAAATTTTGTCATCATTTACTCACTCTCAGATTGTTCCAAACCTGTATGAGTGTCTTTCTTCTGTTGAACACAAAAGAAGATATTTAAAAGAAAGTTTAGCTGATGGTAGCCATTGATTTCTATTGTAGGAAAAAACATACTATGGAAGTCAATGGCTGCCATCAACTGCTGGTTACCAACATTCTTCACTCGATCGTCTTTTGTGTTCAGCAGAAGAAAGAAATTCATACAGATTTGGGACAAAATTGATGGAGAATAAATGATTACAGAATTTTCATTTTAGGGTGAACTTTCCCTTTAAATCTTTTCACCTTTTGTAAGATGTTTTTTGTGATTGTTTCAGTGGACAAGATCAGTTACATTCAGGAATATGAATGATTACCTAATTGAGCAGTACTCAGGGAGCAGGAGTTAAGGCACAGGATAGTATCAAGTCCCAGGTCAGGTGATTATGCTGTCGACAATAATAATAACTCAAGTCAAGTCAAGTCAAGTCAACTTTATTTATATAGCGCTTTTAACAATGTAGATTGTTTCAAAGCAGCTTTACAGTGTTAAACAGGAAAATCATGCAGCATAATTTTATTAAGCTGTATAGCCATTTGATGTCATCAGTTCATTTCAATTTCCATACGGTGACAGTGTGGGCTTTAGATCAATAATTAGATCAGTAATTTAGTTTATATGGTTAAATTAGTTTATTAATTAGATTTATTTCGATGTTTAGTTGAAAAGTATAGTGTCCCCAACTGAGCACGCCAAGCCAGAGGCAACAGTGGCAAGGAAACCAAAACCCCATTAGGTGACCTAATGGAGAAAAATAAACCTTGGGAGAAACCAGGCTCAGTCAGGGTGCCAGTTCTCCTCTGGCCAATTAACAAACAGCGTATTATTATTATTATTATTCTGGCTGCTTTACAGGTCAGAGGTCATAATAGATCGGAATATTCGAAGGACCGGAGGCAACACGCTGGAGACCGGTTTATTGCGGATGACATATCGATTTAAGTATTATTTAATTGTAATATTCGAACAATCGGAGTCATCACACTGGAGACGGGTTTATTAAGATGCCGTGTCGATGAGGCAGTTGCAGGGGGAGGCTAATTGACACGGTCTCTGCGGACACTTCGGGGTCCTGTGTTGGTCTTCTCTGGGCGCAGGTCCACCATCTGATCTGGATACGGCCGGGATCTGGCTGACTGCAGTAAACCTCGGGATAAAACAGAGAGACTATCATTAGCATAGATGCCATTCTTCTGATGATGTAACGAGTACATCAGGTGTTATGGGAAGTGTTCCCGGTTCCGGCTGACCTAGTTAATGCAGCCTAACAATCATTTAATTGAAAAGGTGTTTTATGTGTATGCCACAGTAAAGAGATGTGTTTTTAGTCTAGATTTAAACTGACAGAGTGTGTCTGCTTCCCGAACAATGCTAGGAAGATTGTTCCAGAGTTTAGGAGCTAAATAGGAAAAGGATCGACCGCCTGCAGTTGATTTGGATATTCTCGGTATTAACAACTGGCCACAATTTAGAGATCGCAGTAGACGTGATGGAGCATAATATGTTTAGAGCTCGCTCAAGTATTGGGGAGCTAAACCATTTAGTGCTTTGTAAGTAATAAGCAAGATTTTAAAATGTATGCAATGTTTAATAGGTAGCCAGTGCAATGTTGACAGAACTGGGCTAATATGGTCATACTTCCTGGTTCTAGTAAGTACTCGAGCTGCTCCGTTTTGGACCAGCTGGAATTTATTTATTAAGCGAGCAGGGCAACCACCCAGTAGAGCATTACAATAATCTAGCCTTGAGGTCATGAACGCATAAACTAACTGTTCAGCATTTTGCATTGAGAGCATGTGCCGTAATTTAGATATATTTTTAAGATGGTAGAATGCAGTTTTACAGATGCTAGAAACGTGGCTTTCAAACGAAAGATTGGTATCAAAGAGCACACCCAGGTTCCTCACTGACGACGAAGACTTGACAGAGCAGCCATCAAGTGTTAGACAGTATTCTAGGTTACCACTTGTGGAGCTTTTTTGTCCAATAATTAAAAATGCAGTTTTTTCTGAATTGAGTTGCAGGAAATTACCGGTCATCCAATGTTTTATGGCAGCTATGCATTCCATTAATCTTGTGAATTGGTAAGTTTCTTCAGGGCGTTAAGAAATATAGAGCTGAGTATCGTCAGTATAACAATGAAAACTAATGCCATGCTTCCTAATAATATCTCCCAGTGGTAGCATGTACAGGGTGAAGAGTAGCGGTCCTAGCACTGAGCCTTGTGGTACTCCATACTGAACTTGCGATCGGTGTGACATCTCTTCATTTACTGCTACAAACTGATAACGGTCGCATAGGTATGATTTAAACCATGATAAAGCAATTCCACTAATACCTACATAATTTTCGAGTCTATTCAAAAGAATGTTGTGGTCGATGGTATCAAATGCAGCGCTAAGATCGAGTAACACTAATAGAGAGATATAGCCACGATCGGATAATAAAAGTAAATCATTTGTAACTCTGATGAGAGCAGTCTCAGTGCTATGATATGGTCTAAATCCTGACTGGAAATCCTCACAGATACCATTTCTTTCTAAAAAGGAACATAATTGTGAAGACACTGCCTTTTCAAGTATTTTTGACAGAAAGGGTAGATTTGAGATTGTTCTATAATTGACTAATTCTGTAGGATCAAGTTGCAGTTTTTCAATAAGTGGTTTAATAATAGCCAACTTAAACGTTTTAGGTACATATCCTAATGACAAAGATGAATTAATGATATTAAGAAGAGGATCTATGACCTCTGGTAGCATCTCTTTTAATAGCCTAGTCGGTACAGGGTCAAGCATACATGTTGTTGATTTTGATGATTTAACGAGTTTAGCCAATTCTTCTTCTCCTATAGCAGTGAATGATTGTAATTTTTCCTCAGTGACACTACAATGCTCTGTCTGATGTGATACTGTAGTAGACGGCTGCATGGTTAAAATTTTCTTCCTAATATTATCAATCTTACATGTGAAGAAGTTCATAAAGTCATTACTGCTGTGCTGTTTACAATCATCAGAAGTTGAAGCTTTATTTTTGGTTAATTTAGCCACTGTATCGAATAAATACCTTGGGTTGTGTTTGTTTTCTTCCAAGAGAGTTGAGAAATAAGCAGATCTAGCAGTTCTTACGGTCTTTCTGTATGTGATCATGTGCTCTTTCCACGAATTACGAAAGACCTCTAGTTTTGTTTTCTTCCAGCTGCGCTCCATTTTTCTGGCTGCTGTTTTAAGGGCCCGGGTGTGCTCGTTGTACCACGGCGTTGGACTATTTTCTTTAATCTTCTTTAAGCGCAGAGGAGCAACTGTGTCTAAAGTACTGGAAAAGAGAGAGTCAATAGTTTCTGTTGCAACATCGAGTTCTTCTATGCTATCTGGGATGCTGAGGAGATGATACTGATGAGGAAGATTATTTAAAAAGCAATCTTTTGTAGCGGCAGTGATTGTCCTGCCATTTTTGAAGCGAGGGGGCGGCTTTGCAACCTTGGCTAAATTAAGTATACAAGATACTAAGTAATGATCTGAGATGTCATCACTCTGCTGCAGAATTTCAACGGTATCAACATTTATTCCATGTTACAATATTAGGTCTAAAGTATGATTATGGCGATGAGTGGGTCCTGACACGTGTTGCCTAACTCCAATAGAGTTTAGTGTATCTTTAAATGCTAATCCTAATACGTCTTTTTCGTTGTCTACATGGATATTAAAATCACCAACAATTAGTACTTTATCTACGGCCAATACTAATTCTGATAGAAAATCAGCAAATTCTTTGATAAAGTGTGTATTATGCCCTGGTGGCCTGTATACAGTAGGTAACACCAATGTTAAACGGTTTTTGTCATGTACACTACATAGCGTTACATAAAGCACCAAAACTTCGAAGGAATTATATTTGAAACTAGACTTCTGAGTAATACTGAAGATATTTTTATAAATTACAGCAACCCCTCCCCCTTTACCTTTCAGACGCGGCTTATACCCTCAGACCCTCATGTTTATAACAATAATCTTGGGGGGGTGGACTCATTTAAGGTAATGTAGTCGTCAGGTTTTAGCCAGGTTTCTGTCAAACAGAGCACATCTAGATTATTATCTTTAATAATATAATTAACAATAAGCGCTTTTGGGGAAAGGGATCTAATATTCAGCAACCCAAGCTTTATCAATTGTTCATCTGTTTCATATATTTTGTTTATTTGTTGGACATCAATTAAATTTTTACTGTTGAATGGTTTTGATGTTTTTTTGTATTTACTAATTCGGGGAACAGACACAGTCTCTATATGATAATATCTCGGTGAAAGAGTCTCTATGTGCTGGGATTTATCTGACTCCGGTGACGTGAGACAGCTAGCAGACGGTTGGTTTAGCCAGTTTGTCTGCTTCCTGACCTGGGCCCTAGTGAGTCAAGGTTTAGCTCTAATGTGGAAAATTACTAGAGAGAAGAGCGGCACCACCCCAGGAGGGATGGATGCCATCCTTCTTCAACAGGTCAGGTCTGCCCCAAAAACTTTTCCAATTGTCTATGAACCCTATGTTATTTTGCAGACACCACTTAGACAACCAGCCATTGAGTGATGATAGTCTGCTAACTATCTCATCACTCCTTCTAACGGGGAGTGGTCCAGAACAATAAACAGCCTCTGACATCGTATTAGCGAGTTCACACACCTCTTTAATGTTAATTTTGGTGATCTCCGACTGGCAAAGTCGAACATCATTAATGCAGATGTGAATAATAATCTTAGAGAATTTACGATTAGCTTTAGCCAGCACTTTTAAATTTGCTTTGATGTCAGGCGCTCTGGCTCCCGGTAAACAAGTGACTGTCGTGGCCGGTGTCTCTATCTTCACGTTCCGTGTAATAGAATCGCCAATGACTAGGGCACTTTCAACAGGACACTCAGTGGGTGCTTCACTGAGAGGGGAGAACCTGTTTGATGTTCTAACCGGAACGGAAGAGCGGTTCTTTGATCCGTGACTATGCTGCCTCACTGTCACCCAGTTGCTCTGCTGCGCGGGCCCTGCAGCCGGAACCGAAGAATGTACAGAGTTCACTAAGCTATTCGCATCCAAATCAGTGTCTAAAGCTGTTACATCCTCACTACTCTCAGATAAATTATGGATGCGTGTTTCTAATTCTGAAATCTTCTCCGTCAGCCTAACTATCTCCTTATATTTATCACATGTGAAGCCCTGTTCGCTAGTGGAGAAGCCTATATTAAACATGCGGCATGAAGTGCAAGTAATAATGACAGGAGAAGACATGACTTACCGTGTTTGTTGATTAATCCAACTTACCACTTACCACAATCGTTTGCTGGACACTATTTACTAATCCAACTAATGAACTCAGAAAAAGGGAGATCTGGGTGCAGAGATGACAAGCTAACAGGCTAGCAAAATGCTAACGTGTGATGGTGATTTAGATTAAAAGCTAACGATGTCAAATTTAACGTGATAGGCAATTTTTAAACAATTTATGGTGATGAGTAAGTTATATTTAGCAGTAGAATAAAGAGGAAATATCAAAATAAAGATTCAAACGTGAGCAAGGCTGTACAGAGCTACAAACAGGCACACAGGAGGCACACAGGAGGCACCCCGTACGAAAATCAACCATGGTTTTATTGTAGTAAAAATGTAGTAACCATGGTTTTTTGGCTAATTGAATACCATTTATATAACTACAGTTTTACCACAAATACCATGGTTAAACTGTGGTTAGAGAAGCAAAACCATGGTTAATTTGCGGTTACCATGGTTTTACTACAATAACCATGTTTTTTTGGTTTTATTTGTAGTAAAACCATGGTTTATTTTCGTAAGGGACACAGGAGACAGGAGCAATCGATCAGGCAGGAGCAATCCAATAAAACTCAATTTATAATCAATGTCAGCATTATCAGGAGGCTGCTTCTCTTTTTTTTAAATTGTCCATCTTCAAGCACTGATGGATGAAGACATGGGCTGTGTGTGAAGTGTGACATTCCTGCTCATGTCTGTTGCACTTCAAGAAATCTGTTAAATGATGTTAGAACTTTTTCAGAAATTTCCCAATAAACATTACTAAAGCAAGATGCATTTTATAAGAATGTAGAAAAATGGTTGCTTTAACACTTTAATAACTTTTTAATGTATCAAATTACAGTCATTAACAATACAAATCAAACGCAAATAAAAAGCACGCAAAATAAAGGAACAGATAAATAATAAGGTAGATTGTTTGAAACTGCTAGAGAAGTCATGCAAGTGTGTCAGGTGGTTCAACACAAGACTTCTGTAGAGGACGCACCTGTGTTTACTCTCTAATGAAGAAGCATCAGTTAAACTACTGAGAAGTGCACATGCAGAAACAAAATGGGCTTTTACCAATCTTTACCAATCTGACAAATTTTAAACTACGACTTGCTAAAACCATGACGGCCCACCCCTAAACCAAGCCCCCAGAGGAGTAGAGCAAATCGGGTAAAGCGGTGGTGTTTTGAAAACGCCTCACTGATTGGGAAACACCCACTAGTGTTCTGCAGAGATACACACCTGCATGATCTTGAGCTCATCAACTATAAATCACTGTTAGTTCAATGTCACTGTCTCTACCCATGTGTGCTGTCAACTTTCATCAACATGTCAATGCTGATCCAACACACTTTAAACATTGAAATGTCAATCTCAACCAAAATGATGGTTTGGATCAAAACCACCATTGTATCAATGTCACCATGCTGGGTATCCATCTACAAACAGTTATGAATTTTAAAAGTTATTGGTAAATCTTCATTCTTAAATAATGCTAAAACTACGTCTTCATATTCATTTTAAGAATAGTTTGAATAAACCATTTCATTTTCATCTTGTCATCCTTTTAGCAAATGTTTTTTATTTGTCACATTTCTGACTTGGCTAGAACAGAAATTTAAATATGAATACAGAGGGTCCAAGGTCCCAAGCTAATAAAGGTTTCTGTAATTTAGCAATACTTTCTATGACCCTCTGTTTGCATTTTTTAAGCTTCACGTAGAGATTTTATTTCCATCTTTAGTCAATTAAGTTCAGTTCTTAAAATGCAAAGGCTACACGCACACGCACGCACACACACACACATGCACAAACACACGTACACGCACACGCACACACACACACACACACAGGAATGTTTTCCAGCAGTATTATATTATCATGAGCATTAATATCTTATGTTTAAGATATTAATATAATATGGCTTAAATATAGAAGAAATATAGTGTTTATGGTTTATATAGACAGTTGAACTTGGCTTACAACAATCAGTAAAAAAAAAAAAAAAATCAACATCACATACACAGTAAAAGTGTTATAACACAATAAAACACACCATGCATACAATTACAGATATTTACAAAAAAAAAAAAAAAAAAAAAAAGTACAAAACCATTTATATTATCAATGAATAACGTCACTACCGAACTCAATGTCACATGAGATTTAGATCAAACCGTGTGTCATTTTTTGTATTTGTAAAGTGCTTTTCACAATCCACATGGTTTCAGTGTCTCAAAGTGTTCGGGATAAATCAGGAATATTCCCGTTCTCATGTTTGTGACTCCACTGAATCAGGCTGAGTTTCCTCCTGATCTCCAGATTTCAGACGCTTCATCTCTTGTGTTTCTGTTGCCTTCTCTTTCTGTGATCTCTTCTCTCGTCTAGATCTCACTGCATCCTGAGATTAGAGCAAGACATGCCATTAAAACAGTGTAACATCCTCTTACCTCTGGAGAATTGTGCAGTGTGAGGTTAAAGTCGCCTGATGTTGCAGGTCAGTATTAAACCTCAAATCAGTGCAGCTTTATAAATGATACTCACCTGATAAGACTGAAGACAGTTTGCGATCTCTGTGAGGTCAGAACAGAGAAAGAGAAAAGACATTAGTGGATCTGTTGAATCTGATCATTCTCACTTCAAACTAAATTAAATAACTCATTCACCCCGAACATTTGATCTTAATAGTGACTCTGAGTGGTTTAAGACACACTTTAAACTATTTCAACCCACTTCAAGTTTAAAACATGACATGGAAAGATTCCTGATAGACAGCAGCACAAAAATGACCTGAATAGACCAGAGAGTCAACAAATCCAAGTTAGGGCTGCAACGACGCGTCGACGTCGTCGATGACGTCGACTACGAAAATACGTCGACGTGCGTGAAATGCGTCGACGCGTCGGCGGCACATTATTTACGTTCTAGAATGGAACAGAAGATCTAGAGAATAATGGCAGCTTCTGCTCCCGGGCATAGTGAAAATGATCATTTATCATATAAAGCCAGACCGCGACATTCAAAAGTGTGGGAGTACTTTAAACAGAAGCAGAGTAAAACTGTGCTTTGTTCGCTCTGTAACGCCGGTTTCACACTGCACGCGGTGGCAGAGCAGGAGCTGTGCGCGTGGAGAGCGGGAGCTTTCACACTCAGTGTTGCCAAGTCCGCTTTTTTCCGCGGAATTAGGCTACTTCTACACTGTTGCCGCGGGCTGTGTCTCATGTCCGCGGGTTGAAGCAAAAAAACACACATATTTAACCCCCCGAACGCGATGTTTACCAGAGAACCTCCCCGAAACGCGATTGGGCTTGTTTTGGGCTAGTTTTGAGTAACGAATGGGTGGGTTTTGTTGTGTAAACCTGGCAACCCTGCTGCCAGTGTTCTCTCGCGCAGCTGAACGCGCCACGCGTGTATTGCAACAGACGGTCACATTTTCCTGGGTTCTTCTCCGACCCCAGTACGTCTCGTGCTTTTATTTATTATGGGCTGCATATATCTCCTGTATATGCGACCTGTTTCCGCTCTGTCCCAAACACATATGCATAATAACGTGCTGTATATAGGTAGTTTACATGATTAAAGTAACATTACAGTTAAGATATGCCTCTAGCTTTAATCATTTAAATGTGTCTTTGAAGTTTGGGCAAAAACTTCTGGCAGCTTTAGTCGTTGTTTATGCACATGTATCTTCAAAATAGACGACTAGTTATACATTAACACTATGCTGAAAGCTCCTGTATGTGAACCTTTTGCAGATAAATACAAGTGCATTTTCGTTTACTACTGACACAAATCAATAAGTAAATCATACTCAACTACTATAGTAAACAACTTTTCCTAATTAGGCCTACTCTGTATACATTTTATGATGAATAGTATCATTATATATTATGTTTAAAAAGCTTCTTGTGTTCATATATTTCATTATAAAATGGCTTAAGTACACTACCCTTCCTGAAATACAATTAATATTGTCATCATTCATTGATTTCATGTTAAAATAATATACAAATTCACTACCCTCTTTGAAATACAATAATCAGTAAAAAAGAATAATAAGATTAATCTGGAAAAATAATCGTTAGATTAGTCGACTAATCGAAAAAATAATCGTTAGATTAGTCGACAGAAAAAATAATCGTTAGTTGCAGCTCTAATCCAAGTATTCAACACTTAACACACACGCCACAATAATGGTGACACATACAAAGATCAGAATAACCACCATTTCACGCATGCTTTTATCACAGAACGTGCTCTACATGCGTCGCACAGGTCATGTGATAATCTTGTGTTGGTTCAGTGTTAGTGATATTATCAAGTGCTGTTCTCTCTGTAACCGTCATTCATCTTCACTATGAGCCGCTCTCAGTGTGTGAAACTCAGACGCTTCAACTCAGCATTTCAGTCTCAATGGGGCTCTGGGGGATTTTAACCCTCTGGCGCTCTTCACGTGGCGGACAAGATCGACCGATATTTTATTTCAATGAAATGAATGTACTATATTTAAGTTTGAAATAGTTTTTTATTTAATATTTTGTATTTTTTGGAAATTTTATGGTAATAAATTATATTTACGCTGTAGCTATAATCCATTTATTCACTTTTCTCTCAATGAATAAACTTAAACTCTCAATAAATCTTCAATGCTTTGGATCAGAGACTGACGTTTGGTCTCTTTTTAAAGACACTTGGCAGATTATTGCTGAAGAGAAAAAAGTTTTTAAAAGTGAACAAAAAAGTTACAGAATTTGACGTTTATTGTTATGAAATATGCACAAAAATACTATTGTCAATTCTTTAATGTTTACATTTTAATATATTTTCAAAAACACATTTTACTGTAAAACTGCATAAAAAAGCCATACATCTAAACAAGTTGTGTTCCAAATTTGAGGCTGATATCTCAAAAAATGAGCTTTCAGTCAGATGTTGTTTGTGCGCAACACCAAACGCTTGCACAAGATGAAATTTGTTCACCATTCATTTCCAATTTTGTTTTGTGTGTGTTCACATAGCAAGTGCCAAAACCTTTACCAAGTTTTGTACCATTCCAATAAAGTTGGTCAAAAATGATCGAAGAGCACCAGAGGTTCAGTGTTGTGAGAGTAAAGGGCGGATCATTATTAGATTATTAGGAGTCTGAGATGAACCTATGAGGAGTGTGTGTGAGTCTCTCAGTGAATAAACACACTCACTGTCAATCAAACAGCAGCTTTACAGCAGATCAACACACACACACACACACACACACACACACACACACACACACACACACACACACACACACACACACACACACACACACACACACACACACACACACACACACACACACACACACACACACACACACACACACACACACACACACACACACACACACACACACACACACGCCACAATCTGTGTGTTAAACCAGTCAATCCGACTAAAGGATCATTTATCTGATGACAGATGATTGTGAGACGAGAGAACATGAAGATCTGCTCGTGTGATGTAAATGTGATCTAATGGACAATTCTGCTTTATACTCACGGGACTCAAATATTCCTGAAATCAGCAGAGAGAAGATAAATAAACATTCAACCGGAAAGATGATGAATCTCAGATCTCCAACCGTACGATCACCATTCACTGAAACATATGAGAATATGATCATCTCTGTTTGGAGAAATGAAATCAATGTATATTTGTTTAATTTCTGCCTCAACGTGCCACACTTCAGTATTTCAGGCACTCAGGATTAAAATGATCTTATTAATACATGCTTAAATATATATTTACCATCAACTTTATGCAGTAAATGTGTGTGTTTACCTGTTTTCAGTGTCAGTTCTGTTATCAGAGCAGTGGAGGTCAGGAAAACAACAACAGCTGATCCAAACACATACACGAGGACATAACGGTGGAAACCTGTAATGAAGTTTAAATATTTCATATGAAGATCAGACACACTCAGAGTTATTGCTTCAGTTTATCTTTAGGGACAGAAACGTGCTCATATGGTTTAGTTTAATTAATTACTATTTAATTATTAGAAAAATATTATTAGAGAAAACGAGTGAAAATCACTAGAGATACACAGAAAAACATTTAAAATGACTTATGAAGTATTTAATATCTTATGACTGTATTTATCCTTCAGTCTGAGACGGATCATCTTAAACTATTGTGCTGATCAGTTATTCATATTTGATCATGTTACAGAGTTGAGCTCTGATATTAATCTGATATTTACTGTTAATGAATGAGATCGATCAGTCACTGATGAGTCTCTGCGTCTGTCAGCGTTTCCATCAGAAATCAGATTCATAACAACTAAAACTGTAATAAGACACAGAGCCTGATGATGTTTTCTCTTCTAAACACACAATCCTGCTTAATATCTCTGGTCCTGCACGGTTTAATGTCCTGAACTACTCAAGTATTAACTGTACATGAGCTCAAACTGATGTAGAAAACACAGAGAAGAAGAAGAAAAATGATGATCAATACTGTACCTAGAGACAAACGGAGATAAATGGAAGAATCATCTGTAAACTTCACAAGTGTCCAGAGGATCTGCAGGAACAGCAGCACACAGGCCCATCCCAGAGGATCTGGAGATCAGATAAAGCATCACTTCTCCAGCACTTTCTACACACGTGTCTCATTCATTTCCTGATCATGTGATCGACCTTTATATATCCTGATCATGTGATCGAACTTTATATATCCTGATCATGTGATCGACCTTTATATATCCTGATCATGTGATCAACCTTTATATATCCTGATCATGTGATCGACCTTTATATATCCTGATCATGTGATCAACCTTTATATATCCTGATCATGTGATCGACCTTTATATATCCTGATCATGTGATCGACCTTTATATATCCTGATCATGTGATCGACCTTTATATATCCTGATCATGTGATCGACCTTTATATATCCTGATCATGTGATCGACCTTTATATATCCTGATCATGTGATCGACCTTTATATATCCTGATCATGTGATCGACCGTTATATATCCCGATCATGTGATCGACCTTTATATATCCCGATCATGTGATCGACCTTTATATATCCCGATCATGTGATCGACCTTTATATATCCCGATCATGTGATCAACCTTTATATATCCCGATCATGTGATCGACCTTTATATATCCTGATCATGTGATCGACCTTTATATATCCTGATCATGTGATCGACCTTTATATATCCTGATCATGTGATCGACCTTTATATATCCTGATCATGTGATCGACCGTTATATATCCCGATCATGTGATCGACCTTTATATATCCCGATCATGTGATCGACCTTTATATATCCCGATCATGTGATCGACCTTTATATATCCCGATCATGTGATCAACCTTTATATATCCCGATCATGTGATCGACCTTTATATATCCCGATCATGTGATCGACCTTTATATATCCTGATCATGTGATCGACCTTTATATATCCTGATCATGTGATCGACCGTTATATATCCCGATCATGTGATCGACCTTTATATATCCCGATCATGTGATCGACCTTTATATATCCTGATCATGTGATCGACCTTTATATATCCTGATCATGTGATCGACCTTTATATATCCTGATCATGTGATCGATCTTTATATATCCTGATCATGTGATCGACCTTTATATATCCTGATCATGTGATCGACCTTTATATATCCTGATCATGTGATCGACCTTTATATATCCTGATCATGTGATCGACCTTTATATATCATGATCATGTGATCGACCTTTATATATCCTGATCATGTGATCGATCTTTATATATCCTGATCATGTGATCGACCTTTATATATCCTGATCATGTGATCGACCTTTATATATCCTGATCATGTGATCGACCTTTATATATCCTGATCATGTGATCGACCGTTATATATCCTGATCATGTGATCGACCTTTATATATCCTGATCATGTGATCGACCTTTATATATCCTGATCATGTGATCGACCTTTATATATCCTGATCATGTGATCAACCTTTATATATCCTGATCATGTGATCGACCTTTATATATCCTGATCATGTGATCAACCGTTATATATCCTGATCATGTGATCGACCTTTATATATCCTGATCATGTGATCGACCTTTATATATCCTGAACATGTGATCGACCTTTATATATCCTGATCATGTGATCGACCTTTACTTTATATATCCTGATCATGTGATCGACCTTTATATATCCTGATCATGTGATCAAGCTTTATATATCCTGATCATGTGATCGACCTTTATATATCCTGATCATGTGATCAACCTTTATATATCCTGATCATGTGATCAACCTTTATATATCCTGATCATGTGATCAACCTTTATATATCCTGATCATGTGATCGACCTTTATATATCCTGATCATGTGATCAACCTTTATATATCCTGATCATGTGATCAACCTTTATATATCCTGATCATGTGATCAACCTTTATATATCCTGATCATGTGATCAACCTTTATATATCCTGATCATGTGATCAACCGTTATATATCCTGATCATGTGATCGACCTTTATATATCCTGATCATGTGATCGACCTTTATATATCCTGAACATGTGATCGACCTTTATATATCCTGATCATGTGATCGACCTTTACTTTATATATCCTGATCATGTGATCGACCTTTATATATCCTGATCATGTGATCAAGCTTTATATATCCTGATCATGTGATCGACCTTTATATATCCTGATCATGTGATCGACCTTTATATATCCTGATCATGTGATCAAGCTTTATATATCCTGATCATGTGATCAACCTTTATATATCCTGATCATGTGATCGACCTTTACATATCCTGATCATGTGATCAACCTTTATATATCCTGATCATGTGATCGACCTTTACATATCCTGATCATGTGATCAACCTTTATATATCCTGATCATGTGATCGACCTTTATATATCCTGATCATGTGATCAACCTTTATATCCTGATCATGTGATCAACCTTTATATCCTGGTCATGTGATCGACTTCGTGTGAAAGACACTTTGTAAAATGAACGTATATTTTCTAGATCAGTGATGTGTTGTGATTCCAAACATTATTAAAATATGATCATACCTGTTGTTTTCTCCAGTGTTATTATGTAGATGCCGATCATCACTACATTCATCACTGATGTGAAGATTAACACCACAGTGCTCGTGACTGAAAGTGACCCTGAGAGAGACGAGAGTGAGAGAATGAGTTCATGAGTAGACAGAACTAGAACTGATCAGAGATTAAACTGAATAAAGACACTCGATGTGAAGATGATCAGAAAACAGAGAAACATCTGAACTCAGATCATCACGATCCGCATCACTGAACAATCAAATTCATATTTCTGATCTATCTGCAGATCTAGCATATCAATCTGAAACGTGCTAGCAATGCGGTAATACGTACTAGCAACCACATAGCAACCACCCAGAATTCCCTACCAACCACATAGCAACACCCTAGCAATCACCCAGAATACCCTACCAACCGCATAGCAGCACCCTAGCAACCACCTAGAATACCCTACCAACCACATAGCAACATCCTAGCAACCACCCAGAATACCCTACCAACCGCATAGCAGCACCCTAGCAACCACCCAAAATACTCTAGCAACCACATAGCAGCACCCGGCAACCACCCAGAATACCCTACCAACCACATAGCAACACCCTAGCAACCACCCAGAATACCCTACCAACCGCATAGCAGCACCCTAGCAACCACCCAGAATACCCTACCGACCACATAGCAACACCCTAGCAACCACCCAGAATACCCTACCAACCGCATAGCAGCACCCTAGCAACCACCAAGAATACCCTACCGACCACATAGCAACACCCTAACAACCACCTAGAATACCCTACCAACCACATAGCAACACCCTAGCAACCACTCTAAGTGCCTTAGCAACCGCATAGCAGCACCCTAGCAACCACTCAGAATACTCTAGCAACCACATAGCAACACCCTAGCAACCAAGTCAAGTAAACTTTATTTATATAGTGCTTTTTACAATGCAGATTCAAAGCAGCTTCACAGTGTTAAACAGGAAAATAATGCAACAGAATTCTATTTAGCCGTTCCGGAGAAAACGGTGATGTCATCAGCTCATTTTAATTATCATACAATGACAATGTGGACTTTAGATCAGTAATTTAGATTATATGGTTAATTTTGTTTAATAATTAGATTTATTTGGCTATTTAGTCGAAAAAATTATTTATTTATTTATTTATTTATTATTAACCACCCAGAATACCCTAGCTACTGCATAGCAATACCCTAGCAACCACCCCAAGTACCTTAGCAACCGCATAGCAACCACCCAAAATAACCTATAAACTGCATTGCAACACCCTAGTAACCACCCTAAGTACGCTAGCAACCACATAGCAACGCCCTAGCAACCACCCTAAGTACCATAGCAACCACATAGAAACACCCTAGCAACCACTCAGAATAACCCAGCTACTGCATACCAATACCCTAGCAACCACATTAAGTACCTTAGCAACCACCCAGAATACCCTAGCAACTGCATAGCAACACCCTAGCAACCACCCATAATATCCTATCAAGTGCATAGCAACACCCTAGCAACCACCCTAAGTACCTTAGCAACCACATAGCAACGCCCAAGCAACCACCCTAAGTACCTAAGCAACCGAATAGCAGAACCCTAGCGACCACCCAGAAAACCCTAGCAACTGCATAGCAACCACCCAGAATACCCTAGCAACTGCATAGTAATACCCTAGCAACCACCCTAAGTACCTTAGCAACCATATAGATACACCCTAGCAACCACCATAAGTACCTTAGCAACCACGTAGCAACACCCTACCAACCACCCAGAATACCCTAGCAACTGCAAAGCAATACCCTAGCAACCACCATAAGTACCTTAGCAAAAGCAATGCAGCACCCTAGCAACTACCTAGAATACCCTAGCAACTGCATAGCAATACCCTAACAACCACCATAAGTACCTTAGCAACCCCATAGCTACACCCTAGCAACCACCATAAGTACCTTAGCAACCACATAGCAAAACCCTAGCAACCACCCAGAATACCCTAGCAACTGTATAGCAATACCCTAGCAACCACCCTATGTACCTTAGAAACCACATAGCAACACCCTAGCAACCACCCTAAGTACCTTAGCAACCACATAGCTACACCCTGGCAACCACCCAGAATACCCTAGCAACTGCATAGCAACACCCTAGCAACCACCCTAAGTACCTTAGCAACCACATAGCTACACCCTAGCAACCACCCTATGTACCTTAGAAACCACATAGCAACACCCTAGCAACCACCCTAAGTACCTTAGCAACCACATAGCTACACCCTAGCAACCACCAAGAATACCCTAGCAACTGAATAGCAACACCCTAAGTACCTTAGCAACCACATAGCTACACCCTAGCAACCACCATAAGTACCTTAGCAACCGCATAGCAGCACCCTAGCAACCACCCAGAAAACCCTTGCAACCGCATAGCAACCACCCAGAATACCCTAGCAACTGTACGACTGAATCAAATTCTGCTGCATTATTTTGCTGTTTAACACTGAAGCTGCTTTGAATCTGCATTGTTAAAAGCGCTGTATAAATAAAGTTGACTTGACTAAGGCAGTTTTCTTACCGCAGTGCGCAAACACATTTGTGAAAGTTGCTTATTCAAATAATTTAAGGTTTATACATCCAACATTAAGTATAACCAATTTACCTTTGGAAACAATGCTGTATTTATAATGTCACACTTACTATTTATCTAACAGTGTAAATGTTTTTTTCCATACATATATAGAGATGGATTGAGAGGGGGTTCAGCAAAAAATCGTCAGCTGGCAGCAGGAAGTAGCTGCCGTTGACAGCCGGAAGTCCTGTCATATTAGGAGGGACCTGCCATTTCGTGGCAGCCAATCAGCATCGTCCAACGTAGTAACAGCCAATCACATTTAACTGAAAGTCAAGCGACAGCAGCCAATATTGGCGTCGGCATTTGGCTCGGTAAATTCGTAATTCGTATATTAATTATCATAAATTATTGTTGCTCTGTAAATTGGATTTTAACTTTTATGTTAGAGACAGTGTATCTGTGACTACTTGAATTGGTTCATTTAATCATTTGTAGAAGCTTGTGCACAAGGTTCTGGTTTGCCAAGGGGCGATCATTAACTTCAAATTACGTTACCTTTACCATTAAATATTATAATTTGTTAACACGTTAACTTAATCTATTGATTAGAATAAAGCTCATGCTGATTTATTGGAATTATTGACAAGCTCAGCCTTGACACGTACAACACTAACCATGTCGTTTTTTGTGGGTGTATCTAATTTTTCAGGGGATTGTCTGATATCGAAACTTTTTATTTTTTTATTGCTATTGCATTTTTTTTTTTTTTGACAAAAAAGTTATTTTAAGTACTACCTTTCTTTCTCACTCTGTGTACACTCAGTTCAACACTTCTTGTGATTTTAAATGTGGTTAAAATAGAAACTGAATAAGAATGTAATGGTTTAGCAACATGTCTTCAATTATTCTTTTTAATCATGCTCATTTTTATGCTCCTCAAATTTAAATATTCAGGTGTAACAAATTGGAGAGAGAAGTCGGTGACATGTCAAGAATACTAGCAGATGTACACTCTGCAATGAAATTCACAAGAACTGCTTACAGGTGTAGACATTATGAATGTGATCATTGCTAGCTGCTTAATGACAATGCAATAAGAATAGTTTTTCATGTGGCTGCATCCATGTGTACTGTTAATAAGGTCATTTGGATATTAATGTCACAATTTTTTTATGAATCCTTGTCTATCTTTCTAAAAGTTACAGCTGTTTTATAAAACAGAGACAAGAATGTATTGAAATACTACAAATGTAAAACTGAACTTAAATGATGGCAAAATATGATTTTAAATAAAGGTCATTGAGACAATGTTCTTTTTTTTCTTTTAGACAGGACTTTAATGAATGTTTACGTGCATTTAATAAATATATGTGTATGTATATATTTCATTATTTAACAAACATGTACACTCATTCAAAAATGATATTTATACATGTACAAATTCATAATTTCAAGTGTGGCTTAATTTTTGTTTTCTGTATTATGTCTATGATCTTCGTTAATTAATTTATATTTGATAAACCTTTTTAAATCAAATACAAAATTGCAAATTTAAGTATTTTATTTAAATAAGTACTAAAATGATATATAAATTGATAATTTATTTGCCTTGTTAAAAGCGGCATCCTCCAACTTCCGGTTATATATCGGCAGCTGACGTCAGCTGCCAGTGGCAGCTACTTCCTGCTGCCAGCTGCCGATTTTTCGCTGAACCCCTACTGGATGGATTTTAGGAAGGGGGTCCCTCATAAAAGGTTCATCATATTTGGGGGGCCTCATAAGTTTTGAAAACCCCTGACTCAGATACTCTGTCATTATCAACCACCCACAGACAGATCGACGCATCATAATTGCAGATCATAACTCGTGTTGGAAATGCATCCCATGAAAAATAAATAATATTGTCTTAGATATAAAGATATAAAAACAGGAAATGAAGTAACAGATTCAGAAACTGATTACAGGAAGTGAATATGAAACACGTCAGTTTGTTGTTCAGAGCCACTGTAACGTGTTTCTCTCATCACTGATGATCAGAAATTACTGAGATATTACAGTTTTCCCAAACGCTTACACACAAAATCTGTTCATTCACAGGATTTCTGAAACCCCTCAGAGCAAAACTACACACCAGATCTCCAAACCATCAGCTGTTGCTCAGCCTTCGACTCACAACACACAATTCTCTACCTAACACACAAACTCTAACAGGAAGTGACTGTAGTATAGGCCTTTAAATAGGTCAAAGGTCAGATTACCGGTTTTGAACAATGGATGCTAACAACGGACAGAGAGCAAGAGGAGGAGGAGGAAGAGGAAGAGGAGGACAAGGACAAGGAGGAGGAAGAGGAGGAGGAGAAGAGGAGGAGGACAAGGACAAGGAGGAGGAAGAGGAGGAGGAGGAGGAAGAGGAGGAAGATGAGGAGAAGGAGGAGGAGGAGGAAGAAGAGGAGGAGGAGGAAGAAGAGGAAGAAGAGGAGGAGGAGGAGGAGGAGGAGGAGGAAGAAGAGGAAGATGAGGAGAAGGAGGAGGAGGAGGACGAGGAAGAAGAGGAGGAGGAGGAGGAGGAAGGAGGAGGAGGACAAGGACAAGGAGGAGGAAGAGGAGGAGGAGGAGGAAGAGGAGGAAGATGAGGAGGACAAGGACAAGGAGGAGGAAGAGGAAGAAGAGGAGGAAGAGGAGGACAAGGAGGAGGAAAAGGAAGAAGAGGAGGAGGAGGACAAGGAGGAGGACGAGGAAGAAGAGGAGGAAGATGAGGAGGAGGAAGAAGAAGAGGAGGAGGAGGACGAGGAAGAAGAGGAGGAACAAAAGGAAGATGAGGAGGAGGAGGAGGAGGAGGACAAAGAAGAAGAGGAGGAAGATGAGGAGGAGGAGGAGGAGGAGGAGGAAGGAGAGCCATCTCTGATGAGATTAGGGCAACACTTGTCGATCAGCTCCTCAGACACTCATAAAACTGTAATACAGTGAAACTGAGCTCAGATCAGAATTCATCAAATACTTACAGCTGAACCTCACTCTGCATCTAATAAACCACTTCTCATTATTCATCATCATCATAAACGCTGGTAAAATGACAACAATGATGAGCCCTAAAAACAGAAGAGAAATGATATTAATGTTGGATATTATCAACAGATTCACAGCAGATTACAGTAAATCATAACATCAGCCTCAGTGAATATTAATGAGTGTTTCAAACATGATCATGTTGATCTGAACTCTCAATGACATGAACTCAGATCATTATGAATATGAATATATGAATATGAATCACCTGCTCCAGAAAATCCAAACGTGTAGGACAGGAGGACGAATTGTAAAGTTGGCAGAATATCAAAGATCACATCAGCCACAAGGCCAAATATTTCAATTATCCATCCACTTTTCTGTCCAATCCGAGAGACTAAAACTATGAGAAACATGTTCAGTTATTAAGATCTCATCTGATTCAGTTTTGAATTATTATAATGTCAGTTTATCATGACACAGTTTACAACAATAATCAATCAAATCAGCAACAAAAGCAGAAGAACTGAACAAATCACGAGACTGAGAGAGTTTATATGAACATGTATGATCATTGTACAGGATTATGATATTTAATGAACAGATGAATGTGTAATATTTCCACTGCTCCTCAGATCGGAGTGTGTGACGTGTTTATGACAGTAAATCATGAAGATCCTGTGAATGAAACGCTTTCATCTGTCACTCAGTGAGTCTCTGGTTTCTGGAGAATGAATCACAGAAACACTTACAGTAAATGATTCTGCAGAGGCTGAACAGAAACATGACTGAAAACAGGCCCATAATCACGGCTCTGTCAAGCTCAGTGTAATTCAGGAGTTTCTGCCACACACTTGATAAAAGAGCTGAAAGAAAGAGAACAAACATCATCAAACAGAAACTCAATCAAACTATAAACACAGGTGAGAAGGAAGACACACACTCCTCTCGTTTAACTGATGCTTTTCATGTCCATCCTCTTGTTTTACTGGATTTACACTGACAGTCTCTGATATCATCTGACTCTGACCCCGTGACCTTTGTGCTGCTCATGGGACACGTGTGTGTGTGTGTGTGTGTGTGTGTGTGTGTGTGTGTGTGTGTGTGTGTGTGTGTGTGTGTGTGTGTGAGTGTGTGAGAGAGAGCGTATGAGTGAGTGTGTGTGTGTGAGAGAGAGTGTGTGTGTGTGTGTGTGACTGACTTTGCTGCACATTTCACCTGTTGATCGCCCAGGTCGCCGATCTCTGCGCTCCACCACACCACACCACAACCCAGCACAAAACACCTCGCTCAAGAAGACCTCTCTCCTCCTCTATTCACGGTCTATCCTCGTCGTGATGCATTGAGGCTTTCATCATCATCAATATCATCGTCATCCTCTTCAGCAGCAAGCCGAAGAGGCTTAAGCGTTCAGCCCGCGTTTTCAGCCTCCGCGTGTGAAGACCAACGCGGGTAAAGACATCTGTATTCGACTCTTCCTCTGCGCGACTCCTCCGAGGCAAGGACTCCGGTAAGACATCGAGCTATCTCAGTTTCTTGTCCTCTTTCACCTTCCTTTCCTTCCTGTGTGTACAGTCCATTCCTGTTATCTCTCAACCACGCCCCACTATTACACACAGGCCTACACGACACCGTAACATTGCTAATCTACGTCCTGTTCCCTCCTCCGCTAATGCTCCTCCCTCTTTTTCTGTGGGCCTATGGAATTGTCAGTCAGCGGTCAATAAAGCTGACTTCATTCCAGCCTTTGCCACTCAATCTGCTCTCAAAATCTTGGCCCTGACTGAGACCTGGGTCCGCCCTGAAGACTCAGCAACACCTGCTGCTCTTTCTAATAACTTCTCTTTCTCCCATACCCCTCGCCAGACTGGGAAGGGTGGTGGCACTGGTCTTCTCATTTATAACAACTGGAAATACTCAACTCACACATCTCTTTGCATTAACAACACATTTGAATACCACGCTATTACGCTTACGACTCCCTTTAAAATCCATATTGTAGTCATTTACCGCCCCCCCTGGTCCATTGACCACCTTTGTTCATGAGCTAGATGTTCTGCTGTCCTCATTTCCAGAGGATGGCAGCCAACTCATAGTCCTTGGCGACTTCAACATTCATCTGGACAAATCTTATGCTTCAGATTTCCACTCCCTCCTAGCATCATTCGGTCTCAATCGCCTAATCACTTCACATACCCACAAATCTGGTAACCATCTGGACCTCATTTACACACGCAACTGCTCTACAGACAATATTTTGGTCAGACCTCTACACATCTCAGATAATTTCTTCATCACATTCAATCTTCAACTCACTACTCACGCACCACCAGTTCCTCCATCAGTTACTTTCAGGCGAAACCTGCGCTCACTTTCTCCTTCTCATCTCTCCTCTGCTGTCCCTTCCCTCATCCACACAATTATCCTCTATGGATGTCAACACTGCAACTGACACTTTATGCTCCACTTTAACTTCTTGTCTAGACAGTATTTGTTCTCTTTTTTTTAGGCCAGCACGAGCCACTTCCTCTAACCCTTGGTTATCTGATGTTATTTGTGAACACCGAACGATACTCAGGGCAGCAGAGAGAAAATGGCGTAAATCTAACCACCCATCCAATCTAGGTAAGTATCAGTCCCTGCTCTCATCCTTCTCAGATGAAGTACATGCAGCTAAATCTTCTTATTATCACACACACTGTTCAGAACATTTAACTCTCTCCTCTGCCCTCCCCCACCACCTCCCTATCTCAAGACGATTTTGCACAATTCTTCACAAAAAAAACAACAACCATCAGCAGTCAGTTCTCACCCACGCGCATTTTGGACTTTAGTTCAGCCACATCCACAACCAAACATTCTCTCTTCTCATTTTCTACACTCACTGAGACAGAAGTATCTAAACTTCTCCTCTCTAGCCATCCTACCACCTGTCCCCTTGATCCCATTCCCTCACACCTCCTTCAAACCATCTCTCCTACACTCCTACCAGCACTCACACACATCATCAACACATCTCTCGGCATCGGCATCTTCCCTACCACATTCAAGCAGGCTCGGGTAACGCCACTGCTTAAGAAACCCACATTAAACTCATCACTCATAGATAACTACAGACCTGTTTCTCTCCTACCATTCATAGCAAAAACTATTGAACGAGTTGTTTTCAACCAGGTTTCATCCTTCCTATCACAGAATAATCAGCTGGACATCAACCAATTAGGTTTCAAAAGGGGCCACTCCACAGAGACTGCACTACTGTTGGTCATTGAAGCCCTGCTGATAGCTAAAGCTGATTTCAAATCATCAGTCCTCGTCCTGCTCGATCTATCTGCGGCCTTTGACACGGTCAATCATCAGATTCTTCTTTCCACCCTCTCATCACTGGGCATCACAGGGACTCCACTCCTTTGGTTTGAGTCCTATCTCACAGGTAGGTCTTTCAAGGTTGCCTGGAGAGGAGAGGAATCCCAAGCACATCAACTGACCACTGACCACTGTTCACCAGGGCTCAGTGCTTGGTCCTCTCCTCTTCTCCATCTACACTACTTCATTGGAACCCATCATTCAGGCACATGGCTTCTCATACCACTGCTATGCTGATGACACTCAGCTCTACCTTTCATTTCAACCAGACGACCCCACAGTAGCTGCACGAATCTCCAGCTCTCTGGCTGACATCTCTGCATGGATGAGAAAACATCATCTGCAGCTCAACCTGGCAAAGACTGAGTTTCTCATCTTCCCCGCCAGTCCCACTATACAACATGACTTCACCATCCAGTTAGGTACATCCTTGATTTCCCCATCAAAGTCAGTCAGAAATCTTGGAGTAACATTTGATCATCAGTTGTCCTTCAGAGAACACATTTCTAAGACAGCTCGCTCATGCCGGTTTGCGCTCCACAACATCAGGAAGATTAGACCGTTCCTAACAGAGCACATAACACAGCTTCTTGTCCAGGCCCTGGTTATTTCTAGACTTGACTACTGCAATGCGCTTCAGGCTGGACTCCCCTCTTGTGCGATCCAAACACTTAGAATTATCCAGAATGCAGCAGCACGTCTTGTCTTCAACGAGCCCAAAATAACCTATGTCACACCTCTCTTCATCTCCCTGCACTGGCTACCACTCGCATCAAGTTTAAGGCGCTGACGCTTGCATACAGAGCCACCACTCGCTCAGCTCCTGCATACTTTGACTCCATTCTACAAATCCACACCCCCACCAGAAGCCTTCGCTCAGCAAAGAAACGATGGCTTGTGTTACCATCACAGAGAGGGAAAAAATCCCTTTCCAGAACATTTTCATTCAACGTTCCCAGCTGGTGGAATGATCTTCCCAACGCCATCCGAAACGCAGAATCATTGACATCATTCAAAAGTCAACTTAAAACTCAGCTCTTCCATGAGCACTTAACCTCATAAAAAAAACGTTCCTTTCCTCGTTCTCTTCCTTCTTCCCTCCCTAATCTAGCCTGTGCTACACTGAGCAATGTACATGGTCTCAGTATTTCAGGCACTTGTTGCGCTTCTCGACTCTTCATGACCAATCGCTTCATGTACCCCCAAGTTGTAAGTCGCTTTGGATAAAAGCGTCTGCTAAATGCAGTGCTCCACCAATTTGATACTGCTGCCAAAGTGCCTCACAAATTTGATGCTGCAGTGCTCTGCTAATTTTATACTGCTGCTGCAGTGCTCCACCAATTTGATACTGCTGCTGCAGTGTTTGGCTTTACTTGATACCACCGCTGCAGTGCTCCACCAATTTGTTACTGCCGCTGCAGTGCTCCGCCAATTTGATACTGCTGCTGCAGTGCTCCGCCAATTTGATACTGCTGCTGCAGTGCTCTGCCAATTTCATACTGCTGCTGCAGTGCTCCGCCAATTTGTTACTGCTGCTGCAGTGCTCCACCAATTTGATACTGTTGCTGCAGTACTCCGCCAAATTGATACTGCTGCTGCAGTGCTCTGCCAATTTCATACTGCTGCTGCAGTGCTCCGCAAATTTCATACTGCTGCTGCAGTGCTCGGCTAATTTGATACTTCTGCTGCAGTGCTCCACCAATTTGATACTGCCGTTGCAGTGATCCTCAAATTTGTTACTGCTGCTGCAGTGCTCCACCAATTTCATACTGCTGCTGCAGTGTTTGGCTTTACTTGATACCACCGCTGCAGTGCTCCACCAATTTGATACTGCTGCTGCAGTGCTCCGCCAATTTGTTACCGCCGCTGCAGTGCTCCAGCAATTTGTTTCTGCTGCTGCAGTGCTCCAACAATTTGATACTGTTGCTGCAGTGCTCCGCCAATTTTTTAATGCTGCTGCAGTGCTCCGCCAATTTGATACTGCTGCTGCAGTGCTCCGCCAATTTGTTACCGCCGCTGCTGCAGTGTTTGGCTTTACTTGATACCACCGCTACAGTGCTCCGCCAATTTGATACTGTTGCTGCAGTGTTTGGCTTTACTTGATCCCACCGCTGCAGTGCTCCGCCAATTTGAAACTGCTGCTGCAGTGTTTGGCTTTACTTGATACCACCGCTGCAGTGCTCCGCCAATTTGGTACTGCCACTGCAGTGCTCCACCAATTTCATACAGCTGCTGCAGTGCTCCACCAATTTGTTACCGCCGCTGCAGTGTTTGGCTTTGCTTGATACCACCGCTGCAGTGCTCCACCAATTTGATACTGCTGCTGCAGTGCTCCGCCAATTTGTTACCGCCGCTGCAGTGCTCCGGCAATTTGTTTCTGCTGCTGCAGTGCTCCAACAATTTGATACTGTTGCTGCAGTGCTCCGCAAATTGATACTGCTGCTGCAGTGCTCCGCCAATTTCATACTGCTGCTGCAGTGCTTCGCCAATTTCATACAGCTGCTGCAGTGCTCCGCAAATTTGTTAATGCTGCTGCAGTGCTCCGCCAATTTGATACTGCTGCTGTAGTGCTCCGCCAATTTGTTACCGCTGCTGCTGCAGTGTTTGGCTGTACTTGATACCACATCTGCAGTGATTTGCTTGATGCTGCAGTGCTTTGTTTGATGCTGCAATGTTTTGCTTGATGCTGCAGTGCTTCACTTGATGCTGCAGTGCTCCGCCAATCTGATACTGCTGCTGCAGTGCTCCGCCAATTTGATACTGCTGCTCCTGTGTTTGGCTTTACTTGATACCGCCGCTGCAGTGCTTTGCTTGATGCTGCAGTGCTTCGCTTGATGCTGCAGTGCTTTGCTTGATGCTGCAGTGGTTGGCTTGATGCTGCTGCTGCAGTGCTCCGCCAATTTGATACTGCTGCTGCAGTGCTCCGCCAATTTGTTACCGCCGCTGCTGCAGTGTTTGGCTTTACTTGATACCACCGCTGCAGTGCTCCGCCAATTTGATACTGCTGCTGCAGTGTTTGGCTGTACTTGATACCACATCTGCAGTGATTTGCTTGATGCTGCAGTGCTTTGTTTGATGCTGCAATGTTTTGCTTGATGCTGCAGAGCTTCACTTGATGCTGCAGTGCTCCGCCAATCTGATACTGCTGCTGCAGTGCTCCGGCAATTTGATACTGCTGCTCCTGTGTTTGGCTTTACTTGATACCGCCGCTGCAGTGCTTTGCTTGATGCTGCAGTGCTTCGCTTGAAAGTGCAGTGCTTTGCTTGATGCTGCAGTGGTTGGCTTGATGCTGCTGCTGCAGTGCTCCTTCAATTTGACACTGCTGCTGCAGTGCTCCGCCAATTTGATACCGCTGCTGCAGTGTTTGGCTTTACTTGATACTGCCGCTGCAGTGCTCCGCCAATTTGATACCGCTGCTGCAGTGCTCAGCCAATTTGATTCTGCTGCTGCAGTGCTTCGCATGATGCTGCAGTGGTTTGCTTGATGCTGCAGTGCTTCTTTTGATGCTGCAGTGCTCCGCCAATTTGACACTGCCGCTGCAGTGCGCCGCCAATTTGATACCGCTGCTGCAGTGTTTGGCTGTACTTGATACCACCTCTGCAGTGATTTGCTTGATGCTGCAGTGGTTTGCTTGATGCTGCAGTGCTCCGCCAATTTGATACCGCTGCTGCAGTGTTTGGCTTTACTTGATACTGCAGCTGCAGTGCTCCGCCAATTTAATACCACTGCTGTAGTGCTCCGCCAATTTGATACCACTGCTGCAGTGTTTGGCTGTACTTGATACCACCTCTGCAGTGCTTTGCTTGATGCTGCAGTGCTTCGCTTGATGCTGCAGTGTATCGCTTGATCCTGCAGTGCTTTGCTTGATGCTGCAGTGCTCCGCCAATTTGTTACTGCTGCTGCAGTGCTCCGCCAATTTGATACTGCTGCTGCAGTGCTCCGCCAATTTGATACCGCTGCTGCAGTGCTCCGTCAATTTGATACTGCTGCTGCAGTGCTCTGCCAATTTGATACTGCTGCTGCAGTGCTCCGCCAATTTGATACCGCTGCTGCAGTGCTCCGCCAATTTGATACTGCTGCAGTGCTCTGCCAATTTGTTACTGCTGCTGCAGTGCTCCACCAAATTGATACCGTTTCTGCAGTGCTCCGCCAAATTGATACTGCTGCTGCAGTGCTTCGCATGATGCTGCAGTGGTTCGCTTGATGCTGCAATGCTTCACTTGATGCTGCAGTGCTCCGCCAATTTGATACCGTTTCTGCAGTGCTCCGCCAAATTGATTCTGCTGCTGCAGTGCTTCGCATGATGCGGCAGTGGTTTGCTTGATGCTGCAGTGCTTCACTTGATGCTGCAGTGCTCCGCCAATTTGATACTGCTGCTGCAGTGCTCCGCCAGTTTGATACTGCTGCTGCATTGCTCCGCCAATTTGACACTGCCGCTGCAGTGCTCCGCCAATATGATACCGCTGCTGCAGTGCTCCGCCAATTTGATTCTGCTGCTGCAGTGCTCCGCCAATATGATACCGCTGCTGCAGTGATCCGCCAATTTGATTCTGCTGCTGCAGTGCTTCGCATGATGCTGCAGTGGTTTGCTTGATGCTGCAGTGCTTCACTTGATGCTGCAGTGCTCCGCCAATTTGATACCTCTGCTGCAGTGTTTGGCTTTACTTGATACTGCAGCTGCAGTGCTCCGCCAATTTAATACCACTGCTGCAGTGCTCCACCAATTTGATACTGCTGCTGCTGCTCCGCCAATTTGATACAGCTGCTGCAGTGTTTGGTTGTACTTGAAACCACCTCTGCAGTGCTTTGCTTGATGCTGCAGTGCTTCGCTTGATGCTGCAGTGATTTGCCAATTTGATACTGCTGCTGCAGTGCTCCGCCAATTTCATACTGCTGCTGCAGTGCTCCGCCAATTTGATACTGCTGCTGCTGCAGTGCTCCGCCAATTTGATACTGCTGCTGCAGAGCTCCGCAAATTTGATACTGCTGCTGCAGTGGTTTGCTTGATGCTGCAGTGCTTCACTTAATGCTGCAGTGCTCTGCCAATTTGATTCTGCTGCTGCAGTGCTCTGCCAATTTAATACTGCTGCTCCAGTGTTTGGCTTTACTTTATACCGCCGCTGCAGTGCTTCGCTTGATGCTCCGCCAATTTGACACTGCCGCTGCAGTGTTCCGCCAATATGATACCGCTGCTGCAGTGCTCCGCCAATTTGACACTGCCGCTGCAGTGCTCCGCCAATATGATACCGCTGCTGCAGTGCTCCGCCAATTTGATTCTGCTGCTGCAGTGCTTCGCATGATGCTGCAGTGGTTTGCTTGATGCTGCAGTGCTTCACTTGATGCTGCAGTGCTCCGCCAATTTGATACCTCTGCTGCAGTGTTTGGCTTTACTTGGTACTGCACCTGCAGTGCTCCGCCAATTTAATACCACTGCTGCAGTGCTCCGCCAATTTGATACCGCTGCTGCAGTGTTTGGCTTTACTTGATACTGCCGCTGCAGTGCTCCGCCAATTTAATACCGCTGCTGTAGTGCTCCGCCAATTTGATACCGCTGCTGCAGTGTTTGGCTGTACTTGATACCACCTCTGCAGTGCTTCGCTTGATGCTGCAGTGTATCGCTTGATCCTGCAGTGCTTTGCTTGATGCTGCAGTGCTCCGCCAATTTGTTACTGCTGCTGCAGTGCTCCGCCAATTTGATACTGCTGATCCAGTGTTTGGCTTTACTTGATACCGCCTCTGCAGTGCTTTGCTTGATGCTGCAGTGCTACACTTGATCCTGCAGTGCTTTGCTTGATCCTGCAGTGCTTCGCTTGATGCTGCAGTGCTCCACCAATTTGATACTGCTGCTGCAGTGCTCTGCCAATTTGTTACTGCTGCTGCAGTGCTCCGCCAATTTGTTAATACTGCTGCAGTGCTCCGCCAAATTGATACTGCTGCTGCAGTGCTCCGCCAATTTCATACTGCTGCTGCAGTGCTCCGCCAATTTGATACTGCCGCTGTAGTGCTCTGCCAATTTGATACTGCTGCTCCAGTGTTTGGCTGTATTTGATACCACCTCTGCAGTGCTTTGCTTGATGCTGCAGTGCTTCGCTTGATGCTGCAGTGCTTCGCTTGATCCTGCAGTGCTTTGCTTGATGCTGCAGTGCTCCGCCAATTTGATACTGCTGCTGCAGTGCTCCACCAATTTGATACTGCTGCTCCAGTGTTTGGCTTTACTTGATACCGCGGCTGCAGTGCTTTGCTTGATGCTGCAGTACTTTGCTTGATCCTACAAGCACGGCAAGCGCTGCTCACGCAACGACTCAGCAAAAAGGTGCTTTTCAGAGCAACGCACGGGCCGCACTTACACTAAACTTGGATGTCAAGAAGGGGGCCACAAAATATCATCCTGCGGGCCGCAAGTGGCCCGCGGGCCGCGAGTTTGAGACCAGCAACTTCAAAATACCTGTATATATGTATATATAAGAGTTACATTTATAAATCAAACCCTTAATCAATATCCTCCTATATTAATATCAATAGATTTCTAATGATATTACTCCAACTATGATATTACTATATCAATAGGACCAATGAGTGCTTCTTCCTTTATATTTTCTAAAGTTTGGTCTCTGATGGTGACTGAGGGATGTGTGATGTGTCACTAAACACTTGATTTCAGAACATGTTGTCGTGTGTTTGGATTTTGGAGGCATCAAACACCTCTAACTCAACAGGAGTGCAGTAACTGTGCTTGCTCACTTAGCCCGGCTTCCAGATATGAAATATGGATTTGTCTTTCATTTTTTATTTATTTTTATTTCATTATATATTTCCTTTTACTGAAACACTAAAGAATTCATGAATGAGTCCTATTGTCTGTACCTCTCACTGAGAGAAAGCACATGCTATCAGGATGTTTTGGGAAACCTTTTCTGGTTAGAGCTGGAGCTCAACCGACTCCAAACTGGGAGAGACAGTGTATCTGTGTGTGCGCAGTATTCTGTGTTACAGATCAGTATTGGAGGTGGATTACGGGCATCCTAAGAGATGGGTGGACTTGTTGTTCTGGGCAAGCTGGCGCCTGCTCTAGACCTGGAAGGTCACACGTGCCTAATTTTGGGGTGAAGACGTCAACAAGTGATCTATGGACATGTGAACCTGATTAACTGACAATGTGTGGAAATTTACCATGACTGTTAATTTTCTCTGAGCTAATCAGAATCCTCCACCTTGCAGTAATGACGTGGCTAAACCCTTGAAAACAGTATAACTGTTGGGGCAATTGTATGTACGATAGACTGATCGAGGGAGCGCGGCCTACAAACTCCTTGTGAGACTTGAAGCTGGCTTCTGCTGATGAAACTGCAAACTATTCTTCAGTAAATTTATTTCACTACTGGTCTTGGGTCCTAAACTGTTACCCCAACCATACTCAATGAAGCTCGACACTGTAAACATGACAGCAGCTCACAGACAGATTCACCCTGAGCAGTAATGTGTGTGTAATTTTAAACTGTGTGAATGTAACATGATATTTAGTGTAACATGTAATGCAGGTTTTGTTGATAATCCACTGTAGATCAGGGTGTGTTTAATAAGATCTGTCTGTCATCACTCGAGCTGCTTAATGTTTCTGCAGGTTAGGATTTATCTCATGTTGTTTTTCTACACAATATTCAGATCAACTACATGCAAACTGCTTGATGATATGTTTTTTCTCATCTGTTAATGTATTTTAGTGTTATCATAATAACAAAGGTTTACTGACATTTGTGTTTGTTTACCTGAATAAACAACTACTGAGAAAACAACATATTCTGCCTCATAACTGTGATACGGAATCCATGTCATAATCTTGCCTGTAAAACAGAAAAAATAATAATAACAATCACAACATCATACACAACAACACAATGAAACACACATGCCACTTAAACATGAATTAATAAAGCAATACGCAATAATGATTGCTTTTTTTAAACAGTTAGTTTATACACACATTTATTTCACACAGGTGCAGTGGTGCAATAATACTGATGTAATGAGGTCACAGGTGTCATTCACAATGGCTCAACCTATCAGAATGAAGGACTGAAACTGAAACTTTCTTTTAGTAAATCACACAAGATTATATGAAGTCTGAACATCTGGGTATTAATTCATCTCCTGATCTCTAATAAACTGATCAGATGAATCTTACCTGTGAACTCATTCATATATGGAGCCGCCCAGAGCAACATGAGAGGTCTCAGAAAATAAAGAGCAGAGCAAGAGACCGATTCATTCACAGATCCTGAAACACAAACATATGATCATAACTGCTGTATTAATAAACACATACTTGAATCATATTATAATGCTGATATACACTCAGTCGAGAGACACTGACCTTCAGTAACACCCCAGAGGGCAAAAGCAAGACACATCAGAATATTTGGACAGATGACAAGAGACTTCTGAAGATTGAAGACTGTGTCTAGAGAGAAAAGTCTTTTAAAAACTTCTGGTTCTTTTAGGGGGGGGGGGGGGGGGGTAATGCTGTTTTATGCATACTGAGCGTTTTACACTGTTAAAGCCTTGGATTCCCATGCTAAACATGGACAAAGTTTAAAAAAATAAGTTGGACGTTTGATGGAGTATTTCTGTGCCAAAAATACTCCTTCCGGTTTGTCACAAGTTTCGGAAAGTTTTTTTCTCGAGTATGGGTCTGCATGACGTCAACAAGGGAGGAATGTCCTTGTACGGGCACCTCTGCTGGAAGGGCGCGCGCGACCAGAGCGAGAGAGCAAATGCACTCCCATTAACGCGCTCTGCTTGGCTTTAGGGAAGTCATCGGCTGCGCTGCAGTCACAGGACGTGACAAAATCAATAATGTCCTGCACAGCTTCCCAAAGAACTCAGCGTTAATGGGACAGTGGATGAAGTTTGTGTTTTGGAGCAGCAACGGAGTTGTGCAAGTGTTTTTGTTTGTTCCCTGCATTTTGCCTCTTTAACAAGGCCCAGTTCGATGCCAGATTTGAAGGTGAGCAGTCCCAGCGATTAAGGTTCACGGTCGTGCGTTGGAAGCAGGCGATGAGTAAAACTGCTTCAAATGTCTTTGTGTTGTTAGCTATCGACTCGTTCATTCAAATGCGCTACTATTCCATTGTTTTTCCATGTAAACACGCATTAGTCTGACGTGCCAACCCGTTCCGCTTGCTATTGCTAACATTAAATCGCATACAATAGTACATAAACCAATTATGTCCTCATAAACCACGAGTAAACGCATACAAATGTTGTAAAACTCGTGCATGACAAGCCGCTAAGCAAATATATACAGTTACAGCCTCCAGCCCCTCGGCTTTATTCAGAAAGACTCGGTACAGTGTATCTGTCTTTTATAAATATGATTTAAAGACTTTTCGGAGATACGAAGGATGCAATACTACTCTAAGTAGTCTATATAAGCCAGCTTCTGTCAAATTGATTGATTGTGACCTTTGACCTACCACGCCCCTTAGACCTTGACCACCCACATCGTTCCCCTCCCCCACGTTTGACCTCGACCACCCACGTTGGTGTCACCTTTGACCTTGTGTATCCTCCGGGGAGCGATATGACCTTTGAGGTCTCATATTTGAAATAGCGATGCCAGGGTATGACCTCTAGGCCACCAAAGTGAAGAATGATTGTATTGAACTTTGACACGGCTATTTGAAGGAATGATTTCGGGGGGGGCATCTGCCGGACACGTGAGGGGTTGGTGCATTCCATAGACGGGAACATTTTCTTTCACAGAGGAGCCGAAAATTGTCATTATGGTACATCACAATATGCACACTCACAGTATCTTGGTCTCACGCACACACACACACACACACACACACACACACACACACACACGCACACACACACACACACACGCGCACACACACACACACACACTCGTTGCCTCACACACACACACACACACACACACACACACACACACACACACACACACACACACACACACACACACACACACACACACACACACACACACACACACATCCCACATACACACACACACACACATCCCACATACACACACACACACACACACACACACATCCCACATACACACACACACACACACACACACATCCCACATACACACACACACACACACTCACATTGTAAAATGTGCAATTGGTTTTATAAAAGGAATGTTTTTCTATTTAAATGTACTGAAACAGGCCAGATAAAATATTACATTGTATAATAACAATTATCATACTAAAATGTAAAATGAACTTAAATTTTCAGGGAGCAGGCAAAAATAGGGGTTTTACATTCATGTAAATACATTCATGTATGGATGTTTTACAAAATACCCTTTAAAGAAATATAAAATCACTCTCTCTGGCTCTCACTATGTCTCTCCAAAAATGTCAGCAGCACCGGTGGGGGTGTGAAATTTGACGCAGTCACAGACGTGGCAAACAGGAATCAGGGAGACACAGTCTTTGCTTTAACAACCATTTCTCTGGGGAGAATAAGTTAGAGACATAATAAAATCTTTAAATAAAGTCCTATCTTCTCTATCTTCCTTCAAGATTGTTGTATCCAACATCTGACGCCCCATACTGGGTGATTTCTGCTTAAACTCATCATAAACCATAATTTTATATATATATATATATATATATATATATATATATATATATATATATATATATATAATATACCTCATTTATACAAATAGTCAACCAGATCTTGAATAATATAACAGCCGATGTTCTATGATTTTTAAATCCGGCATAAAGGATCGTTTTTACTAAACAGAGAATGTTTTAGAGCTTATTCCTACAAAGATGCCATTTAAAAAAAGGACTAGTTGTTTTTGGTGTTAGTTTCTTGTCTTTGGCATCGCCTCAAACATTGTAGCTAGCTAGTGGGGGAAATATACATATTACACACAATAATGTGAATACATTGAATGATTAATTTACTGAAACAGAGGTAATGAAATATTATAGATTTAGGTAGATGAAACTATATATTACATACAATAATGTAAATACATTGAATGATTAACTTACAAAAGGAAATGCACTGTATAAAATCTCTCTCTCTCTCTCTCTCTCTCTCTCTCTCTCTCTCTCTCTCTCTCTCTCTCTCTCTCTCTCTCTCGCTTTCTCTCTCTCTCTCTCTCTCTCTCTCTCTCTCTCTCTCTCTCTCTCTCTCTCTCTCTCTCTCTCTCTCTCTCTCTCTCTCTCTCTCTCTCTCTCTCTCTCTCTCTCTCTCTCTCTCTCTCTCTCACTCTCTGTGCGCATGAGTGAGCGTCTGAGCTGAACGGGTGTGGAGTGTGGAGTGAGTGCGAGAGCGCTGGCCTGCGGGCTGTGTGAGTTTTCTATCTTTTCAAAGTTGCAAAGTTGTTTGGTGTATTTGTGGAGGTTTTGCTGGAGTTAGGAAGAGTGTTCAGCGTGTGCTGTCGGAGATGGCAGCAGCGGAGAGCATACAGATTGATAAGCTGACGCGACGGAATGGCATTAAAGTTATCTCCGCGGAGCGCTGCTCTATAGAGGACTGCAGCATAGCAGTTGCTCAAGTTGTGGGATATAAGAGTATCTTGTCGGCATCTAGGATGAACAGTGCTTTTGTTTTGTTCCTAGATGACGTGAACAAGGTTAATGAGATTGTCGCTAGTGGAATTGTGTTGAATGATTCGAACACACCGGTAATGCCTTTGATTCAACCGGCAAAAAAGATCTTGTTGTCGAATGTTCCACCTTTTATAAAGGATGAAGTGATCCAAAGAGAACTAGTCAGGCACGGAAAAGTTGTTTCGCAGTTTAAAAAAATCACCTTAAATTGCAAATCGGCACAGTTGAAACATGTTGTTTCTTTCCGGGGGCAGGTGTATATGATTCTGAACAATGAGAGTGCGGAGTTGAATCTCGCAATAAAGTTTAGAATTGATGATTTTGACTATGTGATTTACGTTACATCAGAGACAATGAAGTGTTTTAAATGTGGACAAGGAGGACATCTTGCTCATGAGTGTCCTGAGAATGTGGAACACGATATAGTAGGCCTACGGAATGATATTGAAGGTGAGGGACAGCAAAATGTGGAGAATGGAAATCAGGAAAAAGGAGGGGAAGTGCTTGAGAGTGGTGAACAAACTAATAAAAAAGAAACTGTAAATGGGACTGATGAGGAAGAAGTAGGAGAAGGGGAAATTGAAAAGCAAATGATGCTGCTGGCCCTTATGTGAATGTAGAAGTCTCAGGAGACATCGATATGGTGGAGGATGACAATCTGTTTAAAACACCGACTTTAAAGAGAAAAACAAGTGGGAAAAGTAGAGGAAAAAAAGCTAGGAAAGAGCAGGTTCAAGAAGATCAGACAAAAGAAAAGATGGTTCAAGAAACCATGTCTGACATTGAACACAATAACTCCGATGATTCTGTGACAGGAAGTGAGTGTGAATCCGTAAGTTCAGTTGACTCAGTCTCTCAAAGAAGATCTGGGAGGAGTGCTTCCACCCTTGAAAAAATTAAATATTTTTTGCAGAACACAAAAGGCATGTAGGGAGTTCAAGTACAAGAGTTTTTTCCTGATACTGAAATGTTCATAGAAGCTGCAAGAATGTCAATGAAAGAAATTGGTCTAGGGGGTCTCACAGAACAGGAAGTATACAGGTTAAAGAAATTAGTTCTAAAGGTGAGATCCAAAAGATTAAATGATGAAAAGGAAGTGTTTTAATTTTTCTTTTTTCTTTGTCAATTTCTTGTTTTTGTTTTGCACAGTTTCTCATTTATTTATGACCGTTAAGACTGGGCAGCCTGAACATGAATGGTGCAAGGGATTTTAGGAAAAGAGCAATACTTTATGAGTTGATAAGACAAAAAAAGATTGATGTTATGTTTCTTCAAGAAACACATAGTGATATAAAAAATGGAAGTGAATGGATGATGGAATGGGAAGGAAAGGTGATAGTGAGCCATAAGACTACCACTAGTGGAGGTGTAGCAATTTTATTATGGAAAAATATAAATCCAGTCTCATATGAAGTAAGCATGTAGTCGGGGGACAGTTGCTGAAATTACGGCTTGAGTTTGAACATTTTTCTGTTGTATTTATACATTTGTATGCCCCAGTACTGGGAAGTGAAAGAGTGTTGGTTTTAAACAAAGCTAGAGATATTGTGAAGAGTTGTAAATCTGAAGAGTTTTTATTTCTAGGGGGTGATTTTAATTGTACAGAAAATGATAAAATTGATAGAAATCACAGAGGACCAGCTGGTCTTCAAATCACCCCATCACCCTACCCTGAAGCTATCACTAATGATGCTGAGGACATGTGTGGGGATTTTCTTAAAGATACGTCTCAAACTTCTTTTACTAATAATATTTTAAAACAAATGAAATGTATTGAAACAAATTCTGTTTATTTGTAACAAACTTTGTTAACATGTTTCATTGCATGGGGTTCATACATGGTTAAGCGTTATTACTCAAGACCGGCTTGAATCTGTAATATTTAAAATTATGTACTGGGCTCTTTTTAGAAAAAATTATGGTTTATGATGGATTTAAGCACAAAATCATTGGGCATCAGATGCTATCTTTATACATCAGTCTTCTGGGAAGATTAAGAAGATACGATTTTATTAAAACTTTAAATATTTAATTTAGATCTAATTTAAACTTTTAAGATTAGGCTTGGAAATAAAATGAGTACGAACAACATTGGCTCTGGAAAGGCATTTGCTAACTTTGTTCTTGTTGTTTAGTTTGATACAGGTTTAAATATTTGCTTTTTATCATTTCATAAAAACTACTTCGTCTCTCTGAAAACATTTAAGGTATTTTCATATATATTTATTATTATTTATATATTTATTATTATATTTGGCTAAAACTATAACTAAAAGTGGTTATGATTATGATTATAAAGTATGAAAAAATTATTTTAGTAAGTTATTTGTTAATACTCATTGTGTAATATATTTTATTTTTAATCAATTCGTTTTAAATAGAGAGAAGGTCATTTTATGGAACCAATTTTTGTGTGTGTGTGTGTGTGCGTGCGTGCGTGCGTGTGTGTGTGTGTGTGTGTGTGAGGCAACGAGTGTGTGTGTGTGTGTGTGTGTGTGTGTGTGTGTGTGTGTGTGTGTGTGTGTGTGTGTGTGTGTGTGTGTGTGTGTGTGTGTGTGTGTGTGTGTGTGTGTGTGTGTGTGTGCGTGAGACCAAGATACTGTGAGTGTGCATATTGTGATGTACCATAATGACAATTTTCGGCTCCTCTGTGAAAGAAAATGTTCCCGTCTATGGAATGCACCAACCCCTCACGTGTCCGGCAGATGCCCCCCCGAAATCATTCCTTCAAATAGCCGTGTCAAAGTTCAATACAATCATTCTTCACTTTGGTGGCCTAGAGGTCATACCCTGGCATCGCTATTTCAAATATGAGACCTCAAAGGTCATATCGCTCCCCGGAGGATACACAAGGTCAAAGGTGACACCAACGTGGGTGGTCGAGGTCAAACGTGGGGGAGGGGAACGATGTGGGTGGTCAAAGTCTAAGGGGCGTGGTAGGTCAAAGGTCACAATCAATCAATTTGACAGAAGCTGGCTTATATAGACTACTACTCTATAGGTACTCAAGATTGACATGGGATTGACTGAAGCTGAGTGTGACACCACCCCTTTAAAAACGCTTTACTCTCACTGCATTGTGCAACAAGTGTCATAGCAGCCGCCAAGGGAACGCACAGAGTAACGTCATAACATCATTTTCAACACACTCAGATGTATCAAATATGATAAACAGAGCTGCGTTACCTCAAACTCATGACGGGCGACTGTGTCATAATAAAAGTCCCGCTGCTCCCCATACGGAAATGTAATATGTGTACAAATATGTCCCTATATCCGAGTAGCGATGTCATGTGATTCATATAAGGCAATACATTCCTGTGCTGGATCGTTGTATTTTGTTCCTGTCAGTTGTTCCCTACCTGGTATTTTGTTCTCTTGGTTCCTTGTATGTTTCACAGCAGTTTTGAATGTGAAACTGCTTCATCGAGCCCCTCATCAATAGACAGCAAGCCAAATAAGCTTAACCTAAACATTTTAAGATTATATGGGCAATCAAATTTGTTTATACTTCTGCGTCGAGTGTATGCCGTAGCTACGCCGTAGGCTGTGTGATGCGCGCGTAACCTACGACGTACCCTGATGCGCACCTCTCCAAAAATGTAAAAACACATCAATTCTATGCGGAGCGCAAGCGTTGTGATTGGTCTGTCAGAACCCTTCCCTCAGATCAATAAATAAGTAAAAAATCTGCCATAGGAGTGTGTGTGTGTCCAGAAATGAGATGATAGTTTCATCCGTACATCTGCTATACAACACAATATTTTGTAGTCCAGAGATTCTTTATGCTAGTAAATAAAAACATAGATCCGCTGTGAGTGTGTGAGCTCTTGGTGGGCTAGTGGAAGAATTTGTGTTATGTGTGCCAGAGGTTCTGGGTTCTAATCCACCATTGTATAGTTTATTTATTTTCTCATTAAAACCAAAGATGTTAATCAGTGATTGTATATCAAGAACAGGGACACATTAGGGTGCATTTCGTGAATAAAGTCTCCGCAACAGCAATCGATTGAAGCACTCGTCTGCACGAGCCGCCGATACTGAAAACAGCGCCACGAGCTCTGCATGATTTCAAAAACGCATTCCAGCACCAGATCACCTCTTATTTAACTCTACTAATCAACTAGAGATGCTTAATTTGTATTAGATACAACAACTCAAGCCGCAAGAACGGTGCAGTATGTGAAACGGTGCTATCTATCCGCCATCACTGCTGCTACTCCGACAATGTACACAACAAGCTGCTTCTTCTTTGGCTTTTGCCTTGATACTGTGGGTTACCATCAACATGCTGGTGGAGACTGCCTACTAGCGGTCTGCATGTGTAATTGCACATTGATGCGGACAACAACGCAGAAGTATAAATGAAAACCAACGCATAACTTGCGGCATAAAGGATACAGCGTAGGTCCGATGCAAAAGTATAAATCAGCCTTATGGTTGAAAAAGCCTGGATCACATTGTGTTTGAGCAGTTAAGTAAATTGTACATTCTAATGCTTTAAAATCTTATTCAAATGCACATTTTTATGTACCCATAAAAATGTTAATTCATAGTGTTTGGAATTTTGCAGAGAAGCTCACAGAGGACTCTATTATGGGGCTTGAGTGCGCTGATACCTAATTCTTACCTGTGTTGGATTGTGGCAGTTCCTTATCTAGGATTTAGGATTGTATATCTTCATTGCCTGCTGGGACTGGGACTTCTACAACACTCAGATAAAAGACTGTGAGTGTATATCCTTTTCCCTCTATGGCATTTTGAATTGTTTGGTACACCTATATTTTTGCTGTTTTTTTTATTTATTTGTGTAACACTTTAGTATTTTGGGTTTGAGTTTGATTTACTGTTTATTTGAGTTTTTTTATTTACAATGCTGTCTTGGATTAGCCTGGTCTTACCAGACTAATTTCATTTGTTCATAGAGAGTATGGCCATTCTCCATTGAGAAGCGTTTACTTCCATGAAGGCGGTACTCTGTTGAAGTTTAAAACTATTGGCCGAGAGTCACTCTGGATCTGCAATAACCAATCTCTAACGTTTGGTCACAACGTATGTTGTGCGCCGTTCGGCACTGTTTCTCACATGGAAGTCCGTAAAAATAACTGCAGATTGTACACGCCACCTCAGTGATAAAACCTTAAACTTGTGCATTTGGATTGTGATTTATTCACAGTGGAGGGGAGAGTTTTGTGATCGGGAAAGCGCTGCTGGTCCGTAACATGATTGTATGCTGTAAATAAAATGTCATATGCTTGGTATGATAAGAATAAATGCTGCAGTAAATAACATCCCAATTTAAATGTTTACGTGCTTTTATTTTTATTTTTTGAGCAGTGATTAAATATATTGCTCTTGTAAATACATGCCATCATTTAAAGAAATACAAGTCTAGAAATGCATCCAAATTACAGCGAAGCGCAACCGCACTGTGCTCTGCAGTGGTCAAAAAGGATATAAACAGTACATTTTTAAGTGATATAGTCTTGAAAACTCAGATGTGGATTCGGACAGCAATTAAATGACCACACGACCTTGGTTTGTCTAAAACAGTAGGTCATTCGGCTGGGGATTTTTACACGGGTGGTGGGAGACGGACAGCAATAAAATCACTGACTAGCCCCTGTAAATGGTGACAATACATTCCGACTGCATGCGAAACAATTACCGGGGCTTCAGCCAACTCCTTCACCACTAACGGAGCGGGCTGGAAAATCAAACTTTTCCCGAACCCTGTGGGGAGGAGGGCCACAACATCATGGCCACCAACAAAACTCAGCAATGATTGTTCTTGCATCGGCTATAACTTCTGGATATTCGGCAGCGGTGCCACAATGGAATGAATGGCTTCGCTCGCATCTTTCACCGCCGCCATTACTGAACTACAACTCAAACTAGCGCACAACATCAGCGTCATCGTTCTCAGCCGCTCCCTCTGTTCGCTGATTGGACTGGTTCAAATTTGTTCGGAGAAAACCTGAGATATACCACAGTCCCCAGGGGCGGACTGGGGCAAAAAAGTGGCCCTGGACTTTCTGGGACAAAGCGGCCCATAACAACCGGTCCGCAACACGTCAAGTCAAGTCACCTTCATTTATATAGCGCTTTTTTACAACACAGATTGCTTCAAAGCAGCTTTATAGTGATAATAGGAAATTAATTTTGCTTTTGAAGAAAAGTTTTTCATCTCACCATAAACCCACTAGCTCATTATGCACAGAGCAATTTTAAACACCACTTACTAACATAAAAATATAGATGCTATTTATACAGAAATATAAATGCTATTTTTGTTTTTTATTGAAATGCTTATCATTAACATTAATGAATGACAGGCATACTTCTATAGGCTATAATTGGCCTTTCCTGGTGCACATTACAATTTTTTTTTTTTTTTTTTTTACACACATTTTGAAATCTTTTCCATACAGTGAAGTTTAATATCACTAAAGTTCAATACCTATCATAAAATCAGTCAATTTAAAGCAATGCTAGGGTCTAAGACTTGGTGTGTAGTGCAGAATGTGGACTATTTTATGGTGCCTTTCTAGTGGTTATAGTATTTGTCCTTTCAGGAACTTGACATCTGTCATTTTATGGAATAAAGCTCCAATTGTTTAAAAATTCAAGTTTAAAAATTATATTGGTCCTGAAGGGTTTTTTTTAATGAAAAATACAGCATATTAGAATGATATCTGCAAGGTCATGTGTGACACTGAAGACTGGAGTAATAATTATAAATTCAGCTTTGATCACAAGACTAAAAAAGCATTTTACTATATATTCACAACAGCTATTAGAAATTCTAATCATATTTCTAATCATAGTAAGGGATGCCGTCAAGCTGAAGAAGGAGTCCTATCGGGCCTGGCTGGCTTGTGGGACTCCTGAGGCAGCTGATAGGTACCGGCAGGCTAAACGGACTGCAGCCCGGGTGGTTGTGGAGGCAAAAACTCGGGCCTGGGAGGAGTTCGGTGAGGCCATGGAAAAGGACTATCGGCTGGCCTCGAAGAGATTCTGGCAAACCGTCTCTTTAAACCTCTTTTTAAGAAGGGGGACCGGAGGGTGTGTTCCAACTATAGGGGGATCACACTTCTCAGCCTCCCCGGGAAAGTCTATGCCAGGGTACTGGAGAGGAGAATTCGGCCGATAGTGGAACCTCGGATTCAGGAGGAACAGTGTGGTTTTCGTCCTGGTCGTGGAACACTGGACCAGCTCTATACCCTCTACAGGGTGCTGGAGGGTTCATGGGAGTTTGCCCAACCAGTCCACATTTGTTTTGTGGATTTGGAGAAGGCATTCGACTGTGTCCCTCGTGGCGTCCTGTGGAGGGTGCTGGGGGAATATGGGGTCCGGGGTCCTTTGCTGAGGGCTGTCCGGTCCCTGTATGACCGAAGCAGGAGTTTGGTCCGCATTGCCGGCAGTAAGTCAGACTTGTTCCCGGTGCATGTTGGACTCCGGCAGGGCTGCCCTTTGTCGCCGGTTCTGTTCATAATTTTTATGGACAGAATTTCTAGGCGCAGCCAAGGGCCGGAGGGTGTCAGGTTTGGGGACCACATGGTTTCGTCTCTGCTCTTTGCGGATGACGTTGTCGTGTTGGCCCCTTCTAACCAGGACCTCCAGCATGCACTGGGATGGTTTGCAGCCGAGTGTGAAGCGGCTGGGATGGGAATCAGCACCTCCAAATCCGAGGCCATGGTCCTCAGTCGGAAAAGGGTGGTTTGCCCACTTCAGGTTGGTGGAGAGTTCCTGCCCCAAGTGGGGGAGTTCAAGTATCTAGGGGTCTTGTTCACGAGTGAGGGGAGGATGGAACGGGAGATTGACAGACGGATCGGTGCAGCTTCTGCAGTAATGCGGTCGATGTACCGGTCTGTCGTGGTGAAGAAAGAGCTAAGCCGTAAGGCGAAGCTCTCGATTTACCGGTCAATCTACGTTCCTTCTCTCACCTATGGTCATGAGCTTTGGGTCATGACCGAAAGGACAAGATCCCGGATACAGGCGGCCGAAATGAGCTTTCTCCGCAGGGTGGCTGGGCGCTCCCTTAGAGATAGGGTGAGAAGCTCAGTCACTCGGGAGGAACTCGGAGTAGAGCCGCTGCTCCTCCACATCGAGAGGGGACAGCTGAGGTGGCTCGGGCATCTGTTCCGGATGCCTCCTGAACGCCTTCCCGGGAAGGTGTTTCGGGCATGTCCAACTGGGAGGAGGCCCCGGGGAAGACCAAGGACACGCTGGAGGGACTATGTCTCCCGGCTGGCCTTGGAACGCCTCGGTGTCCCCCCGGAAGAGCTAGAGGAAGTGTCTAGGGAGAGGGAAGTCTGGGCATCCCTGCTTAGACTGCTGCCCCCGCGACCCGGCCCCGGATAAGCGGAAGAAGATGGATGGATGGATTTCATAATATTGTGTTTTTACTGTATTTTTAATCAAATAAATTCAGCCCTCTCCTTTCAAAACCATTAGTCTTAATTATTAAAAGTCTTAATTATTTCAAACTGTTATTGCTAGTGTGTTAAATAATGCATATGAACTGCCTAGCAAATTATAGCCTATATTTATTTTAGTAGGTCTATATGACACGTTCCTTCACGGGACATACTTGAATATGACAGTTTTACCCAGGTTTTAGTGAAAATAATATTTTGAGTTTTATGAATCATTTTCAAATGACTGTGATATTACTGAAGCCTGGAAACAGATACACAATCATTCACTCTGATGCTGAAAACTGCTACGTTAACATTTCTTTTGGCATTGTGTGTCGAATAACGTAAATTACGTTAAAATCTGAGAAATTCGAAAAGGTCAGCAGTAGTTTTCATCCCTGGAAATTAATGTGTATTGTTTAACTTAAAAAAAAATTTTTATAAAAAACGTAAACAGTGGGAAAATATTGCTGTATTGACTCCTCAAGTTCAGCTGTTTATCTTACTTTGGCTCGCACTCAAATGCCGCGCTGGCGCTGCTCGGATTCTGTGAAACTGCAATAAATCCCGCCTCCTTCGATTTGATTGGATATCTTAAACATTTTGACATTGACGAGCGCTTTTACACCACTGAGACTGATCAGGCTAAATTGATTTGAGTTTTTCCCCTGAAGTGGGCTGCGCGGGCCATTCGTCGTCTTGGCTGACGGAAGGATATAGACTAGGCTGCGTAAATGTACTATTATTCATTCTTCATATATATTTATGTAGCAACTGGCCGGCCCACTTTGGCCAGCGGCCCAGTGGGAAAAAGCCTGGTGCTCCTGATGGCCAGTCCACCCCTGGCAGTCCCAGATGGAGTACTGAAGGAAAATGAAAATCTAGAGGAAGTACGTAGGAGGGCGGAGCCAGGCTAGTCTTGGATTTCGTCCATGTGCAAATTGTTACTATGATATCATTCAGTGATTCAATAGATACAATTTATTTTCACTCCCTCATTGAGACTCTTACAGTTAGTTTGAACACAAACTAAGTTTCCCCTTTTATGTGGCTTATTGTAAAAAAATAACTAAGGCGAGCCAGTTATAAGCATGAAGGGATGTCTTTGTGTTTTGTTTGTTTATTTTTGAAGTCTACTACAAAGCCCATTAACCTCTGCATCCTTGAGTCCTTCTTCATCCCTTGCGACAGTAAGTAACATAAAAAATATTTTATATTTTAAATTGTATTTGTTTTATACATAAAATCTGACTCTGCAACATTTATCAGTGATGTCAGTGACAGTAATTTGTCACATATAATTTGAACATATAATCTATGGAATAGAGTTATATGTCAATATATGGAACTAATTTCTGATTTTCATAGCTGTTTATTTATGTTTTTACTCTATATGAGCATATTAGGTTATTTCATATATGAGACATTTGTCAAAATATGTATTATACATACATATAATATATGGGATAAATTAATATGTCAATATATGGAATTGTTCCAATTCCTAATAGGTTTCATATATGTTTTTACTTTATATGAGCATTTATTGCATATATTGATATTTCATATAAGCACATATATTACATTTCCGTATGGGTCACGAGGCGTGTGTTGTGTTCATCTTATTAACAACCACTCCAGCGGTTCCTCAGCTCCACAACACTCGGTCCTGCTCTGCTTCACTACAGTAACGTTAATAATCACATCCATGAACATGATTTCTGCCTGAGTCCTATCCCGATTCTTTTCCACCAGCTGTGAGGTGAAGACCACATGTCCCAGGATTCTGTGCTCAAACGTGACGTCATCAAACTATGCCTTTGTTTTGAATAGGCGACCTCTAGAGGACGGAAAAGTTACATAGTGCACCTTTAAATAACTCCAACTGAGTCAAAAGGGTAAATTAATTTTGAATGGAATATTTGATCATTATTAAAACTACTACTACCAGTAATCTGATTTTATTTAAATGCACATTGCTGTACTTTCTAAAAATTACATTTAACTTAATGAATCAAACTCAAAACTGTGTTGGAATAATGTAATATTATAAATAAATAAACTATTGATTAAGGATAAGAGCAGGTCTTCTGCTGACTTACCTAATAGTCTCAGACCCAAATTTGTCTCAGTTGAAGACACACATTTCCTCTTGCTGTAAACTGTACATGTGTATTCTCCCTCATCTTCAGCTCTCAGATTGTCCAGACGGAGGGAGAAGTTTCCATGTTGAATCTGATCAGTAAAGAAATGGGCTCTCTCATGATAATCCTGATGCTGTTCCTCTGCTCGACTCTCACCATCTGGATACAGATGAACCAGTGCCTTAGTGTCTTTTCTTCTCCATTCCACCTCCAGACCCTCCATTGGTAAAGGTTCATCAACATAACAGGGCAAAACCACCGAAGATCCCAGAGGAGCAACCAGAGAAGCAGAGGAACCGTACACAGTGACCCCTGAAACAAACAAAGAGAGAAATTAAATAAAGTTTAAAAAGAGTCCATAAAAAGTGCATCTGTCCGTCGAATAACTGCTCCACACAGCTCCGGGGTGTTAATAAAGGCTGTGGCGAAGGGGGCGTGGTTCTGCGAAGTCTGTAGAGGGAGAGAGAGACTGCGGAGACGAGCGGTGAGTAAGTAGGTCAAGTGCAGATCACTTACACCTGTCTCTTGTTCCAGTAATTGGCGTGGAGAGACCATAAAACCCGTGGTTGGGAGAGAGAGGAGAGAGAGAGTTGGACTGGGACGCTGTGCACACTGCTTGCCTGAGCAATCTTCATTGAACCTGAGTGATCGTCTAAAAGAAAGTTCTGAGTACACGCTGTTGTGTCTTTGCGCCCACGTGCGCTGTTTATGTTTATACTACCACAAGTTTTGAGTATTAAAGAGCACAGTCCCAGTCAAGCCGACCCCGTCTTCTTCCTTCCTTCACCCACACACACGATCATCATTACACTGGTGCCGAAATCCGGGAAGGAAGAAGAGTGCCGCCGCTATGGATACCCCGCCAAAAACGCCGCTTGCGGACCTAGTCCAATCGCTCGCCGGTCTTCACCAGCAGACTCACGAGGACCTGCTGGCCGTCCGGGTGGAACAGGACAAACGGTTCGAGGCCCTCATCCGGGCTCAACACGAAGGCCGCGAGCTGTTCCGGAGCTGGATGGTCCGGGAGGTTCCGGCCACTCCCCCGTCTAACACCGACTCGGCAGCTACCATCAGCCTCTCGAAGATGGGTCCGGAGGATGATCCGGAGGCATTCCTCGACCTCTTCGAGAGGTCCGCCGAGTCCCGGGGGTGGCCCAGGTCCGACTGGCCAATGCGGCTACTGCCGCTCTTGTCAGGGGAAGCGCAGGTAGCCGCCCACCAACTGCCAGTCCAGAACCTCCTGGACTACGAAGACCTGCAGCGCGCCATCTTGCAGCGGGTCGGCCGGAGTCCGGAGCAACAACGACAACGCTTCTGGACCCTGACCCTCAGCGACTCGGGCCGGCCCTTCGTCTTCGCTCACCAGCTCCGGGACTCATGCCGCAGGTGGCTGATGGCCGGCGGAGGCGACGTCGAGGGAGTCATTGACCGGGTGGTACTGGAGCAGTTCGTCGCGCGGCTTCCCCAGAAGACCGCGCAGTGGGTCCAGTGCCACCGCCCGACGTCGCTGACCCAGGCCATCCAGTTGGCAGAGGACCACATGGTGGCGTGCACCGGGGTCGGCGAGCCCTTACCATCGGCTTCTCTCTCTCTCTCTCTCTCTCGCCCTGCTGCTGTCTCTGCCCCTTCTCTCCCCAAACCTGTTCCCCTTCCCAGGTCGCGGGGGGTGTGGCCACCTAGGCCAGCCCCACGGTGGAGAACGAGCGGGGCTGCTGATTCGCCAGGCCCTCCCCGTCCGGTCCAGAGGGGAGCGGCGGCCGGCCAGGATCCCTATCCCTCCACCTCCTTTCCAGTGCTCTCTCCACGCCAATCGCCAGACCTACTTCCGGCCACTAGGGCGGCGGGGAAGTCTGGGCCGGCTTGCTGGCGCTGCGGGGATCCGGGTCATTTCATCGACCGCTGTCCCATCATGGAGGTCGGGACGCTGGTCCGGGTCCCCGACGCTCCACAAGCCGCCCCCGATCAAGCCGGATTGTACCTGATTCCTGTGAGTATCAAGGGGGGTACTTATCAGGCATTGGTGGATTTGGGTTGTAACCAGACCTCTATCCACCAACGCCTGATTCACCCTGTGGCATTGGGTACTGGCCGCACGGTTACGGTGAGGTGTGTGCACGGGAAGTGGTGAACTATCCGTTGTTGCCCGTGGATTTTCTATTTCGGGGACAAAAGCATAATATTGAGGTAGCAGTTAACCCGCACCTCAGGCATCCACTAATTTTAGGGACCGATTGGCCAGCGTTTCGTGTGTTATTGGGGCATTTATGTGCGGATGCTTCCTGGGGAAAACAGGCAAGCCGGAAGGAGATGGTTGCTCAGTTGGGGGAGGTGGATTCGGTGGCCCTGGGGGCTCTTCCGGGGGAACAGAGCGGTCTGTGTTTGCCTCGCTTCACAGACCGCGATGATTTTCCCCTGGAACAGTCTCAGGATGAGTCACTGAAAAACGCGTTTGGCCAGGTCCGTTCCATCGACGGACACCTCCTCCACCCTGACCAGCCACTCTCTTATCCCTATTTTTGCATTTTAAAAGATAGGTTGTATCGGGTGACCCAGGACGCCCAGTCAAAGCAAGATACAACCCAGTTGTTGGTACCTAAAAGCCGCCGGGAAATGCTTTTCCAGGCGGCTCATTCTAATCCTATGGCCGGGCATTTAGGACAAACGGCTACACTCGACCGTCTAATGGCCCGGTTCTTCTGGCCGGGCATTCACGAGAATGTACGCAGGTGGTGTGCGTCTTGTCGCGAATGTCAGTTGGTGAATCCACCGGCCACCCCAAAAGCACCATTGTGCCCTCTCCCATTAGTGCAGGTCCCCTTCGAGAGAATTGGTATGGACCTCATCGGGCCATTAGAGCGATCAGCACGCGGGCATCGCTTTGCATTAGTTATGGTAGACTATGCAATGCGATACCCGGAAGCAGTCCCGCTCCGCACAATTTCGGCGAAAAGTGTTGCGAGCGCACTGTTTTCTTTAATCTCCCGGGTGGGAATCCCGAAAGAGATTCTCACCGATCAAGGCACAGCGTTCATGTCACAAACTATTCGCGAACTGTACGAATTGTTGGGCGTTAAATCGGTTCGCACAAGCGTCTATCACCCACAAACGGATGGCTTGGTCGAACGGTTTAACCGCACGTTAAAATCCATGATTCGTAAGTTCGTTCACGAGGACGCCAGAAATTGGGATAAATGGCTAGAGCCTCTGATGTTTGCTGTCCGCGAGGTCCCGCAAGCCTCCACGGGGTTTTCCCCTTCGAGCTTCTCTATGGGCGCCAGCCTCGGGGGGTGCTGGATGTCCTTAGGGAGACTTGGGAGGAGGGGCCTTCCGCGAGTAAAAACGAAATTCAGTATGTCCTTGACCTGAGAACAAAACTCCATACTCTGGGGCGGCTGTCAATGGAGAATTTGTTACAGGCCCAGGACAGACAAAGACAGCTGTACGACAGAGGGGCTAGACTCCGTCAATTTGCACCGGGAGATAAGGTACTTGTATTGCTCCCTACTTCCAATTCTAAATTACTCGCAAAGTGGCAAGGACCCTTTGTAGTCACACGGCGAGTTGGGGAGCTCAACTATGAGGTGGTGCGCTCAGATAGGGAGGGAGCACGTCAAATTTACCACCTCAACCTCCTTAAAAAGTGGTTAGAGGCAGAGTCAGTGTTGCTCGCGACGGTCGTGACGGCGGAAGATGATCTCGGGCCAGAGGCGATACAAAAACCGCAATCACTCACCCTGGCCCCGGGGAGGGGATCATCTCTCGCCGTCGCAGCTCACTGACGTTAAATCGTTGCAGGCAGAATTTGCTGACGTGTTCTCGCCCCTCCCTGGTCGCACAGACCTCATTCAACACCATGTTGAGACGGAGCCGGGCGTGGTAGTTCGCAGCCGGCCGTACGTACCGTTTACCCGAAAACAAAAAAAGGTGGTTCAGGCTGAGTTAGAGGCTATGTTGGATATGGGGGTAATAGAAGAGTCCAGCAGCGATTGGGCGAGCCCGATAGTTTTGGTACCAAAACCTGACGGCTCAGAGCTCAGTGCAAGCTCTCTAAGAGAGAGACGATGTACAGCACCATAGAAAAAGAATGCCTGGCTATCAGGTGGGCCGTCCTCACCCTCCGCTACTACCTCCTGGGCCGGGAGTTCACCCTCTGTTCGGACCACGCCCCTTTGCAGTGGCTCCACCGCATGAAGGATACCAACGCCCGGATCACCCGTTGGTATCTAGCTTTACAGCCTTTTAAATTCAAGGTGATCCACAGGCCGGGTGCACAGATGGCTGTGGCTGACTTCCTCTCCAGGAGGGGGGGGGGGGGGGCTGCAGGCCGGATGGCTCCCCGGCCTGGTGCGGGCGGTGGGGGTATGTGGCGAAGGGGGCGTGGTTCTGCGAAGTCTGTAGCGGGAGAGAGAGACTGCGGAGACGAGCGGTGAGTAAGTAGGTCAAGTGCAGATCACTTACACCTGTCTCTTGTTCCAGTAATTGGCGTGGAGAGACCATAAAACCCGTGGTTGGGAGAGAGAGGAGAGAGAGAGTTGGACTGGGACGCTGTGCACACTGCTTGCCTGAGCAATCTTCATTGAACCTGAGTGATCGTCTAAAAGAAAGTTCTGAGTACACGCTGTTGTGTCTTTGCGCCCACGTGCGCTGTTTATGTTTATACTACCACAAGTTTTGAGTATTAAAGAGCACAGTCCCAGTCAAGCCGACCCCGTCTTCTTCCTTCCTTCACCCACACACACGATCATCATTACAAAGGCCTTCTGAAGCGAATCGATGTGTTTGTGTAAGAAAAATATCCATATTTAAAACTTTATCAAGTAAAGTTCCAGCCGATCGCCTTCTGTGGAAAAGTGTTGAAAGTTCCTTCTCGCAATTCAAGATGCGTACGTGACGTCTGACGAGCGGACCTGGTCACGTTAGTCTTTCGATCGGCAGAGGCACTTTCAACACTTTTTCCATAAATTGAATACGGAAGGCGGTCGGCCGAAACTTTTTACTTTATAAAGTTTTAAATATGGATATTTTTCTTACACAAACACATCGATTCGCTTCAGAAGGCCTTTATTAACCCCCGGAGCTGTGTGGAGCACGTTATTTGACGGACAGATGCACTTTTTATGGACTTCAAAAACAGAGCAACAGTCTCTGCTATTATAAAGCTTGGATTAGCCAGGACTTTTTTTAATATTACTCAGATTGTGTTCATCTGAAAAAAGAATGTCATATACACCTAGGATGACTTCAAGGCCTAGTTTCACAGACAGGGCTTAGATAAAGCCAGGAGTAGGTCTTTTATACATTTTCTCAGATCATGAGTTCTGCTATTATCAAACTCCAAGCAATCCTTAAAACATTTAAACACAGCATGACACAGGAAAAGTGTTCAAAGCCTCGCATCCACTACAAATATGTATATTTATTATAATGGATAATGATTTCATGTAATTAAAGAGCTTAACTCTATTAATGAGAATGGCATATTTAATCTAAATGTGTATATCAGATTTATTTAAACTCTGTATTTATGATTAGGGATCATAATGAGGATTTAAAGTGGTTTTCCTTCATCTGCCGGAAAGTTGTGATTTATAAAAGCACACTTGACGGGAATATTTAAGCACCTGCATGATCTGCTATACACCATAAGCACAAAGTCAGCAGACAGAGTGAAAGAGGTATGGGATTTTTGTGCAAGCATGTACTATTATACAGACACGAACGAGCTGTGAAATAGACATTAAAGTGAGAGCACTTCTGTCTTGCATTGTGTTGTGCACTACAGTGGTGAATTAGTCAAGACTAATTAAATGATAAAGAATGTCAGTATAATTAATCATTAATTAAACTACTGACACATCATGGCTAGTATTAACTATAACTGCCAGAGACATCATGAAGGAGAATCTGCTGGTTAAATCCATGAACTACAAATGACCGGACTGAATTTAGACTTGCTTCTCTGAGGTCAAAAGCACAAAAATTCCTTCCACAAATCTGGATTTCTTTTCTGACATTATCTGCTAATAGATTTTGTATACATTTCAATTATTGACTTCTGCTCTTTAATTTAGAAGGAGATTACTGTCCATAGACACGCACGTCTACAAACCCAGCACTACAAACCCACAGTGCAGCTGATAAAGCATAAATACATGATCAGATGTAGCTGGTGTACTTTCAGAATTATTGATAGTATGTACATTATTAATGATATATGACCAGCCCAGACAATTATATTTATCACTTAAATGCATCAAACTAATATTTTCAAAAATCTGGAAATACTATTTCATTTTCAAATCATATTGATCAGGACTACAACAGCAGCAGAGTTTACTTACCCAGTTGCAACTCTGTGTTGGTTGAATGCACACAATCCTGGTCACTGTAAACTCTACATGTGTATTCTCCCTCATCTTCAGCTCTCAGATTGTCCAGACGGAGGGAGCAGATTCCATGTTGAATCTGATTATTAAAGCTGAAATTAGCTCTATCATGATAATCCTGCTGCTGTCGACTCTCACCACCTTTATACAGATGAACCAGAGTCTCTGAATCTGTTCTTCTCCATTCCACCTTCAGACTTTTATGTAACAAGTCTTTGTCAACCTCACAGGGCAAAACCACTGAACCTCCCAGAGGAACTTCCTCAGTCATAAAGAATGATGTTTGGTGGGGAAGCGTTTTCTCGCAAATAACGTAAAATTCTGTGTTTGACAGGGAAAGAGTTCATAAAACTTTAATACATTCACTTATACAAAGCAGGAGCATGGTTTCAGCCTGGATTCCTTTCCATCGGCTGTGGAGGTGAAGAATCAAGACTACAACTCCCATGATGTCTTTGTTTTGAATAAGTGACCTCTAGCGGCGCAACTTACACACTGTGCCTTTAATGCAACAGCAAACTATCCATTATATGTTTCAAACTGCTCTTAGAGGTGCTGAATGAAAACATTTACAGTACTGTAATATACAATCTTGAATCAATATAAATCCTGAATAAATATTCAGTAATATTTATAACCACATTCAGGATTACAAATATATTCAGATTTCATAATCATTTCCTGTTTGGAAATAATTGCAAATGTTCACAAATTATTTTTTATCTGTTTACTTACTCAGAACTAAATTTGTCTTGGCTGAAGACACACATTTCCTCTTGCTGTAAACTCTGCATGTGTATTTTCCCTCATCTTCAGCTCTCAGATTGTCCAGACGGAGGGAGAAGTTTCCATGTTTAATGTGCTCAGTAAAGAAATGAGCTCTCTCATGATAATCTTTGTGCGGTTTTTCTGGTTGACTCTCACGATCTGGATACAGATGAACCAGTGCCTTAGTGTCTGTTCTTCTCCATTCCACCTTCAGATCTTCAGTTAGTACGTTTGGAGGAACATGACAGGGGAAAACCACCGAAGATCCCAAATTAACTTTGCAGTAACAATGCTTTTGCACAATCAAACCTGAAAAGGAAAATACATTTAATTTCTAATGTAAAATAAATGATAAGGCAAAATAACCCCACTATGATCCATCCATCTCTTTCAATTCAATCACGTGTTAAGCACTAAATACAGGTGCAAATGTGGCCTTTTTTTGTGTGTGAACAGATTATTGTCAAACACATGACCATAAGCATGTGCAAACATTAATGAGGTGTTTATGTGATGGGAGTAAAGTATTATAATGGTTTTTAGGGGCCAAGCACCGAAGGTGCGAAAGCACCTATTGAAACCGTTCCCATTTCTATTACTATTATTCTGCTTCTTCTTCTTCTTCTTCTTCTTCTTCTTCTTCTTCTTCTTCTTCTTCTGCTTCTTCTTCTTCTTCTTCTTCTTCTTCTTCTTCTTCTTCTTCTTCTTCTTCTTCTTCTTCTTCTTCTTCTTCTTCTTCTCTTGAGTCTATGGCAGCCCATAGAACCGTTTGCGGAAAAATTATGAAATTTGGCACACTGATAGAGGACAGTCTGAAAAGTCACCATAGAAAATGTGGAGTCTCTAACTCAATCCCTCTAGCGCCACCATCAGTCCAAAATTTGACTCATACATGAAACATAAAATATGTTTATACTAATAACTTTTGAACCATAAGAGCTAGAAACAAAAGATTTTCCTCTCATTCCTTGGTGATTCGATTACACCCTATGATGTAATATTCCGACATAAAAAGGTTCCCGCCATTTTGAATTTTCCAAAAAACCTACTTTTGCAAACTCGTCTTAGACCAGGGGTCTCAAACTCGCGGCCCGCGGGCCACTTGCGGCCCGCAGGATGATATTTTGTGGCCCTCTTCTTGACATTAAAGTTTAGTGTAAGTGCGGCCCGCGCGTTGCTCTGAAAAGCACCTTTTTGCTGAGTCGCTGCCGCGCTTGCCACGCTTGCGGCCTCCTTTGTGTGTGTGTGTGTGTGTGAGAGAGAGAGAGAGAGAGAGAGAGAGAGAGAGAGTTGGCTCGCCCCTCCCTCGTGCAGTATAATTGGTTGACACCGCGTGATTGACAGGAACAGACGAACGAAGTTGATCAGACAGTTGAAACGAATGTGGTCTAACAGCGCTCGTCAATGTCAAAATGATTGAGATGACCAATCAAATCAAAGTAGGCGGGGTTTACGTTCTTTTGGCTCGTGCACACTGCACAGTCTTCACACACAGACGAGCGCGTCAATCTATCGCTTAATGCCGTTGCTGAGAGAGACTCTATTCTTTCCGGACAAAATGCAAAGTGTCCATGGTCTTATTACATAATCATTGATGAGCATCTTTGATTTTAATGAAGAAAAACTATATGAGAGCGGATTAGAACCTTTGACACAAAATTCTACCACCAGACCACTAGAGAATTCAATAGTCTTTCGCGGATCTATGTATTTATTCACTCACTCATGCAAAGAATATCGGGACTAATAATATATTTGACGCAAATTAATGCAAATATTGTTTACAAATAGTCCCAAAAAGATTATTTCCCAACTAGAATTAGACCTAGAATTTTGCTCACTGTTCTGTTTGACCTGGTTACGGGAATTAACACCTTGCTGTGAATTAGTCTATTATTTAAAATAAAATTAAAATCATTAATTATTTCATATTACATGATTTAATTTCTATAGGCTATATTTAGTTCAAATTCAGAGGAACAGTTCATGTTCAGAAGAAACATTCATGTTGAAGAACTGTTAATAATAAAGATTGAGAAGATTGGATCAGTTGTGCTTACTTTTTTTTGGAATACTTTAAACACTTTTTATGTGTAATACTTGCTGCGGCCCAGCCTGACCCAGAGTCTACCTCCAGCGGCCCCCAGGTAAAATGAGTTTGAGACCCCTGTCCTAGACGGTTCATCCGATTTGCACGAAAATCGAACCAGATCATCTTCAGACCATGCTGACAAAAACATCTTGCAAATCAAGTTTATTAGTCAAATCTTTTTCGATAAACGTGCAAACAAATTTTACGTAACACTTGCAAAAACACACTTAAGGCAATATCTCCGCAACGCATTATCGTATTCAAACAAAACTTGGTACGTGTCATCACAAGCATGACCTGAGGCAACATGCAGTGTTTCGGTGCCACCTACTGGTCCGGAGACACTAAAAATGGCTATTTTTGCTTATAATTTCTGAACTGTTTGTCCAAAAATCATAAAAGTCTAAAGGTCTTGTTAGATTCAGGACGTCATGCAGAGTCTGATATCCAATTTTACTATTTCGGCCATTTTGGCTGTCGGCCATTTTGAATGATGTGCTAAAATGCTGTATTTTATCAAAACATGAACGGATTGTTACAGAACTCGGTATGGATCATCAGCATGATGCCCTGAATGAGCCCACAAAGTTTCGAAATAGTGCCATCTAGTGGATAATATTTTTTTTCAAATGCTTATAACTTTGGGTGAGATTGACTTATTTTCATGGGAGTAACTTTTTGTGTCTCCTGAATCCTTGCCGAGTCCAACAATACCAGACTTGCTAGGTTTTGGCATATGGTTTATGCAGTGTTGTAATTTAGCGCTTTAAAAACATTAGCTGATATCTTCGAAACCGCTATTCCATTTGAGACGTAACCAGCATCAGAAGTTCGAAAACATAGGTCGTTTGATAAACATTAATACCCAAATGTAAAAATATAGATAGTAAGGGGATGTAAAATCCAATCAAAGTCAGGTGTCAGACATTTATATGAAAAAAACACATGAAAAATGACTATAACTCCAAAACGAAACGAGATATTTTCACCAAAATTGACACAGACATGTATGGGCTCACTCCGAGGACACAAAAAAAAGGCAGGATTGTGCCACTTGGTGGCGCTATAATAGAACAAAACATGACTTTCCCATTGACTACAATGCAGTATTATGATATAAAATGCTATGCTTTACAAATTAATTGGTGTATCATTACGAAACTTGGTATGTGCCATCAGCACCATGCCTTTAAGGTACTTAAAAGGTTTCAAAACAGCACCGCCATGTGGTCCATACTTATAATGAAAAGGCCTCTTGAGGCTATATCTCTGCAATTACATATTGACACTATATTGACACCCTGCTTTGATATATTGACACCAATCTTTGCATGTGTCATTGTTCCCTTTTCTTACCACACCACATCAATTTTGTAACTGTGCCACCTATTGATTGAAAGTGATAAATCATTAAATCATTATTATTGACTGTATTTATCATTTTACAGCTATTTTGCCTAAAATCACCTTAATAGGTCTTTAATTGCTCATGCTGCAGTTGATCTGACATTGCCAGCCATTTTGGCATGTCTTGTCTTCTTTGCACTTGGCCCTGATAATGGCTGCTTGCAGCTATATTTTAGATTAATGTATTTTGATACACATTTTAATTTTATTTTGTTGGTTCATTGATCAGTGTTTGTGTATTGCCATGCTCTTGAGAGGATGTTGGAGACCGTTGCCCTTTAAAGGGTTAGTTCCCCCAAAAATGAAAATTGCCCCATGATTTACTCACCCTCAAGCCATCCTAGATGGTTTACTTTATAAAGTACGTCTGACAACATTGCACATCAGTTACGCTTTTTTTCCGATCTGGCGGAAGCTAGATAATTTACTTTATCAAGTTTAAAATATGGATCTTTTTCTTACACAAACGCACCACTTCGCTTCAGAAGGTAAAGGCCATTAACTCCTCAGGGCCGTGTGGAGTGGTTATATGATGGATATTTCACACTGTAAATCAGGTCTCCAATTTAAAATCTACATTTTTTAGTTGGCCAAATTGAATTTCTGTGAATTAAATTGCATCAATTCACAGAAATTCAATTTGGCCAACTGAAAAATTTAGATGTGATCGGTCACTAGAAAATGTTCAATTGGAGACCTGAATTTTTTTTTTTTACAGTGAATGGACTTCAAAAACAGAGCAATAATACACTGCCATTATAAAACTTGGAAGAGACAGGACATTTTTAATATAACTCTGTGTTCGTCTGAAAGAAGAATGTCATATACACCTAGGATGACTTGAGGGTGAGTAAATCATGGGCTAATTTTCATTTTTGGGTGAACTATCCCTTTAAGAGCATGCTTTCGAGACCGAGAGCATGTGTCGTATGTGACTGCGTCAGTCACATGTAAGTTTGTATGTCCTGTAGAGTGGTGGTGCGCAGGCAAGGTACACAGTAGCAGTGACAACGGAAAACTGAACAGCCGTGCAGGGACAATTGAATCGAAGTGTGGTGAACATGACGACGACACAGAGTAATCACGTTCACAACTGTGCAAAGACGAGTGGAAAGGGTGCGAGTGAGTCCAGGTGCGGTGAAGAAGGCGACGCAGAGTAATCACGTTCATAACACTGGAAATTGACCAGACTGGGTAGTGGAAACTGCTACCCGGTCATATTGTGAGAACAACTACAGTAACTGATTATTGAAGATCGATCAATTTTGTGATCATTCTACATCACATTTTTAACTAGAAGAAACCCAACCTGGTCTCACAGAATTCCGTGAAATTAACACGGGTCCCTTAACACAAAATCCGTGGCAGTTTCACGGAATCGCCGAAAATTCCGTGATGGGTCCACGGAAGTGATTCCTATGCAAGTCAATGACAGTAAAAAGCAGACATGATTTTATGAATATTTATAGGCTACTTTTATATTTTGGAGCAACTAACTCCACTCCTACCCTAAACCTACCCACTCTCAACAATATAAAACACATAACAGGCAAATACAAGTACAGTCACAGGTATTTATTGCAAAAACTGACCAAAAACAGCATAAAAGTATCAACTCATGTTGCATTCCAAGTCTTCTGAAGTCACTCGATGTCTTCATGTAAAGAACAGAGTTGATTTTAATGTTTTAATTGCTAAAATGATGATCCCGCCGCGCCGTGAGCACACTCATTCATATCCCATTCAAATAATACACTTGACTCTTTAGCGTGACGCAATCTGTCACGAGACACACGAGAGCCAATGGTATTTTACAATCAAAGCCGACGTAATGACGCAATTGGTCACGAGACATACGACAGCCAATGCTGACAAAGCTGACGTAACGTTTCTTCCGGCGGTAAAATTTGAAATGTGTTTAGGATCTTTGGCGGATGGACTCGACGCTGCTGATCGCTTTTGAGGATTTTCTTCACACAAATCAATCGTTTGGCCTCGGAACACTTGGAATATTTGTACTTTTTGAATAAATTGTGCCTGCAGTCGTATCTGCCTGTTATACCCTGTTTTTTATAATACACAAATGGTTAGGTTTAGGGAAGGGATTGGGTTACGTGTTCAAAACGTGTCTAAATACTGTAAATAAATAAAAAATGAAAATAATTATAAATAAAATTATGCTGGCTGATTAAATCGAGAATCACACTCCATGTCATAATGGCAAAAAAAAATCATAGTTTCATGATGAAAACAATGCCCAACGCGTCTGTATACTGTCATTGACTTGCATAGGAATCACTTCCGTGGACCCATCACGGAATTTTCGGCGATTCCGTGAAACTGCCACGGATTTTGAGTTAAGGGTCCCGTGTTCATTTCACGGAATTCTGTGAGATCAGGTTGAAGAAACCATGAGAACTAATTGCCAGTACAATAGCCAATAGTCCTTTTTTTTCCTTTCTTTCTTTTGTTTAGTCCTGTGATTTATTTGGGTTTTGGTGTGTATTGTAGGGTGTATGGGTATTTGTGTGCACAAGTGAGAGTGGGAGTAGGCTTTCTTAGTGTTTGAATTGGACTGAAGATACTGGCAGTTTGTTTCTTATCTTTCTCTAGTAAACTAATGACCAGATCTGAGGAGACCTGCGTTACTGTGGGACCAAACCAAGACATTCACTTTTTGACCAGAAGGACATCATAACCAGATTGCTTTAAGGACTGCATATCTTGTTTAATTTTTTCTTGTTTTTATTATTTTTAAGGTTATACTTGTTTTATGGTAATAAAGGTGTTTTGTAATTCGATCTACCTATTGAGTGTCAATAGTGTCCAGCCCTCAGTTGGAGTAGTTGAACTACTCCATGCATACAGCACAGAATTTTTTTGGGATTTATTCAACAATAGTAATGTTACAATCGATCGCAAATACACTTATCTACTTAGTAGCACTAATATTAATTTTGTATGATGAAACGATTCATTATTCTGACGCATTTCATGACTGATAGGAGCGTGCAAGCATTTATATTGTATGTGTAATATATATGTAATATAACACCTTTGTATTAAAGAAATTAAAGAACACGCTTTACATCAAATATCATTAATTAGAACTAAACAAGGGTAAAGGCTATACGACAACAATTAAGAGTAAAGATGATGCAAATTAAACAATGTCCCATTGCTTTTACTGTCTTTTCGTGTCTTTTCTTCTTAGCAAAGCAATAATGACAACTGACGAATGGAGTTAAAATAAAACAAACTTTTTACTGAAGTTTATGAACAGGATTACAAATTGTTGCAGCACAAACACATTGAAACTTTATTTGAGAATAGTAAGAATGCAAGGGCTTTAGACTGATTTGGATGTGAATAGCTTCGTGAACTCTGTAAATTGTTCGGTTCCGACAGTAGAGCTCGAGCAGCTGGGCAACTGGTGACTGTGAGACGGCATAGTTGCGGATCGAAATGCCACTCTTCCATTCCGATTAGCACATCAAACAGGTTCTTCCCACTCAGTGATGCACCCACTGAGAATCCTGTTGAAAGTTCCCTAGTCATGGGCGATTCTATTACACAGAACGTGAAAATAGAGACACCAGCCACCATAGTCACATGTTTACCGGGAGCCAGAGCGCCTGACATCAAAGCAAATTTAAAAGTGTAAATGATCAATCCTGTTTGACATTTCTGCTGGCTACTGTTTACAGGCCACCAGGGCACCACACAGACTTTACCAAATAATTTCCTGATTTTCTATCAGAGTTAGTACTGGCTGCAGATAGTCCTAATAGTCCTAATTGTTGGTGAGTTTAATATCCATGTAGACAATAAAAAAGACACATTGGGATTGACATTTAGAGACATTCTAAACTCTATTGGAGTTAGGCAACACGTGTCAGGACCCACTCATTGTCGTAATCATACTTTAGACCTAATATTATCACATGGAAAAATGTTGATGCCAATGAAATTCTGCAGCAGAGCGATGACATCTCAGATCATTATCTAGTATCGTGATAACTTAATTTAGCTAAGGCTGCAAAGCGGTCCCCTCGTTTCAAATATGGCAGGACTATCACTCCCACTAAAGATTGCTTTGTAAATAATCTTCCTCATCAGTTCCATCTCCTCAGCATCCTAGATAGCCTAGAGGAACTCAATGTTGCAACAGAAACTATTGACTCTCTTTTTTCCAGCACTTTAGACACAGTTGCTCCTCTGCGATTAAAGAAAATAGTCCAAAGCCATGGTACAACAAGCACACTCGGACCCTTAAAACAGCAGCCAGAAAAATGGTAGCTGTGGTAAAAATGGTAGCGTAGCTGGAAGAAAACAAAACTGGAGGTGTTTCGCATTTCTTGGAAAGAGAGCATGATTGCATACAGAAAGGCAATAAAAAACTGCTAGATCTGCTTATTTTTCGACTCTCTTAGAAGAAAACAAACACAACCATAGGTATTTATTTGATACAGTAGGTAAATTAACAAGAAATAAAGCTGGCATTTGCAACTTCTGACATTTGCAAACAGCAAGGCTGTAATGACTTTATGAACTTCTTACCCTGCAAGATTGATAATATTAGGAAGAAAATTATAACTATACAACCATCTACTACAGTATCACTAAATTTTTCAGTAAATTTTTCTTTAATTAATTACACTCCTGACTCTTGGTCTTCATTTTTCACTACTGGTCCTGGGTCCTAAGCTGTTACCCCAACAGAATAGAGACTCATATTGCATTTTTAGTGAATTATTCATTCCAGTCTGTGCTTTGCTTTAAAACACGAGCGCTGTGATTGTTTTTGAAGAGCCCAATTTTGGTGTCGTACAGTAAGCGTGTGAGAGTCTGTTCTATTGATGCACAAAGAACAAACCATGTATGTGTGCGCTCTAGAACACTGATCTGCATTTATGTACAGACACATTTCAGTATATTCACGTTTTTTCCACACACTCAGGAAGGATAATGTTTGAGTTGTTTTGTTTAGTAATCGTAGGTTCATGCAGTCAAAACAGTTGATTTGGCGTCTCTGTGTGGTCCTGTTCAGTATCGCAGCTTTGTTTTTATCAATTGAAAAAATCATCTCGTTGTTGTTGCTCCTCTGTACACATACTATACACTGTGAATTCTGTGGTTTCTATTTTTTCATGGGTGCTTAGGTGTGTATAAATGTATTATATAATAGAATTATATGGACTCCTTATATTTGGTTATCTGGTGTCCTTTTGGAGTCTCCAATGATCCTTGAAGCTTGCAGAAAATACAGTTTTGTGAGACTCACCCTTCAATCTGATTGTTTATTTTGCTTGATATATCAAATGCTATTTGAAGCCATTGAATGACTCTAGTCACGTCAGGAAAGCTCCTAACTACCTCAGCCTGCTTCTGAACTGGGGAGGACTGTTGGGCACAATCATTGACATTGTTGCCGAAAAAGGCCACCTTGTGAGATGGGAGCATCGAGAAAGTGTACTTTGGCAACGTCTCGCACCTCTGCAAGGTTTAGCCAGGGGGCGCTTCTGGACTACCAAGGTGGACATCATCTGGCCGAAGGCCAGCGCTGTGACTTTAAATACGGTCAGTCACTGTACGGCTGTATTTATAGTACCAACTGTTTACATTTGCATTTTGCACCGTACTTCTAACTGTAATATGCAACCACTTTCCACTGCACTTTTACACTTTTTTTTCGGATAGCTCTGTCCATAATTTATTGCACTACCTTAATCCACTGCTATTCCTCATATTAGCCTAACATATTATTGTATACCTCTATCTGTAAAATTCTGTTTATAGTAATAGCCATCTGTATATTATATTCATAGTACATATTCACCTGTAAATCCTGTTTATAGTGATAGCCATCTGTATATTTATTCACTGTACATATTCACCTGTAAATTCAGTTCTGTTTATAGTAATAACCATCTCTCTATTTATACATATTTATATATATTCAGTACATATCCATGTCCTGCACTTACGCTACCATTGTATATCCTGCACTTGCTGCTATTGCACTTCTGGTTAGACCTAAACTGCATTTCGTTGCCTTGTACTTGTACTTGTGTAATGACAATAAATTTGAATGCTAAATCACTGAAGTTACCCTTTAAGGGATTAACTACAGATTTTAGGTTTACTAATGTTTGTGAGGTTTGTCCCATCAGTGTTTTGAACATGTTTTAAGGCATTTAGTAGTTATTAATAAATAGTATGATTAGATTTTTTTTGTTTTCATGATTATGTAGAAAAATCAGAACTCTTAAGACCTCAATATCCTTCCGTTCTGACATGAAATTTCATAATTTCACTATTTTCCACTCATTTAGTAATTTTGTGTTGTTTTTGTTCATCTTTAAATTAGTTGAACTATATTGAGTGCTGGTCTGTTATTCTTGTATCATGTTGATCATGTGAACGTCTTTCTTGGATTTGGGATTTAAAGGGCACCTATTATGCCCATTTTTACAAGATGTAATATAAGTCTCAGTTGTCCCCAGAGCGTTCAGATCAAAATTCCTAACAGATCACTTAATATGCCATTTTGAAAATGCCAATTTTTGGGTTTGTTTTCTGTGTGTCTCCTTTAAATGCAAATGAGCTGCTGCTCCCTTTCCCAGAGGGCGGAAAACTGAAACATGATACATCTGTTTGTTTTGATGATCATCTCTATTGCAGACACGCTCATGTAACATTGCAGTTCTTCATCATCATGAAATATCATCATCTGCATGTGTTTTTGAGCCTTTTCACTCTCAACTTGAGCACAGACAGCTGGTGTGTCCGTGAGTAGGCTATTAAATTAGTCTAAACTTGTTCTCTTTCATGTGTTATTGTGATTAAACTGTCAAATGCACACAAGGTTATGTCAGAAACACACAAAGTTCACATGAAAACAGTTGATTATGTCTGTGCACATGTAGCTAGTACAGACATCCTGTGTGTGTTTTAGAGCTGTGTACTAAAGTGAAAGCAGCATAATATACAGTACCTACTGCCATAACTGCTGTAAATAATAATCAAACAACAGAAGAAATCAGAAAATCACTCACTGCTCTTGACTGAATAACTTTAGTAGCTTTATTAAGAACACATTTCTTACTTGAATGCTGCTGTTAATGCTCTGGTGAGGAGATAAACATGGCAGACTGTGTAGCTCTCTGAGGCCGGGGACTATGCTAAAACGGCAGTGTCCATCAACACTCATGGGCGGGGCCTGTGAAATGTGAGGTCACTTTACCAGGATTCTGCAAACGGCTTGGTATGAGTCAAGATGGCGCCGAGGATGGCCGCTACGTCGCAAGCTCTGCTGAAACATTGTAGTTTTTTGTTTGTTCTGTTTATAGTTTTTGTGTTTTTTGTCTTGGATGTTGTCTGCCTTACTACGTACGACAGACAGACACTTTTGGACATTGGTTCGGCTATCGCACTCCGAAAACCGGACTTTAAATTCTTCAGTGACGAACCGCCGTTTACAAACACAGCAGCGGAGCTCTTTGTCTGGACGGCCCGACCACGCAAACGCGGCCGGAGAAGGGGAAGCAGAGCCGGCGTACTTATCAGAGTAAGACGCCGCGCAAACCGACCCCCACTTCCCAGTATTTTACTGGCAAATGTTCAGTCTCTGGACAATAAACTCTGCGAGCTGAGAGCACGGATCTCTTTCCAACGAGAGACGAGGGACTGCTGCATTATCTGCCTCACAGAAACTTGGATGTCCGCTGAGATTCCAGATTCGGACATCGAAACCGCGGGGTTCTCCGTGCATCGAATGGACAGAGAAAAAGATCTCTCCGGGAAAAGCAAAGGCGGGGGTGTATGTTTTATGATTAACCGATCCTGGTGTGATCAGAGGAACGTACATTCTATCAAGTCTTTCTGTTCTCCTGATCTGGAACTTCTCATGGTTCTGTGTCGACCATTCTGGCTACCGAGGGAATTCACCGCGGTCATCATCACAGCTGTGTATATTCCCCCGCAAGCCGACACTGACCGGGCACTAAAGGAACTGTATAGGACAGTGAGTGAGCAGGAAACCGCGCATCCTGACGCTGCGTTTATTGTGACCGGAGACTTTAACAAAGCCAACTTCAAGCGCATCGCACCCAAATACCACCAACATGTTAACTTCAACACGCGAGGGAACCGCGTCTTAGATCACTGCTACTCCCCCTTCAAGGATTGTTACAAGTCCCTCCCGCGCCCACCATTTGGCAAATCGGATCACGCTTCCATCCTTCTTTTGCCCGCATATAGGCAAAGACTCAAACAGGAAGCACCCGCCCTCAGAACCATCCAGTGCTGGTCGGACCAATCAGATTCTATGCTACAGGACTGTTTTGATCACGCGGACTGGGAGATGTTCCGGTCGGCCTCTGATGACGACATCGAGGTTTACGCTGATAGCGTAACGTGTTTCATCAGGAAGTGCGTAGATGACGTTGTTCCGACAAAAACAATTCGGCTGTACCCTAACCAGAAGCCGTGGCTAAATGGGGATGTTCGCGCGGCACTCAATGCGCGGACCTTCACTTTTAACTCCGGTAACGCGGAGGAGCATAAACAAGCAAGTTATGCCCTCCGGAAAACCATCAGAGCAGCAAAACGGCAGTACAGGGACAAGATTGAAGGACAGTTCAACACCACCGACTCCAGAAGCATGTGGAGGGGAATTAACACCATCACGGACTATAAAGGGAACACAAACTCCACCGTGAACACCGCTGCCTCTCTCCCGGACGAGCTCAACACCTTCTATGCTCGCTTTGAGGGAACTAACACCGCCCTCGCGGAGAGAGCGCTCGCGGCTGAAGATGCAGAGGTTAGTGCACTCTCCGTATCTGTCGCGGATGTAACCCGATCCTTCCGGCGGGTGAACGTCCGTAAAGCTGCGGGTCCAGATGGCATTCCCGGCCGTGTGATCAGAGCGTGCGCGCACCAACTGGCTGGAGTCTTCACGGACATTTTTAACCTGTCCCTCTCCCTGTCTGTGGTCCCCACATGCTTTAAAACGTCCACTATTGTTCCTGTACCTAAGCAATCAAAAACCACCTGCTTAAACGACTGGCGTCCTGTTGCTCTGACCCCCATCATAAGCAAATGCTTTGAAAGACTAGTCAGAAACCACATCTGCTCTGTTCTCCCCCCCTCACTGGACCCACTGCAGTTTGCATACCGCACAAACCGCTCCACTGACGATGCCATTTCATCCACTATACACACTGCTCTCTCCCACCTGGAAAAGAGGAACACGTATGTGAGAATGCTGTTTGTGGACTACAGCTCAGCATTCAACACCATTGTGCCCTCCATACTTGACATGAAACTCCGGGCTCTAGGCTTAAACAGCCTGTTATGCAGCTGGATCCTGGACTTCCTGTCAAACAGACGCCAGGTGGTCAGAATGGGCAGTAACATCTCCTCATCACTGACTCTCAACACTGGAGCCCCTCAGGGCTGCGTTCTCAGCCCACTCCTGTACTCTTTGTACACACATGACTGTGTGGCAACCCACAGCTCCAACACCATCATCAAGTTTGCTGACGATACGACGGTGGTAGGTCTTATCACCGACAATGATGAAACGGCCTACAGAGAGGAGGTGCACACTCTGACACGGTGGTGTCAGGAGCACAACCTCTCCCTCAACGTCAGCAAGACCAAGGAGCTGGTGGTCGACTTCAGGAGGAATGAGAGAGAACACCGCCCCATCACCATCGATGGAGCACCGGTGGAGAGAGTCAGCAGCTTCAAGTTCCTCGGTGTCCACATCACAGAGGAACTCTCATGGTCCGTCCACACTGAGGCCGTTGTGAAGAAGGCTCATCAGCGCCTTTCTTCCTGCGACGGCTGAGGAGGTTTGGAATGAACCGCCACATCCTCACACGTTTCTACACCTGCACCATCGAGAGTCTGCTGACTGGCTGCATCACCACCTGGTACGGCAACAGTACCGCCCGCAGCCGCAAGGCCCTGCAAAGGGTAGTGCGCACGGCCAGCTGCATCATCGGAGGTGAGCTTCCCTCCCTCCAGGACATTTACGCCAGGCGGTGTGTGAAGAGAGCTCAGAGGATCTTCAGAGACTCTAGCCACCCGAACCATGGGCTGCTCTCACTGCTGCCATCAGGCAGACGGTACCGCAGCATTAGAACACGCACCAGCCGACTCCAGAACAGCTTCTTCCCACAAGCAATCAGACTACTTAACTCTTGATCCATCAGGATCATAACACACTCTGGACAGAATATCACTCAGCACAACCCACTGTAGATACACACACATTATATACACATTTATTTATCATACAGCATCTATTGCACTTTGGATTTCAATTTTTCAATCTGTGAATAATATTTTATACTATACATTGTATATTATTATTACTATTATAGCGTAATGTATATTGTTTAGTGTATGTTTAGTGTATATTGTTTAAAGTATATGTATATTGTAAGTATGTGTATATTGTTTAAAGCTGTGAGAACTACACTCACATTGTGTAAATTATTTATTGTTTATTGTAGTGTATACTGTGCTGTGAGTAATTGTGTGCGCATCAGATGTGTAATCTGATGCTGCTTTAAATGTTGTACATGTCATGTCATGACTACTATGTTGCTCGGAACTGCACCTAAGAATTTCACCTACTGTTGCACTTGTGCATATGTAGAGTGACAAATAAAGTGATTTGATTTGATTTGATTGGCTTGTTCTGAGAAACTGCTTATGATTTATGGGGATTAAAAGAAAAGGAGTGGGTGGATGTTTACCAATATAGGGTGGTTGTGTACACACCCTGCAACACACATTTATGTTCAAACTTTTTTGCATAATGGGTGCCCTTTAAGTCTCACTGAAGCATTAACTCTTTCCAAAGTATGTTTAGGCTATTATATCATTATTAACATATATTGTTTGTCTTCTCAACTTTCTCTTAATCTTCAAGTTCCAAATGGACTACAGCAAATAAGAATATTTGTACCATTTTGTGTTCTGCAGTAGATCAGACAGCAGAGCAGAAGTGCAGATCCAGATGCAGCAATAGAGAGAATCAACACCATTATGTGTAGAGCAGAGAAACCTGTGAAACACAGACATCAGTTACTGAACACAGGGGTTATGGGGTAAATTTCTGTATTACCATAACATTCTATATGACCATAAAAAGTAAACTGTTCATTTGTATTTAACACACACACACACACACACACACACACACACACA
>CM042240.1:12431217-12530453 GCA_023566225.1 Romanogobio albipinnatus
CTGATGTGGAATTACAAAATAAGAGCCACCCAAAATCCATATTTGCGCTGTTTTGTATTGACATTAAGTAACCCTTAAAAAAAAAAGTCCTAGTTTCCACAGACTAATTTCACTGCAGATGGAGAGTACACCTTCTCACAGTGTCAACTACATTGTTTCAAGACAGTCTGATGTGGACTTACAGAATAAGAGCCACCCAAAATCCATATTTGCGCTGTTTTGAATGTACATTAAGTAACCCATAAAAAGAAAAGTCCTAGTTTCCACAGACTAAATTCACTGCAGATGGAAAGTACACCTTCTTACAGTGTCAACTACACCGTTTCAGGACAGTCTGATGTGGAATTACAAAATAAAAGCCACCCAAAATTCATATTTGCGCTGTTTTGTATTGACATTAAGTAACCCAAAAAAAGAAAAGTCCTAGTTTCCACAGACTAAATTCACTGCAGATGGAAAGTACACCTTCTCACAGTGTCAACTACACCGTTTCAGGACAGTCTGATGTGGAATTACAGAATAAGAGCCACCCAAAATCCATATTTGCGCTGTTTCGAATGTACATTAAGTAACCCATAAAAAGAAAAGTCCTAGTTTCCACAGACTAATTTCACTGCAGATGGAGAGTACACCTTCTCACAGTGTCAACTACACCGTTTCAGGACAGTCTGATGTGGAATTACAAAATAAGAGCCACCCAAAATTCATATTTGCGCTGTTTTGTATTGACATTAAGTAACCCTTAAAAAAAAAAGTCCTAGTTTCCACAGACTAATTTCACTGCAGATGGAGAGTACACCTTCTCACAGTGTCAACTACATTGTTTCAAGACAGTCTGATGTGGAATTACAGAATAAGAGCCACCCAAAATCCATATTTGCGCTGTTTTGAATGTACATTAAGTAACCCATAAAAAGAAAAGTCCTAGTTTCCACAGACTAAATTCACTGCAGATGGAAAGTACACCTTCTCACAGTGTCAACTACACCGTTTCAGGACAGTCTGATGTGGAATTACAGAATAAGAGCCACCCAAAATCCATATTTGCGCTGTTTCGAATGTACATTAAGTAACCCATAAAAAGAAAAGTCCTAGTTTCCACAGACTAATTTCACTGCAGATGGAGAGTACACCTTCTCACAGTGTCAACTACACCGTTTCAGGACAGTCTGATGTGGAATTACAGAATAAGAGCCACCCAAAATCCATATTTGCGCTGTTTCGAATGTACATTAAGTAACCCATAAAAAGAAAAGTCCTAGTTTCCACAGACTAATTTCACTGCAGATGGAGAGTACACCTTCTCACAGTGTCAACTACACCGTTTCAGGACAGTCTGATGTGGAATTACAAAATAAGAGCCACCCAAAATTCATATTTGCGCTGTTTTGTATTGACATTAAGTAACCCTTAAAAAAAAAAGTCCTAGTTTCCACAGACTAAATTCACTGCAGATGGAAAGTACACCATCTTACAGTGTCAACTACACCGTTTCAGGACAGTCTGATGTGGAATTACAAAATAAAAGCCACCCAAAATTCATATTTGCGCTGTTTTGTATTGACATTAAGTAACCCAAAAAAAGAAAAGTCCTAGTTTCCACAGACTAAATTCACTGCAGATGGAAAGTACACCTTCTCACAGTGTCAACTACACCGTTTCAGGACAGTCTGATGTGGAATTACAGAATAAGAGCCACCCAAAATCCATATTTGCGCTGTTTCGAATGTACATTAAGTAACCCATAAAAAGAAAAGTCCTAGTTTCCACAGACTAATTTCACTGCAGATGGAGAGTACACCTTCTCACAGTGTCAACTACACCGTTTCAGGACAGTCTGATGTGGAATTACAGAATAAGAGCCACCCAAAATCCATATTTGCGCTGTTTTGAATGTACATTAAGTAACCCATAAAAAGAAAAGTCCTAGTTTCCACAGACTAAATTCACTGCAGATGGAAAGTACACCTTCTCACAGTGTCAACTACACCGTTTCAAGACAGTCTGATGTGGAATTACAGAATAAGAGCCACCCAAAATCCATATTTGCGCTGTTTTGAATGTACATTAAGTAACCCATAAAAAGAAAAGTCCTAGTTTCCACAGACTAATTTCACTGCAGATGGAGAGTACACCTTCTCACAGTGTCAACTACACCGTTTCAGGACAGTCTGATGTGGAATTACAAAATAAAAGCCACCCAAAATTCATATTTGCGCTGTTTTGTATTGACATTAAGTAACCCATAAAAAGAAAAGTCCTAGTTTCCACAGACTAATTTCACTGCAGATGGAGAGTACACCTTCTCACAGTGTCAACTACACCGTTTCAAGACAGTCTGATGTGGAATTACAGAATAAGAGCCACCCAAAATCCATATTTCCTCCTCCGGACCAGGACCAGCAGACTAAAGAACAGTTTTTTCCCCAGAGCTGTCTCTTTACTGAACTCAAACCACCGTTGATCCACTTCCCTCATAAACTGCAAACTCTCCTACCTCACACCTACATTCACTTTGTTATTTGCACTACCGACTGTTTATTACAATAACAACTGTTTACTTATGCATTTTGCACCACCATATCTTAACTGGATTATGCTCATTTGCACTGCCGACTGTATTTACAGTAACCATGTTTACATTTGCATTTTGCACCGTACTTCTAACTGCAATATGCAGTCACTTTCCACTGCACTTTTACACTTTCTTTCGGATAGCTCTGTCCATAATTTATTGCACTACCTTAATCCACTGCTATATTCCTCATATTAGCCTAACATATTATTGTATACCTCTATCTGTAAAATTCTGTTCAAAGTAATAGCCATCTGTATATTATATTCATAGAACATATTCACCTGTACATTCTGTTTACATTCTGTTTATAGTAATAGCATCTGTATATTTATATTTATTCACTGTATATATTCATCTGTAAATTCAGTTCTGTTTATAGTAATAACCATCTCTCTACTTATACATATTTATATATATTCAGTACATTTTTATGCCCAGCACTTACGCAACCATTGTATATATCCTGCACTTGCTGCTATTGCACTTCTGGTTAGACCTAAACTGCATTTCGTTGCCTTGTACTTGTACTTGTGTAATGACAATAAAGTTGAATCTAATCTAATCTAATCTAATATTTGCGCTGTTTTGAATGTACATTAAGTAACCCATAAAAAGAAAAGTCCTAGTTTCCACAGACTAATTTCACTGCAGATGGAGAGTACACCTTCTCACAGTGTCAACTACACCGTTTCAGGACAGTCTGAAGTTGCATTCCAATTTAAATGGCCTTTAAATATTTCAGCTGTGTTATCTGTCATTTATGAATAATAAAATTAACTTTCCTGTTTTTCTATTTCAGCCACAGCAATACCCAAGGCAGTGGAGATGACATATGTTGCAACTTTTCTAAATATCTGTCATCTCAAGTTAGACAATTATACTCACTCAGTTGTGATGTGACAGATCTACCAGGCTCTGCAGCCAATCAACCAAAACGTAACCAGTCATCTGAGTACTGATCACACACACCAGCACCTCATCTTCACTTTCATCAGCTGGCTAAGCACACACCTCACCTTTTCATCTGTAAGGAAAAGACATTTCCTCATTCTCACATTCAAAGAACTTCAAGTTTCTACTGTATATCTACATACCTGTTGAAAGTGATTTTGCTTTTTGCTGCTTTGAATAAACATTAACCATTCCTTTTTTTTTTCTTCTGAGAATACATTCCGTAACATGTGAACAATGTCCATAAGAGACTTTTCTATTCCCTTTTGTGCTTTTCTTTCCATTGAAAATGTTTTTGGAAACAAATTGTGACATGTAACACAGATATGTAAATACATTTACATCTTTTGGAATAGCATAACTTGTCTTGTACTTACTATAAAACTAATAAAAACTAATGTCTTTAACTATAAAAACTTAAACTATAAAAACTAATGTCATTGCTTATGTTGCCTCAAGGACTTTTTGTCGGTAAAAGGTTGGTGTTGTTTCTTCGTTTAATTTGTGTCCCTGTAGGAAGCTTTCTTCTCTTTCCGAATTTTACTCACAAAACATCACATATATTAAACATATATTTGTATCCTTGACCATGCCTCATGCCTCAAAATTGCTATCTACAAATCACTGGCACTGTCTATGGTGTTTTCAAACCAGAATGTTCTAAGGGGTCCCCAGAAAATTTCCGAAAGTAAAAAGACATAAAAAATGAATTAAGTCTCCTGAACATTCTACCTGTTTCAGTTCTATTTGTTGTATACATACTTTCCAGAACTGTATACGTTTGCTTTGTATCTTTCTAATGAGTTTTTCACACCACAGTCCTTATAATAAAATGATATAAAAATCAATTGTACTGTATTTTGTGAAGAAAACTGGAAACTACAAAACTAATGTAAATTTAAGAAGCTTAAAATGAAGTAGCTAAAATTACTGTTACATTAGTTTTATATCTTGTAAACAAGATACATAATATTACAGTAGTTTACTGTCTACTTGAGATTGGTCCTTGATGATCGCCATTATATTTAAAATGAATGGTTATTAGGTAACTAATGTTTTGGGGAAAAAATATTATTATAAAATAATAATCATATTAGTATTATGATTGTGCTGATTACACTGTGCAACGTACTGCAAAATGTCAAAAGATTTTTTTTTATCAATTTAATAAATTCCAAACAGGCACCTGCAAAGCCTTAACATTAGAAGCAGGCAACAACGCACGATTAAAAGTACATGACAGCACTAAAACGTCTAATTGAGGTAGCTTGCACCAACTGAGGAAGGAAAAGATGTCGATGAACGAGCAAGGGTGACTGCATATTTTATTACATTTATAACATAGCTTGATTTTTTTTTTTTTTTTACTTTTGAGTAACGTTGCTAATTACAGCAATGACATTGTTTTCCACACCATATTAAGGCCTATGTTATTTCTCTAATGTCTGTATGTCATGCAAATAATAAATAAAACTAGAAATGAATAATAAAAGAGAAATGTTTTACTTAGGCCAATCGTTGGTTTATCAATGGTCATAATGTTATAAATAGAAACGGATAATTGCGCTATCAGCTAAAAGTAACGGCAACACTTTAGAATAATAGTCATTAGTTAACACGAACTAATAATGAACTGCACTTCTAAAGCATTTATTTATCTTTGTTAATGTTAATTTCAACATTTATTAATGCATTATTAAAATCTTGGCAACATTAGTTAATGCACTGTAAGCTAACACGAACAAACCAGCGTTAACAAAGGTTAACAAATACAGTAACACATGTGCATTAACAAATGTTAACTAATGACCATTATTCTAAAGGGTTACCAAGTCATAACATAATGATACCTTTGTTAATCATTAGCTAATGATTAATTAAAGCAGACAACTGGAAGTTGAAGTACATAGCTTTGACCATTTAATACATGATGACACATTTAATTAATAGCAATTCATATATTATTTAATGTATTAATCAAATAGAATCTTCATTAGTGGCTGATGCAGTAATCATTAATAAATATGCTAGTTCTTCATAGGCTATGTCATACATTAACACATGATTATCTGTGCATTAGTTAAGCATGAATTTATGCATATTAGTGCACCCGTATTGTAAAGTGTTACCTATGATTTCATTATGTTATGTTGTTATCTTATATACTTGAGGCACATGATTATTTACTAATTCAAATTTAAATCAAAACCCATAACCACAATGACATATTACTTAACAATTAGTTAATAGTCATGTGCCTCAACAAGTAAAGTCATAACATAATGACACCTCTGCAAATCGTTAGTTAATGTTTAATGAAAGCAAACAGCTGGAAGTTGAAATACATGACTTCGACCTGTTGTGGTAATTAACACGTTAATTTACACTATTAGTTAATGCAATATGTTATTAGGGAATTAATACATTACGACACATTTAACTAATAATGATTAATATATTACTTAATCTATTAATCATATATAATCATGAATAAATGGTTTAGTTCTTCATGAGTCATACATTAACTCGAATTAAGCATGAATTAATGCATATTAGTGTACCTGTATTTTAAATTGTTACCATTATAATAGTACTTATTGATTAGCTAATAGTGAACTTCAACATTCGACAAAGCACTATTACATACTAATTTGTTAATCAGAGTTTCTTGTTAGTTAATAGGAGTTACTATAATGTTAAAAGTGCATTACTCATTTGTTCCTGTGTAATTTTTCATTAATAATGGATCAGTATTCTAAAGTGTTACTGGAATATCTATGCTGTCATCCTAATGTCTTTCCCTTTCAATTTTTATCCAGAGTGCACTCATTCAAATTATTTGGGGTGAGTAATTCAATCATTAACCATCCACCCATGAAATACAATAACTATGTCCAACTATTTTCTTTATTTGTATTAATGCTTTTTTCCCAATAGAACAAAACAAAACGTATTGTAAACGGTGAAATTGTGAAGACAGTTCAACTCCTGAAAAAGGATCTCGTCAAATTTGATGATAATGTGAGAACTAAAGAAGGCTTCTGGGGACAAGTGTGCATTGCACTTGCCATAGCTAATAATAAAAACAATCGCTATAGAGTGCAAAGTGTATTTCGTGAGGTGAGCATTTCTTTGTTTCATTGTCGGTCTTGATGACATAATTCCTGGCTGAAAATGATTAAAATTTACTCACACAAACACCCACACACACCCACACCCACACCCACACCCACACCCACACACACACACACACACACACACACACACACACACACGTTTGTTTTTGTGAAAAGTGGAGACATTCCATAGGCGAAATGGTTTTTATACCATACAAACCGTATTTTCTATCCCCTTACACTCCCACACACACACAGAGTGATGTTGAAGACCAGGAACCCAAGTCTCCAGAGCAAGTTAGTCATCACTCTTTGTATTCATGTCTGTTACATGTTTGGCATCCTACCTTGTAATATCAAACCATGCTTGTCTTTCTATCAAAGCACCAGCCAGAATATATCCCATCTCCTCTGCCCAGTCAAAGTGATGTTGAAGACCAGGAACCCAAGTCTCCAGAGCAAGTTAGTCATCACTCTTTGTATTCATGTCTGTTTCATGTATGGCCTCCTACCTTGTTATGGCAAATGTTGCTTGTCTTTCTATCAAAGCACCAGCCAGAATCTGGCCCATCTCCTCTGCCATCTCTGGCCAGTCAGAGTGATGTTGAAGACCAGTCTCCAGAGCAAGTTAGTCATCACTCTTTGTATTCATGTCTGTTACATGTTTGGCATCCTACCTTGTAATATCAAACCATGCTTGTCTTTCTATCAAAGCACCAGCCAGAATCTGGCCCATCTCCTCTGCCTTCTCTGGCCAGTCAGAGTGATGTTGAAGACCAGTCTCCAGAGCAAGTTAGTCATCACTCTTTGTATTCATGTCTGTTACATGTTTGGCATCCTACCTTGTAATATCAAACCATGCTTGTCTTTCTATCAAAGCACCAGCCAGAATATATCCCATCTCCTCTGCCATCTCTGGCCAGTCAGAGTGATGTTGAAGACCAGTCTCCAGAGCAAGTTAGTCATCACTCTTTGTATTCATGTCTGTTACATGTATGGCATCCTACCTTGTAATATCAAACCATGCTTGTCTTTCTATCAAAGCACCAGCCAGAATCTGGCCCATCTCCTCTGCCATCTCTGGCCAGTCAGAGTGATGTTGAAGACCAGTCTCCAGAGCAAGTTAGTCATCACTCTTTGTATTCATGTCTGTTACATGTTTGGCATCCTACCTTGTAATATCAAACCATGCTTGTCTTTCTATCAAAGCACCAGCCAGAATCTGGCCCATCTCCTCTGCCATCTCTGGCCAGTCAGAGTGATGTTGAAGACCAGTCTCCAGAGCAAGTTAGTCATCACTCTTTGTATTCATGTCTGTTACATGTTTGGCATCCTACCTTGTAATATCAAACCATGCTTGTCTTTCTATCAAAGCACCAGCCAGAATCTGGCCCATCTCCTCTGCCATCTCTGGCCAGTCAGAGTGATGTTGAAGACCAGTCTCCAGAGCAAGTTAGTCATCACTCTTTGTATTCATGTCTGTTACATGTATGGCATCCTACCTTGTAATATCAAACCTTGCTTGTCTTTCTATCAAAGCACCAGCCAGAATCTGGCCCATCTCCTCTGCCATCTCTGGCCAGTCAGAGTGATGTTGAAGACCAGTCTCCAGAGCAAGTTAGTCATCACTCTTTGTATTCATGTCTGTTACATGTATGGCATCCTACCTTGTAATATCAAACCTTGCTTGTCTTTCTATCAAAGCACCAGCCAGAATCTGGCCCATCTCCTCTGCCATCTCTGGCCAGCCAGAGTGATGTTGAAGACCAGTCTCCAGAGCAAGTTAGTCATCACTCTTTGTATTCATGTCTGTTACATGTTTGGCATCCTACCTTGTAATATCAAACCATGCTTGTCTTTCTATCAAAGCACCAGCCAGAATATATCCCATCTCCTCTGCCATCTCTGGCCAGTCAGAGTGATGTTGAAGACCAGTCTCCAGAGCAAGTTAGTCATCACTCTTTGTATTCATGTCTGTTACATGTTTGGCATCCTACCTTGTAATATCAAACCATGCTTGTCTTTCTATCAAAGCACCAGCCAGAATCTGGCCCATCTCCTCTGCCATCTCTGGCCAGTCAGAGTGATGTTGAAGACCAGTCTCCAGAGCAAGTTAGTCATCACTCTTTGTATTCATGTCTGTTACATGTATGCCATCCAACCTTGTAATATCAAACCTTGCTTGTCTTTCTATCAAAGCACCAGCCAGAATCTGGCCCATCTCCTCTGCCTTCTCTGGCCAGTCAGAGTGATGTTGAAGACCAGTCTCCAGAGCAAGTTAGTCATCACTCTTTGTATTCATGTCTGTTACATGTTTGGCATCCTACCTTGTAATATCAAACCATGCTTGTCTTTCTATCAAAGCACCAGCCAGAATCTGGCCCATCTCCTCTGCCATCTCTGGCCAGTCAGAGTGATGTTGAAGACCAGTCTCCAGAGCAAGTTAGTCATCACTCTTTGTATTCATGTCTGTTACATGTTTGGCATCCTACCTTGTAATATCAAACCATGCTTGTCTTTCTATCAAAGCACCAGCCAGAATCTGGCCCATCTCCTCTGCCATCTCTGGCCAGTCAGAGTGATGTTGAAGACCAGTCTCCAGAGCAAGTTAGTCATCACTCTTTGTATTCATGTCTGTTACATGTTTGGCATCCTACCTTGTAATATCAAACCATGCTTGTCTTTCTATCAAAGCACCAGCCAGAATATATCCCATCTCCTCTGCCCAGTCAAAGTGATGTTGAAGACCAGGAACCCAAGTCTCCAGAGCAAGTTAGTCATCACTTTTTTATTTTATTTGTTTGAAACAATGTTGGGGTGGTTTTCCCAGTCAATTTTCCCGGTCTCACGATCACTCCCAAATCGTCACATATTGATGTTTGGTTAGGACCCTTAGTCAGCGCTTTTAAACACACAGGGTACCCCTTTAGCGTATTTTTTCGACATTCGGGGTGCTCCATTCATTTATTATATTTATTTTTTATTTACGCTATACCAAAGCCCATCCCTAAACCTACCCATTTGTGTATTATTTGATATAAAACACAGGATATAGCCGACTGCAGGCACAATTTATTATAAAAGTAGAAATATTTTTAAGTGTTCAGAGGCCAAACAATTGATTTGTGTGAAGGAAATCCCCAAAAGCGATCAGCATCTCCATCGGCCAAATATACCAATCAAAAAATGCCGGCAGATGAAACATTATGTCAGCTTTGATAGTGAAATTGCACTCTTTGAAATTGACTCTCGTATGTCTCATGACCAATTACGTCAACTGAAATGAATGAAGTTCCCTGCACATCAGAAAATTATGCTAAAGGGGTACCCTGTGCGTTGAGAAGTGACGCCAAAGGGATCCTGACCAAGCGTCAATATGTGATGAGTTGGCGTGAGACTGTGTAGGTGGGGTCTATAGACCTCGTCTAGTAATTTAAACATTCCAGACCACATCACCTGATGTTCAAGATTGTTTGTCAAAATGTCCTTGAGTAAGCCACCAATCTGCTTGGGGGTTATACCCATAATAGTTTCACATAGTAAGTAAAATGTTAGTATAACAATAATAGTAATACTACGACTAATAATAAACTGTTCTATAAGAAAAAATACATTCGTTTTCAAAATATTCCTAGTTATTTTTGATGTTAGAATTACAATATGGGAACAATAAGTATTTTTGACTGTACTACTAATAAAGAAACAAGTTTTAGAATGAAATGCTTTTAAAATAAAAATCTTGTGTAATGGAAATTACTTTCATTCATTGCAATAGGAAAAATTGTCTAAACTTGTTAAATCATCGAAATGAACAACATGTATGTTAGACCCTATGTATGTTAGAACATGTATGTAACACCCTGTGTGTGTGTGTGTGTGTGTGTGGTCTTAACTGGCCTTGGACAGTTCTTCATAATTTTCTCAATTGGTGTTTGCTGATATACTCACCTTATGCACTTAATGACATATTTGTGAAATCATCATCCATCTACGAGTTTCCCTGAATAGTAAAGTCTAATTTCACGCATAACATAAAAGTTGTTTAATGAAAAAAGTTCATTTATTTGCCTTTACAGGACTTACATGTTACAGTAACATTGTATTTTTTTAATTAGGGGTCAATGACTAATACATCGGATGAAGATGGATTTATCAAAATCAGCCTACCAAAGAACCCATCATTCTTTTTTATTGAAAAGAGTGAGTGGGAAAAACTGAAAAAAAATAGGAAAAAAAGAAGTTTTAAAGGACTCCAGTGGACAAATGTGATTGCTAAAGGACTTAGGACCATACACCCGTATTGTTCTATTGCTTTCAAAAGGCACAGACTGAAGAGTTTGGGTGGAATAAAAGCAAGCCCTGAATTCACTTGTCAAGGGTATTGTAGATTTGAGGATTGCCCTGTAACTGTAACAGTTACTGTGGACAGTGCAGAGGACCTCAAGGCAATGGTGGAGTACCAAGGAGAACAGGGGATTCACAATTTCACTGAATTAAAAAGAAGACCAGTGAGAGCGCATGACAGAAGCGCACTGGGCCAAGAACTGCAAAGGCATCTCCCACGAGCCATGTTTCTAGAGAAGTTAGTTGAAATACCAGAAGATGTGATGGAGTCTGGCTGTAGGGATGAGGCTCCAAGTCGCAATGTCCTAAAAACAATATCATGGGAGTCCCGTCAGAGAAGCCGACAGCACAGCAATGAAATCATAAGTCTACAAATGATGCTAGAAAAGAAAAAAGACAGTCCTGATGAGGTCCTCCAGAAAATTATGTTGCACCCAAAAGGGGTTCTTCTTTGGTCTCAAAGGGGTATCGCAATATACCAGGAGCGATGCCGGGAAGACATTGTATATCTAGATGCGACTGGCAGCATCATGCGGAAAGAGAAGGGCTCTCCTCCTTTCTATGTTTATGAGTTGGTGGTCAGGAACCCCCACAAAAGTTCATCCCCCTTACCTGTAGCAACATACCTTACCTGTGACCACACCACGGCCTCTGTTATATATTTTCTAGAGGCATTCCAAACCGATGTAGCAAGGTTGTATGGAAGGAATGGTATGCGGACACCCCTCATGATCGTTTGTGATGGGTCGATGGTGTTAATGCAGGCAATATGCCTGTCATTTGCCAAAAAAAATCTTAAAGACACCATTAACCACTATTATAATATCGCCACTGGAAAAGGAACACATGAAGATTTTGAGGTGCCCATTCTTCATCGTTGCCTTAGCCATGTGATGAAGAATGCCAAAGAAATGTGCAGAAAGTAGTAAGTAGTGGTCTCAGAATTCCCCACATCGGCTCTGCCTGTGAAATCCATAGAATAATGATTAATTCAATAGAGCAGCAATTTTCAATAGAGCAGCAATTCTTATATAAAGGGCAAATTGGGATATAATACACACAAGTAGTAAAATTTAATGTCGTCATGTGTAAGAGTAATATTACCTTGCTGTATGTAATTTGACTCTTGAACCTAATTATTCTATTACATTTTAGTGCGCCAAACCACTACCATCTGGCCATGCATGTCTTTGGTTCCCTCACAACTGCAAGCACTTTAAAAGAACTGGATGACATGGTTCAAAGTGCTGCAGTTGTCTTCTCAAGTCCATCCTGTGGGGCCAGTGTTGAAAAACACTTTAAAAACCTGCAGTCGTGGCTTCAGAAAACAGGGACTTCATTGGATGTGACTACCAAGTCCAAAAGTGATGCTGAGAGCTTGAAGGTAAATGTCAAATTTAAATGTTTACATTATACAGTGTAAGGGTGTAATTTTATGGTTTTATTTACACAAAAATGTGAAAGAAAACTGTTATTATCAAGTAAATGTACTGCAAAGAACCAGTAATGAAGTTAAATTTCTTAAATGAAAATGTACATATTTAAAAACCTTAGAAAGTGAGTAGCTAATGTTCGATGTGCTTAAATTATATGCTACAGCAGTACATATTTGAAATGACTATTATTTTACAGAACACATGCATTACATGTAAATACAACAATAATAACAGGACAACACAACATGCACAGCAAAAAACAAAACAACTCATGGCACCAAGTATATGTCAAATAGGACTTGTGTATTACTTAATTGTATTCCTGCCCATGGACATGTGCATTGTCAAAGCAGAAACTTCTAAAAAGTTTTGCTAGTAATTTTTGTTTTGGTAATGTTTATGAAGGTCAATTAATTGTGCAAGAAGTCCTACAATTTACAAACACAACTCTAATAATAACATATTGTTACATTAAATTTAGGACATTAAAGGAATCAACAGATTTGCAACACGTTGCAAGGAAATTATTTCCAAAGCTCCACTGGACATAATCGGAGAGCACAATGTGTACTACTGCAGAGGCCTTATCAATCACCTCAACAAGTACCTTCTTCCATACGCTGGATTGTGGAGTGGGATAATGCTAGGTTTGCCATAATTAAACAAAATATCCCTTTTTGGGTTTGTTTTCGGAAAATTAAACTAATGGCTTTATTTCTTTTTGTACAAAGGTGACCTTGGACGTCATGGGACGGGACCACAATATGAGCAGTGCTCTAAGAGATACAATGTCCTGAGAAAGCTTACAAGACAAGTAATTATAAGATATTTAACATAACATGACCTTTGTCTCAGTACTGTTATTGTGTTTTACAGCTAAATTATGTTACAAATTCACCTGTTTTTTATTTCTTGCTCAGAACATAACAGAGGATAACAAAACGCAGGGAATAATGGAAAAGAGCCAGTGGGACTTAAAACACATTCGTTTTACTTCTGGCCGGCTCACTAGGCTTGATGACTTTGTGGGCCGATATCAGATCAGTCACACTGCTCTCCTGAAGGAGTATGAAGACTCCGAAAGAGTTTTCAGAAGAAAGGTTAGAATACTTTGATAAATGTGTCATTAAAGATGTGATGGGTAACAGTTGATACATAAACCAGCTCTACAAAGTTATTTCAATTCTCAATGACAGTTTTCATCAATACCTCCTTACTTTGTGCAGACATACAGAGTGGACCAAGAAAAATGGAAGGAACGCCAGCAGAAAAAGAGGGGGAGATATGTAACACCACTCAGCAAGCCATTCCTTTTCAAGACATCTAACAAGAAGGTATACTGTAAATGTAATGCTGTCATGCCTTCTACAGAATAAACAGTAATAATCATAATCTTAACATGTGTAGTTCTGCTGCAGCCAATCTGAAATTGTTTACTACTTTTTTTATATAACAGCAAAACTCATTTTTCATCACTTTATTTTCTGTTATTTCAAACACTACTCATTTTTTTACTTAAAGGGATAGGTCACCCAAAAATGAAAATCATATTCAGAACACAACTGAAGTTAATTTTGATGAAATTCGAGAGCTCTCTGACTCCTCCATAGACAGCAGTGTAATTAACACTTTCAAGGCTCAGAAAGGTAGTAAAGACATCGTTAAAATAGTCCATGTGAATACGGTGTCTGACCCTTAATGTTATCAAGAGACGATAATACGCAAAAACAAACTAAAAAAATGACTTTTATTTTTGAGTAATATTTTCTCAATTGCAATTGTATTAATTGTAATTCAAAAAAATTAATGTAAAATAAAAACTGAAACATCTACAAACAATTGGAGTCATGTAAAAAAAATTAATAATGTATTTAAAAAGGAAATTAAAGACAAACAAAAGAGACTGCTTATTAACATGATTTGTTTTTAAACACACTGTTGATAGGTTGAGTCCTCAGTGCCTGAGTGTCCCATTGGAAAACAAAAGGCTTCACCACAGCCTAGTTCATCCCTGCAGGGGGACCATGAAGAAACTTTGGATAGAAAGACTGAAGTACATGGGGAGACCTCAAACAAACCTCAGGAATCATCCAAGATATCAATAACCACACAGCATAAAGTAAGAACAAGTAACTCTTACTGATAGTTGTAACTTTTAAATGTTATTATTTGTATGGACAGTAAAAATGAAGGATATATTTGTTTAAAAAAAGACTAATTAAAACACATTAAATTGATGTTTAACAATGTTTCATGTTTGGTTGAAATTTATGTAATTGTTTGAAATTTAAGTAATTGTTTGGTTAAAATTTATGTCATGCAGCTCACCTCCTTGTGGAAAAAACGTGACAAAGAGGTTGTGGTTTCTGTGATACCCACCCAAATATTAGGACAGACGGTTATCATTCATCACAAAGAGCTCCGTACACTTCAACCGCACCGGTGGCTATTTGGCGAGGTATAGTGTGCATTTCATTATTGTAAAAATGTAGTTATACAATATGTAGTTAATTTATACAACTACAAATCTGTAGTTATAAACCTTATACAATTTGGTGTTATATCATGTTATATCATCATAAAGTTAGAGCTGATGGAATGGCATCATTTACTAAACAACATTTAAAAAAAAAATTAATTTTTTTTTTGTAAACATAACACTTGTAATGGTCAATAATGGTCTTTTACAAATAGGTACCTATGCAGGACTTATGCAGAAATGAGTAGTTCTATATTAACACTTCAGCTACCACTATTAACTAATATGAAAACAATATTAACTAATCAGTAAATAATAGTCAATTTAGGAAAAAGATTCTTTATAGATAATCAATAATTACAAAATGAGAATAGCCTTGTTAAGAACTAACAATGAAAGATGACAAATAATAAAAAAAAAACTATATAATCACCACATTAACATGTCTGAGATGTGACCAATTGTCTTTTTTACTCATAATATGGTCGGTTATAAAATGCATAGCTAATTACCTAGTAACTGCAGGAACTACTAGCGATCTAAGTCATTATTTTAAATGTAAATTTTTTTATTTTTTTGTATTATGTATAATATTATGTTTATTATTATTATTATTATTATTGTAGTTGTTGTTTTTTAGTATGTGTGCTAATACACTTAAGCAAATGCATATGGTTCGTCCAATGTAAATGTTATGTCCATGTCAAATAAATCTAATAAATAAAATAGAAATATTAAAATAAAGGTCCATATCACTATTGGTTCCTGTAAGTGACTACATAACACCTAAGTATAAAAGGACCATATTCGGAGTAAAAAATGCTATTTATTAAGGCTGGCTCAGACACATATCTTGTGATTAGTAAGTAATTTGTAATTACTAATAATTTGTCTTAGTTAGTTGATGGTTCTCAATGAAGCTAATCTCATTAATTATTGATTACCTATTAAGGAACTATTACTTACTGATTAGATAATCTTGTTAGTTAATAGTAGTTACTGGAGTGTTAATATAGAACTACTAATTTGACCTGCATTACTTCATGCACATATACCTATTCAACGATGGACCATTATTGCAAAGTGTTACCATAAACATACGGTTAGTTACTTTGTGTTTTTTTATGTGTTTCCTGGTGTAAACATTAAAATATTGAAATGGTTGTATGGAACAAAACACTTAATTTCAAAATACAAATTACGGCAAATCTGAATGATGTTATGGGGTATATTGCACTTTTTAAATATATATATATATTCATGAATGACACAGTAATATGTTTGATGTCTTATTAACATTCTTAATTTATAATACAATTTGAAATAAATAAAATAATTTTTCTCACGTTTTGTATGTAGATAATTGAAGGCCTGATTCATCTTGCTGCCAATCAGCTGGGGATGGGGAACTCAATATACATTCTCAATCACTACACAGCATGGGTGATTCTGTTTGGGACAAGGGAGCAGCTTGAACGGCAGAGTTTGTCAAAGGTAATCACAGTGACTGGACTATAGTGTAGATGTGCAATTTTGTACAGTATGTGTGTTTGCAGGGTCTAATAAGCCTTACATATGAAAAATTATAAATAATCAATTGCAACACTTCATACCGAATTAATGGCATTAATGTTGCTTTAAAAAGGTAAATGTACTTGATGGTTGACAATTCAAAGGTAATTATTAGTTCAATTCTTCATTAGGTCAACTTTGACAATTACCAGGGTATTGTTTCATTTGTGAACATCAGCAAGGTACACTGGAAGCTTCTGGTGAGTAGCTGAAGGATATCTATGTCATTATTAACAGTGTCTGGTGAATTATTAAAAGATGTATTTAATTTTGGTTGCATTTTTCTCCTTATCATTTTCAGTACATACATGCGGTCAACCACACTGTGTACCTGGTAGATCCTTCCAAAAGTTACACAGAGGAAGCTGATTCCATTCATGCTGCCAAAAAATTCAGGTATTCATCTTATGACTCACTACATATAGGGTTACCCTGAACTAATATTTTAATTACTGGTCTGTGTAAAGCTTTGAAGGTTTTGATTCACCAAAAGGATTACAAAAAATACGAACCCAATAGCAATGCAAACCATTAAGGCATTAAGGAAATATATGTATATATATGCTCTGGTAAAAATTAAGAGAGCACTTAACATTGAAACTTCAATGTTAAGTGGTCTCTTAATTTTTTGCAGAGCTGTATATATATATATATATATATATATATATATATATATATATATATATATATATATTTTTTTTTTTTTTTTTTTTTTTTTTTTTTTTTTTTTTTATTATTATATGTATGTTTGTATGTTTTATTTTAGTATGCTTAATGGTTAAATTAATTACGATTAAATCACAATTACATTGAAGGAATACATAATGGAAATAGCTGGTTGCTTTTGATTGTTATGTTGGGAAAGGCGATGCAAATATAATTGGTTTGGTATGGAATCAGGAATGAAATTAAGAGCTTAAGAAAATGATTTGGTTGTACTTAGACGATAGCAATCTATTTTAAAGCTCTTTTACTAATTAATACATGTTCCCGTAATACATCACATACAGTGAGTACATAGAAATGAGACAAATGTGCCATGGAAAAACAGACTGGGTGGACATAAAATGGAAAGGAGGAGTTATGAAACACCCAGTCCAACAGGATGCCAGTAGCTGTGGCGTCATTGTCATCTTGGTATGTGTGTTGTAATATCTGTCATTGTTGTCTTCTGTAAATTAAGCTACTGTTTGTGTTTTAACATGTTATATACCATGACATTACATAATACAAAATAATTAGAGGATTGTAATTGGGAATGATGTTATTAAATATTATTGTTTGTTTAGATGGCAAGGGCACTAATGAGGGCATTTCCGGCTGTTCCTGTTTTACAATTTGGAACAACTAAAAAGGAAATGGCCCAAGAAAGAAAAATGATGGCTCTCCAGGTACTGCAAGAATCAGGTTTGTAAAGCAAGTGTTTGTCTGCTGTGTTGAGAGAGAAATACAAAATAAAATGCAGCCTTACAGATTAGACTAGTCAGAATTTAAATACACAATTCAGAAGCCATGTGTACAGTAAAATAGTAGTAGAACAAATATTTGTTGAAAAAAATTTCAGCAAAGTTGTAATTTGAATAATCTGTAATGAAGCCTCAGAGGAAAATAGATGGTTATAAAAATTTCACAGTTTCAAGTTAAGAGAGAGTTGACACCAGTTCTAAAAGTCATCATTCATAACCAGGTTGTATACTATTAGATTAAAGCTACCACAAAATGTAGGGTTATCAAAGTAGTATCACAACTTAATAGAGCTCAGAAAAAACAAATCTATTTTAAAATTATAATATACCATGATCATACAGTACCATACAGATTTATGAAATATGTCATTAGGGGGTGTCTGTTACATTTAATTCACCTTTAAGTAAATACTATTTCTCAAAGGCAATCATCCGGGATAAGTTGCTCAGATACTAACTATAGGAATCTATCAATAGTGCGTTTTAGCATAGCGCTTAATTAAAGGGATGTAAATGACTGTTTATTATTGGTACCGTTAATGTCCTGACACAAGTTACACACATTGTTATTGTTATTTATTTTAAAGCCTGATTTAAAGTGTGCATTTAGTAATTACATGAATTTCTCAAAATTGTATAACTGAAATTAATTTCAGTCTTTGTAGTATGTAATTTGAACAGCAAACCAGAGTAAAATTATATGTTAACAATTTATTTCTGTTTATACTTATATTTTAGTGTTTGATGAGGCCAGTAACTGTGCCATTTGCTCATTGAAAAAGTGTACTTTGAGTGATAGTAAAGATCAGATGACAAATTGGGTGAGTTTTTTTTTTTTTTTCACTTGTGAAAAGAAAAAGTGGAAAGTGAAAGCAGTAGCAATATTAAATCGTGGATCTGTGCATGTAGCAATTCAGTGATATTTCCAACTTCTTACTTTCTAGATCCAATGTGACAGCTGCGATAGGTGGTTCCATGAAAAGTGCTTGGGAATGACTGAAGAGGAGCTGGAACTGGCCAGAGCCAGCAACTGGGACTGCATTATGTGTACTTAAATCTGGAGGATTTAAAAAGTTATTTTATTTCTCTTTTCTCTTTTTATTTAAATTATGTTACATTTATTTTATTGTAAAATATTGTTCTTGAGAAGAATTTGTAAATAATAATCCCACTAAATATAACATTAAAATTGTTGCATGTGAAATATCTTGTAATTTTGTAGATGACAATGAGAAAGTGTACTCTCCATCTAAGGTGATTGTTGGTCTGTGGAAACTAGCACTTTTCTTTTTAAGGGTTACTTAATGTAAATACAAAACAGTGCAAATATGAGTTTTGGGTGGCTCTTATTCTGCAATTCCACATCAGACTGTCCTGAAACGGTGTAGTTGACACTGTGAGAAGGTGTATTCTCCATCTGCAGTGAAATTAGTCTGTGGAAACTAGGACTTTTCTTTTTATGGGTCACTTAATGTCAATACAAAACAGCGCAAATATGAATTTTGGGTGGCTCTTATTTTGTAATTCCACATCAGACTGTCCTGAAACGGTGTAGTTGACACTGTGAGAAGGTGTACTCTCCATCTGCAGTGAAATTAGTCTGTGGAAACTAGGACTTTTCTTTTTTTGGGTTACTTCATGTACATACAAAACAGCGCAAATATGGATTTTGGTGGGCTCTTATTCTGTAATTCCACATCAGACTGTCTTGAAACGGTGTAGTTGACACTGTGAGAAGGTGTACTCTCTGTCTGCAGTGAAATTAGTCTGTGGAAACTAGGACTTTTCTTTTTATGGGTTACTTAATGTACATTCAAAACAGCGCAAATATGGATTTTGGGTGGCTCTTATTCTGTAATTCCACATCAGACTGTCTTGAAACAATGTAGTTGACACTGTGAGAAGGTGTACTCTCCATCTGCAGTGAAATTAGTCTGTGGAAACTAGGACTTTTCTTTTTATGGGTTACTTAATGTACATTCAAAACAGCGCAAATATGGATTTTGGGTGGCTCTTATTCTGTAATTCCACATCAGACTGTCTTGAAACGGTGTAGTTGACACTGTGAGAAGGTGTACTCTCCATCTGCAGTGAAATTAGTCTGTGGAAACTAGGACTTTTCTTTTTATGGGTTACTTAATGTACATTCAAAACAGCGCAAATATGGATTTTAGGGTGGCTCTTATTCTGTAATTCCACATTAGACTGTCTTGAAACGGTGTAGTTGACACTGTGAGAAGGTGTACTTTCCATCTGCAGTGAATTTAGTCTGTGGAAACTAGGACTTTTCTTTTTTTGGGTTACTTAATGTCAATACAAAACAGCGCAAATATGAATTTTGGGTGGCTTTTATTTTGTAATTCCACATCAGACTGTCTTGAAACAATGTAGTTGACACTGTGAGAAGGTGTACTCTCCATCTGCAGTGAATTTAGTCTGTGGAAACTAGGACTTTTCTTTTTTTGGGTTACTTAATGTCAATACAAAACAGCGCAAATATGGATTTTGGGTGGCTCTTATTTTGTAATTCCACATCAGACTGTCCTGAAACGGTGTAGTTGACACTGTGAGAAGGTGTGCTTTCCATCTGCAGTGAATTTAGTCTGTGGAAACTAGGACTTTTCTTTTTATGGGTTACTTAATGTACATTCAAAACAGCGCAAATATGGATTTTGGGTGGCTCTTATTCTGTAATTCCACATCAGACTGTCTTGAAACAATGTAGTTGACACTGTGAGAAGGTGTACTCTCCATCTGCAGTGAAATTAGTCTGTGGAAACTAGGACTTTTCTTTTTATGGGTTACTTAATGTACATTCAAAACAGCGCAAATATGGATTTTGGGTGGCTCTTATTCTGTAATTCCACATCAGACTGTCTTGAAACAATGTAGTTGACACTGTGAGAAGGTGTACTCTCCATCTGCAGTGAAATTAGTCTGTGGAAACTAGGACTTTTTTTTTTAAGGGTTACTTAATGTCAATACAAAACAGCGCAAATATGAATTTTGGGTGGCTCTTATTTTGTAATTCCACATCAGACTGTCCTGAAACGGTGTAGTTGACACTGTGAGAAGGTGTACTCTCCATCTGCAGTGAAATTAGTCTGTGGAAACTAGGACTTTTCTTTTTATGGGTTACTTAATGTACATTCGAAACAGCGCAAATATGGATTTTGGGTGGCTCTTATTCTGTAATTCCACATCAGACTGTCCTGAAACGGTGTAGTTGACACTGTGAGAAGGTGTACTTTCCATCTGCAGTGAATTTAGTCTGTGGAAACTAGGACTTTTCTTTTTATGGGTTACTTAATGTACATTCAAAACAGCGCAAATATGGATTTTGGGTGGCTCTTATTCTGTAATTCCACATCAGACTGTCTTGAAACGGTGTAGTTGACACTGTGAGAAGGTGTACTCTCCATCTGCAGTGAAATTAGTCTGTGGAAACTAGCACTTTTCTTTTTTTGGGTTACTTAATGTCAATACAAAACAGCGCAAATATGAATTTTGGGTGGCTTTTATTTTGTAATTCCACATCAGACTGTCCTGAAACGGTGTAGTTGACACTGTGAGAAGGTGTACTCTCCATCTGCAGTGAAATTAGTCTGTGGAAACTAGGACTTTTCTTTTTATGGGTTACTTAATGTACATTCAAAACAGCGCGAATATGGATTTTAGGGTGGCTCTTATTCTGTAATTCCACATCAGACTGTCTTGAAACGGTGTAGTTGACACTGTGAGAAGGTGTACTTTCCATCTGCAGTGAATTTAGTCTGTGGAAACTAGGACTTTTCTTTTTATGGGTTACTTAATGTACATTCAAAACAGCGCAAATATGGATTTTGGGTGGCTCTTATTCTGTAATTCCACATCAGACTGTCTTGAAACGGTGTAGTTGACACTGTGAGAAGGTGTACTCTCTGTCTTTAGTGAAATTAGTCTGTGGAAACTAGGACTTTTCTTTTTATGGGTTACTTAATGTACATTCAAAACAGCGCAAATATGGATTTTGGGTGGCTCTTATTCTGTAATTCCACATCAGACTGTCTTGAAACGGTGTAGTTGACACTGTGAGAAGGTGTACTCTCCATCTGCAGTGAAATTAGTCTGTGGAAACTAGGACTTTTCTTTTTATGGGTTACTTAATGTACATTCAAAACAGCGCAAATATGGATTTTAGGGTGGCTCTTATTCTGTAATTCCACATCAGACTGTCTTGAAACGGTGTAGTTGACACTGTGAGAAGGTGTACTTTCCATCTGCAGTGAATTTAGTCTGTGGAAACTAGGACTTTTCTTTTTATGGGTTACTTAATGTACATTCAAAACAGCGCAAATATGGATTTTGGGTGGCTCTTATTCTGTAATTCCACATCAGACTGTCTTGAAACAATGTAGTTGACACTGTGAGAAGGTGTACTCTCCATCTGCAGTGAAATTAGTCTGTGGAAACTAGGACTTTTCTTTTTATGGGTTACTTAATGTACATTCAAAACAGCGCAAATATGGATTTTGGGTGGCTCTTATTCTGTAATTCCACATCAGACTGTCTTGAAACGGTGTAGTTGACACTGTGAGAAGGTGTACTCTCCATCTGCAGTGAAATTAGTCTGTGGAAACTAGGACTTTTTTTTTTAAGGGTTACTTAATGTCAATACAAAACAGCGCAAATATGAATTTTGGGTGGCTCTTATTTTGTAATTCCACATCAGACTGTCCTGAAACGGTGTAGTTGACACTGTGAGAAGGTGTACTCTCCATCTGCAGTGAAATTAGTCTGTGGAAACTAGGACTTTTCTTTTTATGGGTTACTTAATGTACATTCGAAACAGCGCAAATATGGATTTTGGGTGGCTCTTATTCTGTAATTCCACATCAGACTGTCCTGAAACGGTGTAGTTGACACTGTGAGAAGGTGTACTTTCCATCTGCAGTGAATTTAGTCTGTGGAAACTAGGACTTTTCTTTTTATGGGTTACTTAATGTACATTCAAAACAGCGCAAATATGGATTTTGGGTGGCTCTTATTCTGTAATTCCACATCAGACTGTCTTGAAACGGTGTAGTTGACACTGTGAGAAGGTGTACTCTCCATCTGCAGTGAAATTAGTCTGTGGAAACTAGCACTTTTCTTTTTTTGGGTTATTTAATGTCAATACAAAACAGCGCAAATATGAATTTTGGGTGGCTTTTATTTTGTAATTCCACATCAGACTGTCCTGAAACGGTGTAGTTGACACTGTGAGAAGGTGTACTCTCCATCTGCAGTGAAATTAGTCTGTGGAAACTAGGACTTTTCTTTTTATGGGTTACTTAATGTACATTCAAAACAGCGCAAATATGGATTTTGGGTGGCTCTTATTCTGTAATTCCACATCAGACTGTCTTGAAACGGTGTAGTTGACACTGTGAGAAGGTGTACTTTCCATCTGCAGTGAATTTAGTCTGTGGAAACTAGGACTTTTCTTTTTATGGGTTACTTAATGTACATTCAAAACAGCGCAAATATGGATTTTGGGTGGCTCTTATTCTGTAATTCCACATCAGACTGTCTTGAAACAATGTAGTTGACACTGTGAGAAGGTGTACTCTCCATCTGCAGTGAAATTAGTCTGTGGAAACTAGGACTTTTTTTTTTAAGGGTTACTTAATGTCAATACAAAACAGCGCAAATATGAATTTTGGGTGGCTCTTATTTTGTAATTCCACATCAGACTGTCCTGAAACGGTGTAGTTGACACTGTGAGAAGGTGTACTCTCCATCTGCAGTGAAATTAGTCTGTGGAAACTAGGACTTTTCTTTTTATGGGTTACTTAATGTACATTCGAAACAGCGCAAATATGGATTTTGGGTGGCTCTTATTCTGTAATTCCACATCAGACTGTCCTGAAACGGTGTAGTTGACACTGTGAGAAGGTGTACTTTCCATCTGCAGTGAATTTAGTCTGTGGAAACTAGGACTTTTCTTTTTATGGGTTACTTAATGTACATTCAAAACAGCGCAAATATGGATTTTGGGTGGCTCTTATTCTGTAATTCCACATCAGACTGTCTTGAAACGGTGTAGTTGACACTGTGAGAAGGTGTACTCTCCATCTGCAGTGAAATTAGTCTGTGGAAACTAGCACTTTTCTTTTTTTGGGTTACTTAATGTCAATACAAAACAGCGCAAATATGAATTTTGGGTGGCTTTTATTTTGTAATTCCACATCAGACTGTCCTGAAACGGTGTAGTTGACACTGTGAGAAGGTGTACTCTCCATCTGCAGTGAAATTAGTCTGTGGAAACTAGGACTTTTCTTTTTATGGGTTACTTAATGTACATTCAAAACAGCGCAAATATGGATTTTAGGGTGGCTCTTATTCTGTAATTCCACATCAGACTGTCTTGAAACGGTGTAGTTGACACTGTGAGAAGGTGTACTTTCCATCTGCAGTGAATTTAGTCTGTGGAAACTAGGACTTTTCTTTTTATGGGTTACTTAATGTACATTCAAAACAGCGCAAATATGGATTTTGGGTGGCTCTTATTCTGTAATTCCACATCAGACTGTCTTGAAACGGTGTAGTTGACACTGTGAGAAGGTGTACTTTCCATCTGCAGTGAATTTAGTCTGTGGAAACTAGGACTTTTCTTTTTATGGGTTACTTAATGTACATTCAAAACAGCGCAAATATGGATTTTGGGTGGCTCTTATTCTGTAATTCCACATCAGACTGTCCTGAAACGGTGTAGTTGACACTGTGAGAAGGTGTACTCTCCATCTGCAGTGAAATTAGTCTGTGGAAACTAGGACTTTTTTTTTTAAGGGTTACTTAATGTCAATACAAAACAGCGCAAATATGAATTTTGGGTGGCTCTTATTTTGTAATTCCACATCAGACTGTCTTGAAACGGTGTAGTTGACACTGTGAGAAGGTGTACTTTCCATCTGCAGTGAATTTAGTCTGTGGAAACTAGGACTTTTCTTTTTATGGGTTACTTAATGTACATTCAAAACAGCGCAAATATGGATTTTGGGTGGCTCTTATTCTGTAATTCCACATCAGACTGTCTTGAAACGGTGTAGTTGACACTGTGAGAAGGTGTACTTTCCATCTGCAGTGAATTTAGTCTGTGGAAACTAGGACTTTTCTTTTTATGGGTTACTTAATGTACATTCAAAACAGCGCAAATATGGATTTTGGGTGGCTCTTATTCTGTAATTCCACATCAGACTGTCTTGAAACAATGTAGTTGACACTGTGAGAAGGTGTACTCTCCATCTGCAGTGAAATTAGTCTGTGGAAACTAGGACTTTTTTTTTTAAGGGTTACTTAATGTCAATACAAAACAGCGCAAATATGAATTTTGGGTGGCTCTTATTTTGTAATTCCACATCAGACTGTCCTGAAACGGTGTAGTTGACACTGTGAGAAGGTGTACTTTCCATCTGCAGTGAATTTAGTCTGTGGAAACTAGGACTTTTCTTTTTTTGGGTTACTTAATGTCAATACAAAACAGCGCAAATATGAATTTTGGGTGGCTTTTATTTTGTAATTCCACATCAGACTGTCCTGAAACGGTGTAGTTGACACTGTAAGATGGTGTACTTTCCATCTGCAGTGAATTTAGTCTGTGGAAACTAGGACTTTTTTTTTTAAGGGTTACTTAATGTCAATACAAAACAGCGCAAATATGAATTTTGGGTGGCTCTTATTTTGTAATTCCACATCAGACTGTCCTGAAACGGTGTAGTTGACACTGTGAGAAGGTGTACTCTCCATCTGCAGTGAAATTAGTCTGTGGAAACTAGGACCTTTCTTTTTTTGGGTTACTTCATGTACATACAAAACAGCGCAAATATGGATTTTGGTGGGCTCTTATTCTGTAATTCCACATCAGACTGTCCTGAAACGGTGTAGTTGACACTGTGAGAAGGTGTACTCTCTGTCTGCAGTGAAATTAGTCTGTGGAAACTAGGACTTTTGTTTTTATGGGTCACTTAATGTCAATACAAAACAGCGCAAATATGAATTTTGGGTGGCTCTTATTCTGTAATTCCACATCAGACTGTCCTGAAACGGTGTAGTTGACACTGTGAGAAAGTGTACTCTCCATCTGCAGTGAAATTAGTCTGTGGAAACTAGGACTTTTCTTTTTATGGGTTACTTCATGGACATATAAAACAGCGCAAATATGAATTTTGGGTGGCTCTTATTCTGTAATTCCACATCAGACTGTCCTGAAACGATGTAGTTGACACTGTGAGAAGGTGTACTCTCTGTCTGCAGTGAAATTAGTCTGTGGAAACTAGGACTTTTGTTTTTATGGGTTACTCAATGTATAGACAAAAAAAAATAAGGGCTCTTATTTTGTAATATATATATGTAAATATATGTATGTATATATATATATATATATATATATATATATATATGTATGTATATATATATATATACATATATATATATATATGTATATATACATATATATACATACATATATATACATATATATATATACATACATATATATATATATATATATATATATATATGTGTGTGTGTGTGTGTGTGTGTGTGTGTGTGTGTGTGTGTGTGTGTGTGTGTGTGTGTGTGTGTAAATATATACATATATTCATATATATACACACACACACATACATATATATATATATATATATATATATATATATATATATATATATATAAATAAATAACTAAAATAAAAGGCCTCCCCCAAAATTCATATATACGCCCGTTTATTTGTTTATTTATTCAGGGAGACTTTTATTTTGGAATTCGACATCATACAGTGACAGGCTGTGAGGTGTACTATCCTTTTCAGGTGAAATTGGGTTGTGAAATGTTTATTTATTTATATTTATTTAGGTATGTTTCTATATTTATTCAGGCAGACTTTTATTTTGGAAGTCGGCATCATACAGTGACAGGTACAATATGTATTTGTTTTAATTTATTCAGACAGACGTACTGAATAAAAGTATGTTAAATCGCGTTCACCAGAAGATCACTTGTTTTCATATCAGTTCTCTGACGGTCGTACCGTAACAGCCAGTGTATGCGCGCACCCCAAAATAACGTGGCGGATAGATTGACTGTGTATTTCGGAGTGGCGGATGGCTTGACCCCAGTAAAATGAGGGCGTGGGGGAGGCAGAGACTTGAATATATAGGGGCGTGTTATTCTAATGACGATCGTTTTCAGCCACGGCATTTATCAAGGGCAGGTTTTGCGTACGCCTGGATTTCAGAGGTGCGCACAGCTTCATAAATCAGGCGGTGAGAGGAGTGTAAGCATAATCTTACGCCAACATATACGCCCGTTTCTACGCAAGATTGATAAATGAGGGCCAATGTCTGCTTCACCCTTTTTGCAAAACATTACACACAGTGATTTGTAAAACTCTACACACATTTTCACACCTTAGACACAGATAAGGATTGTGACGTTATTTCCTTGTCATTATAAAGCCACAGATTGCCAATGACCACACTAATGAACGAGGTGTGGAAGCACACGTGCTAATTTGAAAACGCAGCACGCAGGTGTGCTATAAAAGGCAGCAGGTGAGTTCACCTGTCATCAACAATAATGGAAGGAGCTAGAAGAAGAAGAAGAAGAAGAAGAAGAAGAAGAAGAAGAAGAAGAAGAAGAAGAGTGAGAATGAGAGTGGGAGCTCAAAGAGGAGATGAAGGAGGTAGAGGAAGATGAGAAGGAGGAGATCAAGTAAGAGGAGAAGGAGGTAGAGGAGGAGGCCCAGGTAGAGGAAAAGGAGAAGGAGATAGAGGAAGAGGCCTAGGAAGAGGAGACAAAGTATCCGTGCAACACTTATTGGCCATGTTATCAACCATGGACTGACACTGATGGAAGCTGGACAAAGAGTTAAACCAAATCTCAGCAGAAATACTGTTGTGTCAGTAATTTGGACATTTCATCGAGAAAACAGGTAAGCTAACCACACAGTACATTGAAACTGAAGTTTGCCAAACTTATCATCAATATTGTTTACTGTGACATTTGACAGTAGGCTGCATGGGTATTTTTTTATATATATATTTTTTACATAGGATTGAGGGTCAAGGAAACCAAGGTGGAAGGGGCCCTATATTCACTCGTGCACAAGAGGTCGCCATTGTGAACATGGTTTTGACCAATAATTGTAACAGGCTGCGAGAAATCCAAGCAATAGATATTGAATAGCATCCTATTGTCTTTTACTGTGTTTCTTGAAAATGGATGCTGCAGAAATTCAACATTAATTTTTATATGTGGATGAGGCTGGATTGAACCTTGTGAAAACAAGAAGAAGAGGGAGAGATGTAATTGGACACAGGGAAATCACAAATGTGCCAGGGCAGCGAGGGGGTAATTCACCCTTTGCGCTGCTATTACACAAAATGGGGTCCTCCACCACCATGCAAATCTGGGACCCTATAATGCAAATCTAATACTTGCATTTCTTGACAGATTGCTCAAGATTGTCACAGCATTAAACCAAGTGGACCAGATGCGGTACATTGTCCCCCCCATACTCCCCCTTCCTGAATCCAATAGAAGAGGTTTTTTTCAGCATGGCGGTGGAAGGTAGTGTTGTAGTACTCGAGATCGGTCTTGGTCTCGTCTCGGAATCGACCGCATTTTTACTCGGTCTCGTCTCGGTCTCGGACTCAGAGGACTCGGGATTTAATTTCAAGACCGGTCAAGACCACAACTGAGAGCATATCACGAAATTATTTGTTAACATCATTACTGTGATGATTAGACAAAAAACTTCAGACCAAAAGCTTGACTCGTGTCTAATTTTAAATACTTTTAGTTTTTACTCCCCTCCCCTCCCCTCCCTGTGCCGCCAACCCCCACATCGCATCACACACACACTCCACACGTGAATGCTTGAGACAGGAGAGCAAGCTGTGCCGTCACCGTGACCGTGGCTGTTGGAGAGATGTCAGCCAAATCTTCTGTCATACAATTTGGCTACCTAAACCACAAAGAGTTCATCTGCAAAATGCATCCAAAAGAAAACATACAGCAGTGTGTAAGTTCTGCAACGCGACGCTTACTGAGACGGCTGGGACCACGTCAAACTTCTATCGACATTTGGAAAGGAAGCACAAAGAGAGGTAAGCTAAGTGCAAGTGATGAGAGCAAATTTTGCTGTGATGATAGCAAATTTTGCTGTACTAAATCCATGACCAAAACTCATGTTCACCCATCCCTACCCATAGTGCTGAGCGATATTAACCAAAAACATAAGTCAAATCACATGTGAGATATTTGTTAAAACAAACTGATCTTCCCCGTTGCACAATAAAGCTGCACAATAACGTTACCAACATGTACATTAAAATATATAAAATAATTTGCCTACTAAGCCTTAATGCTTGGATCTGTATGGTACATATCCCCTCCCCTGTTATTCACATTAATTTAAGACAAAATGGACTGTCTAGATTAATACCTCATCGAGATTAGCATTTTTATGGAACTTTGAGTTTTAAAATGTGCGCGAGCGCTTTTCAAAAAGCAAACTCGCAAGCAGAAGGGGGTGGGGATTATAAGCTTTACTGGAACCAACCACCTGGGGGCGATCGAGGCGTTTAAGCTTCAGTTTTTAACAGGAGTGTGGTAGGCTTGGTGTCCACAAACAAACTTAACTGTTAAATATAATACAAGTGTTATTAAATTATATCAATGTACACTATATTTCTTTACTTTATATCATCTATAGGATATATCGTGATATAGATTTGTCACCCATCCCCATCTGTTGTGTGTTTTATATGTGATATGATTTAACAATTTTATTCAATTTTGATACATTTGCAGTCATTTTATTTTTAAGATTGCTCTTTTAATGTGATTATTGTTCATACCAGCAGATATCTAACCAGTTTCTCCCTGAATTTTTAGGTTCTTGGAGTACAAGGCAGGGCAACAGACAGATGTCACACAGCCAACTATAGCGTCGTTTACACAGAAGGTGCAGGTCTACAGCCTACATTCACCAAGACAACAAGCCATCAGTAAAGCCATTATCCAAGATTTTATAATTGGGTGTTGTCTGCCTCTGTCACTTGTGGAAAATGAACATTTTAAACACTTTCTTGAGATTATGGACAATAAGTACACACCAATCTCTAGAAGAACAATTTCTGAGAAACAGATACCAGTGTTAGTTAGGACTGTCAAGGAAACTGTTTTAAAGAAGCTGGAGTTTCTTTAACAACAGATCTCTGGTGTGATCGCAGGCTGCACTCCTTCCTTGGAGTGACTGCCCATGTGTGCAACAAATTGAAGGATTCAGATTTCTATGCACTCGAATCGTACTTGCTGGACTGCAGGCCTTTTACAGGCAGACATAGTGGGGAACGAATTGCTTCTGCCTTTGAGGAGATTACAGAGGAATATGGTATACGTCAGAAGATAAGTTATATCATCACAGACAATGCTGCTAATATGAAATGCGCTTTCAAAGTTCACATGCCACAACAACAGTCTGATGACAGTGAGAGTGAGGAGGAGAATCTAGATGATGAACACCTGTGGGAGGACATTAATTTAGTGGAAGACACAGAATTACCATGGTCATCAGGTGAACGTCTTTCCTGCTTTGCCCACTCGCTACAGTTAGTTGTGAATGACGGCATGAAGGAGGTAAGGGCCATTTCCCGCACCATAGCCAAAACATCACGGTTCACAACGCTGTTACATAGCAGCTCACAATTTAAAGAAAAGTTTGAGGCTATGTTTGACTCTAAGACCATTCCAGCAGCAAACACCACACGCTGGAACAGCACGTTCAAACAAGTACAGGCCCTCACAGCTCTGGACCACAAATCCCTAAATGAAATGTGCCATAAGGACTATGAGACTGTGATGTTTAGTGCTCGTGAGTGGAACCAGCTGAAGGAACTGAGTGCAGTTCTTGCTCCATTCTCTGAGGCAACAGACCAGACAGAAGGGGATAAATCAGTTACCATCAGCATGGTGGTTCCAACTGTCCTGGACTTGAATACACACCTCCTCAAGATGGAGGATACCAGAATGCAGTGCCGGCCATTAGTTAAGGCCCTCCGTCAGTCTCTGGTGAAAAGATTCTCTGGAATCTTTACCAAAGCAAACATGGCCAAAGAGAGTGGAAGAGAGGAACCTTTTAGCCACAATGTGTACTTCTTAGCTACAATGCTGGATCCACAGTTTGGCTTAAGTTGGGTGGATCTGGATGTTAACAACAATGGGGGAAATGCAACATCAGTGAAGAAACTCCGAGATGAACTGAAGAAGACACTAACAGGTTAATATACAGTTAATTCTTATCCAGTGAAAACAAAAGTCTTGTAATTTGCAAATCTTAAAATGTCATAGATGTTTCAAATAGTAGTCCTTGAAAGGCCTTAATGGGGTTTTAATTTTTAGGTTTATTTTTGTCAGAAAACAAACTGACTAATTGCCTGTCATGGTCACCTGTAGAGATAAATCCAAGAAAAGTCTAGTATTTGCCTATGTACTTAAGTAAAAAAAGAACAGTGCAACAGTTAGATGCATTACAGTAGCACTATATCTGACCTAAATAAATGCACTGGTCATACTAGAATAATTTAAGTAACTTCTTACTAAATCTTACTAATCTTACTAACCTGCCATATTCCTACCTAAAACTGACCTCTGAGTCTGCACTGGAACAAAGACCCTGTACTTAAGTTTATATTAAAACACAATGCTCATTTAAATGAGAAAAAAATAGACTTGTCTAAAAATCATTCTTAAATTATTTTTAAATTTGTCCTAAAAGTATAAATGTAAACTCTCTGATATGTGCAGACATTCTATCTCTTTACATCTAACCAATGTATTATGTTTTTGCTTCTCAGACACTTTGATCTCAGAGGTGGAGAAAATAAGCAGTGAAGGAGAAGCAACTGACTCAGAGGCCATGAATGTGGATCCACCCAGTGATTCGCCACCAGTCAAATGCCCGCGCCTTCTGTCCCGCTACAAAGCTCACAAGAAGCGCAGCTCAACAACCCAGGATTCAAGTATTGAAACACAGATAAGCAAATACTTTGATGCCATCCATGATACAGATACTGACAATGCACTCTCCTTCTGGGCCAAAAACCATGACAGATACCCTCAACTCCACAATCTGGCCATGAAGGTGCTGTCGGTCCCTGCCTCCTCTGCTCCAGTGGAGAGGGTTTTTAGTAGAGGGGGCATTATAATGAGACCCCATCGTGCACGTTTGGGTCACAAAATGTTGCAATCTCTCATTTTTCTTAAATGTAACCAAATGCTACTTTAAACACATTTCGGTAACACTTTACAATACGGGTGCACTAATATGCATTAATTCATACTTAACTAATGCACAGATAATCATGAGTTAATGTATTACTAATGGTGAACTAACCCATTTATTTTTGCATTGATTACTGCATCAGCAACTAATGAAGATTCAGCATGATTAATATATTAAGTAATCATTAAATTGTTATTAGTTAAATGTGTCAATGTATTAATTCCTTAATAACATATTATATGAACTAATAATGTAAAGCAACGTGTTAATTACCTCAATGGGTCAAAGCCGTGCATTTCAACTTCCAGTTGTCTGCTTTAATGAATCATTAGCTAATGATTTACAAAGGTATCATTGTGTTATGACTTTACTTGTTGGGGCACATGACTATTAACTAATTCAAAATTAATTCAAAACCCATAACCACAAGTAAATATTACTTAATCAATTAGTTAATAGTCATGTGCCTCAACAAGTCATAACATAATGACACATTTGTAAATCATTAGCTAATGATTAATTAAAGCAGACAACTGGAAGTTGAAATGCGTGGCTTTGACCCGTTGTGGTAATTAATTTAAATGATTAGTTAGTATAATATGTTATTAAGGAATTAATACATTATGATATATTTAACTGATAACAATTTAATGATGACTTAATCTATTAATCATGTAGAATCTTCATTAGTTGCTGATGCAGTGATCATTAATAAATGGGTTAGTTCACCATTAGTAATACATTAACTCATGATTATCTGTGCATTAATTAAGGATGAATTAATGCATACTAGTGCACCCGTATTGTAAAGTGTTACCCACTTTTCCCATTGATCAGATTTTATTTTATTTTTCTCATTAACTACAGCTTTATGTTTTGTCCTTGGTGGCAAGCTTGTTAGAAGTGTTTGCCACGGCAGTTCATTCAGGTCTGGCATATAATGTCATCAATGTTTGAGGTTCTCCCAATTACAATTTTTGTAATTTTTTTGGCCAAAATGCCTGCATCGTGTTAGGTGGATGGCAAACCATTGAAAAGGAGTTCTGAATAAATGGTTACGTTCATTTCCGCTCTTAAGTGTTTATTCGCATTTATTTGCTTATAGAAGAAAAAGATAAATTCCCACATATCGGCAATGCCTGTTGATTATTTTATCAAAACTTCTCTCTTACACACCCACACACACGAGAGAAGTGCCAATCGTATGCATATTCCACATTTTATCAGAAGTGTGTCATGCAATGTGGGGATTTGCACTGGTCTTGGTCTTGACTCGGTCTCGGCCTGTCTTGGTCTTGGTCTTGACTCGGTCTCGGCCTGTCTTGGTCTTGACTTGGTCTCGACCCTTCAAAGTCTTGGTCTTGTCTTGGTCTCGGTTTAGGTGGTCTTGACTACAACACTAGTGGAAGGTATACGACCTGAGGTAGTAAAATCACGAACCTGACTCTCCATTTTCTTCCACTCCAGATAGGGGTGATTCAGGTTATATTTTTATTTCTTATGAATATTTTAATTCCTTTTCTGAGTAAATCACTTTATTACTACTGTATATGAAATGTGCTTGTGGCGGAGGGGGCGTGGTTTTGCGAAGTCTGTAGCGGGAGAGAGAGAAGAGCTGAGCGGTGAGTAAGTAGGTCAAGTGCAGATGAATAACACCGGTGTCTGATTGCAGTAATTGGTGTGGAGAGACTGCATATAAGCCACAGCAGCAAGAGTTGAGGCACAGAGAGACCGGGACTGGGACTGCAAATGCCTGCTCATCACTGCCAGCATACTGAGAGAGACATTGAGCCTGAGAGCAACGTTGTCTGTGCTTATTGAGTGTTTTGAGTTTGAACACCCTCGTGCGTGTTTCAGTTTTGAGGATCGTGAGATCAATAAAATAGTGCAGTCCCAGTTATGCCGACCCCGTCTTCTTCCTTCTCCACCCACACACATACGAACCATCATTACAGTGCTATATAAATAAACTTGCCTTGCCTAAAATGTGGATTCCTAATTGACTTTGTGCACAACTGAACGTAAACAAATAACTAAATTAAACTTGTGCATTAGTTAAAGCTCCAACAGTGGCATATTGTTCATATTTCTATTACTCACCCAGTCTCTCCAGTACTACAGTTGCATTGGCTGAAAGTCTTCCTGCAAATACTTGACACATGTAAACTCCTTTGTCCTCAGTTCTGACACTCTTCAGTCTGAGAGAGAAGTTTCCTTTTGGGATTTCATTAGCGATGAACTCAACTCTGTCTCTGTATTGTCCATCTGATGAACCTGGGAAAGTCTTGTTGTCTTGGTAGAGCAGAACCAGAATATCATCTTCATCTGTTTTCTTCCATGAAACCTCTTCAAAGTGTTCAGGTGTGATGTGAGAGTCTACAGAGCAGTTCAGAGTGACGTCCTCACCCACAAAAGCAGTTATGGATCGACTCGATCCTGATACTAGCAAACGCTCTGAAAGAACAAACAGTGTAATTCAGTAATTAATAATTTCTGTAAAATCATATTAAATGGAAATTAAATGGAAGAAGGAACTCATGTGATCCACCCTTACCAACATCTTTTATTTGAACCTCAGTCTTTCCAGAATCCTGCTGACTGTAAACTTTACATGTGTATTTTCCCTCATCTTCAACTCTCAGATTGTCCAGACGGAGGGAGAAGTTTCCATGTTGAATCTGTTCAGTAAAGAAATGAGCTCTCTCATGATAATCCTGCTGCTGGACCTCTGCTCGACTCTCACCATCTTGATACAGATGAACCAGAGTCTCTAAGTCTGTTCTTCTCCATTCCACCTCCAGACCCTCCATTGGTAAAGGTTTATCAACATAACAGGGCAAAACCACTGAAGATCCCAGAGGAGCAACCAGAGGAGCAGAGGGGCCGCGCACAGTGAACCCTGAAAATGAATAAACATTAATCATTAAATTCTTGGCTGTTCAACAATAAATATGGAAATTATGTTTCTGCTGTGAAATATCAATTAAGAAAGAGGGAAAGAAACATAGGCATACATCACATCAATTTGCAGTAATAATAAAAATGTTGTATAAATGGTTATATATCACTAACCTATAAACAAACTATCCATTTTACTTTGATAAAAAGGCCAGAGTTTTAGTCATGTAAGCTGATTTCTTTAATCCAGTAAAAAAAATTGATAGAGAATTTAGTTATTTTATTTTAAGTGAAAAGAACAGGAACACACCTATTTTTCCAACCTACTGATGAGATAGCATATATTATTGTAACAGATTAAATTCTCAATCAAAGTTAAGGTTATAGGGATGTTGCATTTATGTGTGTCTAATACATTCTGTACTTAGGGACTTGCCGTAGGCAAGAGAGGGATGGGCATGCGCATCAAATCAAATCAAATCAAATCAAATCACTTTATTGTCACACAGCTATATGCACAAGTGCAACAGCAGGTGAAATTCTTGGTGCAGTTCCGAGCAACATAGCAGTCACGACATGACATGTACAACATTTAAAGCAGCATCAGATTACACATCTGATGCGCCCACAATTACTCACAGCACAGTAAACTCTACAATAAACAATAAATAATTTACACAATGTGAGTGTAGTTCTCACAGCTTTAACCAATATGCACATACTTACAATATACATATACTTTAAACAATATACACTAAACATACATTAAACAGTATACATTAAGCTATAATAATAATAATATACAATGTACAGTATACATTATTATTCACAGTAGAGATCCAATTATGTACAATAGGTGCTATATGATAAATGATAAATAATAAATGATACATAAATGTGTATATAATGTGTGTGTGTATCTACAATGGGTTGTGCGGAGTGATATTCTGTCCAGTGTGTGTTATGATCCTGATGGATCAGGAGTTAAGTAGTCTAATTGCTTGTGGGAAGAAGCTGTTCTGGAGTCGCCTGGTGCGTGTTCTGATGCTGCGGTACCGTCTGCCTGATGGCAGCAGTGAGAGCAGCCCATGGTTCGGGTGGCTAGAGTCTCTGATGATCCTCTGAGCTCTCTTCACACACCGCCTGGCGTAAATGTCCTGGAGGGAGGGAAGCTCACCTCCGATGATGCAGCTGGCCGTGCGCACTACCCTTTGCAGGGCTTTGCGGCTGCGGGCGGTACTGTTGCCGTATCAGGTGGTGATGCAGCCAGTCAGCAGGCTCTCGATGGTGCAGGTGTAGAAGCGTGTGAGGATGTGGCGGTTCATTCCAAACCTCCTCAGCCGTCGCAGGAAGAAAAGGCGCTGATGAGCCTTCTTCACAACGGCCTCAGAGTGGACGGACCATGAGAGTTCCTCTGTGATGTGGACACCGAGGAACTTGAAGCTGCTGACTCTCTCCACCGGTGCTCCATCGATGGTGATGGGGCGGTGTTCTCTCTCATTCCTCCTGAAGTCGACCACCAGCTCCTTGGTCTTGCTGACGTTGAGGGAGAGGTTATGCTCCTGACACCACCGTGTCAGAGTGTGCACCTCCTCTCTGTAGGCTGTTTCATCATTGTCAGTGATGAGACCTACCACTGTCGTATCATCAGCAAACTTGATGATGGTGTTGGAGCTGTGGGTTGCCACACAGTCATGTGTGTACAGGGAGTACAGGAGTGGGCTGAGAACACAGCCCTGAGGGGCTCCAGTGTTGAGAGTCAGTGATGAGGAGATGTTACTGCCCATTCTGACCACCTGGCGTCTGTTTGACAGGAAGTCCAGGATCCAGCTGCATAACAGGCTGTTTAAGCCTAGAGCCCGGAGTTTAATGTCAAGTATGGAGGGCACAATGGTGTTGAATGCTGAGCTGTAGTCCACAAACAGCATTCTCACATACGTGTTCCTCTTTTCCAGGTGGGAGAGAGCAGTGTGTATGGTGGATGAAATGGCATCATCAGTGGAGCGGTTTGTGCGGTATGCAAACTGCAGTGGGTCCAGTGAGGGGGGGGGAGAACAGAGCAGATGTGGTTTCTGACTAGTCTCTCAAAGCATTTACTGATGATGGGGGTCAGAGCAACAGGACGCCAGTCATTTAAGCAGGTGGTTTTTGACTGCTTAGGTACAGGAACAATGGTGGACGTTTTGAAGCATGTGGGGACCACAGATAGGGAGAGGGACAGGTTAAAAATGTCCGTGAAAACTCCAGCCAGTTGGTTCGCGCACGCTCTTATCACGCGGCCGGGAATGCCGTCTGGACCCGCTGCTTTACGGACGTTCACCCGCCGGAAGGATCGGGTTACATCCGCTAAAGATACGGAGAGTGCACTAACCTCTGTATCTTCAGCCGCGAGCTCTCTCTCCGCGAGGGCGGTGTTAGTTCCCTCAAAGCGAGCATAGAAGGTGTTTAGCTCGTCCGGGAGAGAGGCAGCGGTGTTCACGGTGGAGTTTGTGTTCCCTTTATAGTCCGTGATGGTGTTAATTCCCCTCCACATGCTTCTGGAGTCGGTGGTGTTGAACTGTCCTTCAATCTTGTCCCTATACTGCCGTTTTGCTGCTCTGATGGTTTTCCGGAGGGCATATGTAACGTGTATAAATACTGCAACAGTAGATTTGAATAGTGGACCAGTATCAGAAGAACCAAATTCAGCTCAGGGAGGAAAAGGTTGTGCTTAATGAAACACAGACACAAGATTGCGGTACCCAAAGGTGTAATATATTACAGTGACATAAGTTGACAGACAATTACAATATTTACATGTACACAAAGATAGTATTGAGTTCATAATTGTTAATAACAGATCTAAGTGTCCTCAGTTCGAGTGCTTGAATTCAGCAGCCGTCTATGCACAACCCACACGATGGGCAAAGTCCGACACGCAATTAATGTTCATGAGAAGATCAGTCCGTAAAATAAAATGAATGTGCAAAAATATATGAAAATGTATAATGGTGTGCGGGGGTGTGTGAGGGGAGCAGCTGCAGCGCCTCCTACCACACCGGCAGATGCTTGCACTCTTAATCTTTGGTTCAGGGCCTAGTAGCTCGCCATCCATACGAGAACCTGGCCTGTATAAACAGGACCAAGCAATGAGTAACACTGGTTAAGTTTCACAAATAAATAACAATCATATAATATCATAATGTCATCATATTATCATCAATCATATCATAATCGTCATATTAGCAATCATATCATAATCGTCATATTAGCAATCATATCATAATCGTCATGTACATGATTCAACTTTATCCTGCATATAGCAACAAGAGTACTCTATAAATAAACAATATCATCCAAAATCTCAGCATTAAATAATGAACCATTTCACAATCAACATCAATACTGTTATGAATGTCATCAAATATTAGTGCATTATTCATATAAATTAGATACAATTAAGCACATAATATATACATACAAATCTGATTCAGTAATAAATAAGTACAGCCAGCGCCAGCACTGGCTAATAAATTCATATACCACACACAAGAGCACTAGTCTTTTAGCGCCGTATGATACAAACAATTGACACTCACCAGTTCCCGTCTCATTAAATCACTCAACACAGCAGTCTCAACATGAAATGGAGGCATCTAAAAAGGTTGACAGGCATAACAATTCAAGACCGGGAGCTTAGTGCATCAATATAATACGATTACATGGTTAAACGCCTACCTGCAGCAGCTCAACACATCGACTCCCACACACACACAAATCAACAGCGCGGCGCCATATTTAAAGGGAAATGACGCGGCCTCCGTATCAAGTCTCGCGATACTTGGGCAAATCTCGCGATAACAAACAGTGGGGAGTCGTGAGAAAAGAGCATAAAGCCAGGAAATAACCAGGGTTACACATAACTTGCTTGTTTATGCTCCTCCGCATTACCGGAGTTAAAAGTGAAGGTCCGCACATTGAGTGCCGCGCGAACATCCCCGTTTAGCCACGGCTTCTGGTTAGGGTACAGCCGAATTGTTTTGGTCGGAACAACGTCATCTACGCACTTCCTGATGAAACACGTTACGCTATCAGCGTAGACCTCGATGTCGTCATCAGAGGCCGACCGGAACATCTCCCAGTCCGCGTGATCAAAACAGTCTTGTAGCATAGAGTCTGATTGGTCCGACCAGCACTGGATGGTTCTGAGGGCGGGTGCTTCCTGTTTCAGTCTCTGCCTGTATGCGGGCAAAAGTAGGATGGACGCGTGATCTGATTTGCCAAATGGTGGGCGTGGGAGTGATTTGTATCCATCCTTGAAGGGGGAGTAACAGTGGTCTAAAACACGGTTCCCTCGCGTGTTGAAGCTAACATGTTGGTGGTATTTAGGTGCAATGCGCTTGAAGTTGGCTTTGTTAAAGTCCCCGGTCACAATAAACGCAGCCTCAGGATGCGCGGTTTCCTGCTCACTCACTGTCCTATACAGTTCCTTTAGTGCCCGGTCTGTGTCGGCTTGTGGGGGAATATACACAGCTGTGATGATGACCGCTGTGAATTCCCTCGGTAGCCAGAATGGTCGGCACAGAACCGTGAGAAATTCCAGATCAGGAGAACAGAAAGACTTGATAGAATGTACGTTCCTCTGATCACACCAAGATCGGTTGATCATAAAACACACACCCCCGCCTTTGCTTTTCCCTGAGAGATCTTTTTCTCTGTCCATCCGATGCACGGAGAACCCCGCGGTTTCGATGGCCGAATCTGGAATCTCAGCAGACATCCAAGTTTCTGTAAGGCAGATAATGCAGCAGTCCCTCGTCTCTCGTTGGAAAGAGATCCGCGCTCTCAGCTCGCAGAGTTTATTGTCCAGAGACTGAACATTAGCCAGTAAAATACTGGGAAGCAGGGGTCGGTTTGCGCGGCGTCTTACTCTGATGAGTACGCCGGCTCTCTTCCCTCTTCTCCGGCCGCGTTTGCCTGGTCGGGCCGCCCAGACAAAAGGATCCGCTGCTGTGTTTGTAAGCAGCGTGTCGTCACTGAAGAATTTAAAGTCCGGTTTTCGGTGTGCGATTGCCGAACCAATGTCCAAAAGTGTCTGTCTGTCGTACGTAGTAAGGCAGACAACATCCAAGACGAAAAACACAAGAACTATAAACAGAACAAACAAAAAACTACAATGTTTCAGCGGAGCTCGCGACGTAGCAGCCATCCTCGGCGCCATCTTGACTCCTATGTTCTATGTGCATGAGGTTACTGTTGGTCCCTGGAGAACATGTGGTGAAGATGTGGGAGAATTAAAAGTGCACAGTTCCTAGAAGTTCCAAGTCTCGTTTTCAATTATTTCATTATGTGAAAGTGTTTAGGCAAACCCAATACAAAAGCTTTGTTACACTATGATGGAAGAAAGTTAAAAATGCAGTAAACCCTTAAAAGGAACACGCCAACTTTTTTTGGACTTTAGCTTATTCACCGTATCCCCAAGTTAGATAAGGCCATACATACACACCAGTCTCATCTCCGTGCATGCCATAAGTCTGTCTGATGCACCCACCGCTAGTCTAGCTTAGCAAAAAGACTGGAGGTAAATGACTCCAGCTAGCCTAGGTAATATATACAGTAGATCCACTGGAGGCAAGTGTTTTGAACCCATGTGCAGCATTTATTAACAAAATCCAAAACATAAAACAAACACTTTGCAAAACAACAAACAAAACTTGTCTTGACAATAAACAAAACAAACTTGACCTGAAATATGAGGCAAATATGAGGGCTAAATACACATGGGTTAATGACAGGACAAGGAACACCTGTGAACAGTGATTAAACAATGAACCAATGACATGACACGACACAAGATCACATGAGGGCATGGGAATCACATGACAAGACCAGGAAACAAGACAGTGAACATGACACTCATAAACATAACCGTGAACATGATAAACTAAAAACATGAACCGTCACCAAAACACCCTGTGGCAGCCTACTGCTCAATAAGTGACAAAATAACATTTTCCTATTTACATGTTGTGATGTATATAGTTACATTGTGTACTAAGACTGATGGAAAATGCACCTGAAAATAGGCTAACTTCCGTTAACATAACCAACATGACAACCTGCTTACACAGGGAGCATGCTGGGGACTATTTTCAGGCGCTGTGTAATATCATTGCACTGCTGCACCCATGGTACGGCACAAAGTTCCTTGATTATTATGCAGGAATGAGAGTATAGTTCTATATAGTTACCGAGCCATATCGGCCTAGAAAGTCACAACTTTTCATTTTCCGTCTGTCTTATTACACAATGTAACGTCTCGGTTACGTATGTAACCCTCGTTCCCTGAGGAGGGAATGGAGACGTAATGTTAGTGACTAACGAATTGGGGTTTCGCTTAGAAGCCAATCATCTTCGAGAATTTAACAATGCCCAATGGCAGTGCCAATGCCATGGGCATGCGGAATTTGGCGGAATCCGCCCCACCATGTGGGTATATAAGGAAGTACGCTGGCAACATTGCATTATGTTGAGCCAAGACTGAACTCCCGGCCGTTCCAGCAGTATAGCGGATGTGGCAAATGGACGTTATGTCTCTGTTCCCTCCTCAGGGAACAAGGGTTACATACATAACCGAGACTGTGGCGAGGTGGACGAGCGAGAGACATGGGAGGAGCGAGCGAGATCGGTGTGCGTGATTGAGGATGAACGTCACCTGCGAAGCACACCGGTCTCGAGTCCTCTCATGAGGGAGCACGGAGGCATATAAGGACGAGCGACTCCAGTGAAGGACGAGAGAGGACCAGGCCTGGGATTTTGCGTTGTGTTTTATTAAACTTGTGGAATATGCGCAGGTTCCCGCCTCTTTCTTCCCATACGAACAAACCCTGTTACATTGGTGCCTAAACCCGGGAGGAAGGAGAGACATGTTGTCGAAGAGCCCTCACTGCTGAGGGGGATCGCGGTGCTGAGGAGTTCGGGCAGCGCAGATGAGAGAAGACCGCGAGGGGCTGCCCGAGGTGGTGGTGCTGGAGCAGATGAAGATTGGTGGGACGGAGAGCTCGCTGCGGTGCCCCTAGGTCGAGGTGGGGTGAATGCCATCCTAGAGGGAGGGGAGGAGTCGCCGGTGTTCGCCGTGGGCCGGAGCCTGCATCCATCCGCCATGTAGGGGAGGAGCAGGGAGTGCGCGGGACTCGCTGCCGGCTGCCCTCGACAGGATGAGCCACCGCCGGCCGCCAGGGGGCGGAGGAGGATCGAGCCGTCCACCGAGCGTCCAGTGCCATCGCATGGCACCGCGAGGAAGAGCCTCTCGGTGGGCTGAGGACCGAGCGGCAGTGTGTCAGGGAACCGGACTCATTTATTTATTTTTTTCTCCTCTCTTCACTCTCTCGTCCGGTCGCTCTGGGGGTCTCCGTCTCCCGTTCTCTCGTCTCGCCGGCCCATATCCCCGGACGCAGAGAGATTGGGCTCCCCGGGGGGGGAGTAGGCGTAGACGCGACTCCCCGGCCTACGAGGGGTGTTGGGGGTATGTGGCGAGGTGGACGAGCGAGAGACATGGGAGGAGCGAGCGAGATCGGTGTTCGTGATTGAGGATGAACGTCACCTGCGAGGCACACCGGTCTCGAGTCCTCTCATGAGGGAGCACGGAGGCATATAAGGACGAGCGACTCCAGTGAAGGACGAGAGAGGGCCAGGCCTGGGATTTTGCGTTGTGTTTTATTTCAGTTTTGTTATGTGTGTACGCGGCAGTCGTCCACGAGGGGCTGCCGCTTTTATTTTAATTTTGTGTTCATTTGTTTTATTAAACTTGTTGAATGTTTGCCGGTTCCCGCCTCCTTCTTCCCATACATTGAACCCTGTTACAGAGACATTCCCTTTCGTTCAGTCACTACGACGTAACGTTAGTGACTAACGAATGGGGGTCCCAATACAATGACGCCACTCTACTGTCGACTGGAATTTTATCCCCAGGGCTGGCAGGGGCTTGCCAAGGGAAAGACACCTGCTCACTAAGGAGGCTTACGGTAGAAATACACATGTGGGGGTCGCCGGAGGGAACCATGCACACGGGGCACCTGGCCGGACATGAGGGTCTGGGCTCATAGAGGGCAGACTTACTGGTGTTGGCGTCAGTGCTGGAGGAGCTCAGGGCTTCTGGGATGCTCACCTGAGAAGAAAATCGCACATATCCAGTCCGTGGAGTGGAATGGCGAGTAAGCAAAGACACCTGAGCCTAGTACATAACTGGCCACTAGTAGGGGCGAGTACTTAGTCGGAACTGGCTCCACTCGGAGATTGTAGGATCTGCGAATGTATTCGGTGTCACCCAGCCTGCAGCTCTGCAGATGTCTGTTAGCAAGACCACTATCCAGTGAGACAGCCTTTGCTTTGAGAGAGCCCTTCGGGTTCACCACCTGGTCCCTGATGGGGTGGTGGGAACCTTGGGCACATATCCAGGCTGGGGTCTCAGGATCATTTACATTTACATTTACATTTACATTTATGCATTTAGCAGACGCTTTTATCCAAAGCGACTTACAACTTGGGGGAACATGAAGCGATTGGTCATGAAGAGTCGAGAAGCGCAATAAGAGCCTGAAATCCTGAGACCGTGTACATTGCTCAGTGTAGCACAGGCTAGAGTAGGGATGGAAGAAGGAAGAGAAGGAGGAAAGAGGAAAGGAAAGTGCAGCGAGTGGTAGCCAGTGCAGGGAGATGAAGAGAGGTGTGACGTGGGCCCTTTTGGGCTCGTTGAAGACAAGACGTGCTGCTGCATTCTGGATCATTTGAAGTGTTTGGATCGCACAAGAGGGGAGTCCAGCCAGAAGCGCATTGCAGTAGTCAAGTCTAGAAATAACCAGGGCCTGGACAAGAAGCTGTGTTGCGTGCTCTGTTAGGAACGGTCTGATCTTCCTGATGTTGTGGAGCGCAAACCGGCATGAGCGAGCTGTCTTAGAAATGTGTTCTCTGAAGGACAGCTGGTCATCAAATGTAACTCTGATTTGAATGAACTCAAATGATTTCTGACTGATTTTGATGGGGAAATCAAGGATGTACCTAGCTGGATGGTGAAGTCATGTTGTATGGTGGGACTGGCGGGGAAGATGAGAAACTCAGTCTTTGCCAGGTTGAGCTGCAGGTGATGATTTCTCATCCATGCAGAGATGTCAGCCAGACAGCTGGAGATTCGTGCAGCTACTGTGGGGTCGTCTGGGTGAAATGAAAGGTAGAGCTGAGTGTCATCAGCATAGCAGTGGTATGAGAAGCCATGTGCCTGAATGATGGGTCCCAATGAAGTAGTGTAGATGGAGAAGAGGAGAGGACCAAGCACCGAGCCCTGGGGAACCCCAGTGGTCAGTTGATGTGCTTGGGATTCCTCTCCTCTCCAGGCGACCTTGAAAGACCTACCTGTGAGATAGGACTCAAACCAGAGGAGTGGAGTCCCAGTGATGCCCAGTGATGAGAGGGTGGACAGAAGAATCTGATGATTGACCGTGTCAAAGGCCGCAGATAGATCGAGCAGGACAAGGACTGATGATTTGGAGTTAGCCTTAGCTAACTAAATGTGGTTTGGAATGAACCGCCACATCCTCACACGCTTCTACACCAGCACCATAGAGAGCCTGCTGACTGGCTGCATCACCACCTGGTACGGCAACAGTACCGCCCGCAGCCGCAAAGCCCTGCAAAGGGTAGTGCGCACGGCCAGCTGCATCATCGGAGGTGAGCTTCCCTCCTTCCAGGACATTTATGCCAGGCGATGTGTGAAGAGAGCTCAGAGGATCATCAGAGACTCTAGCCACCCGAGCCATGGGCTGCTCTCACTGCTGCCATCAGGCAGACGGTACCGCAGCATCAGAACACACACCAGCCGACTCCAGAACAGCTTCTTCCCAGAAGCAATTAGACTCCTCAACTCCTGATCCATCAGGATCACAACACACACTGGACAGAATATCACTCAGCACAACCCACTGTAGATACACACACACTATATACACATTTATTATCATTTATTATTTATCATATAGCACCTATTGTACATTTGGTTCTCATAACTCTGTTGTGTGGATCTCTACTGTGAATAATAATGTATATTGTACATTGTATATTATTATTATTATAGCTTAATGTATATTGTTTAATGTATGTTTAGTGTATATTGTTTAAAGTATATGTATATTGTAAGTATGCGTATATTGTTTAAAGCTGTGAGAACTACACTCACATTGTGTAAATTATTTATTGTTTATTGTAGTGTATACTGTGCTGTGAGTAATTGTGTGTGCATCAGATGTGTAATCTGATGTTGCTTTAAAATGTTGTACATGTCATGTCATGACTGCTATGTTGCTCGGAACTGCACCTAAGAATTTCACCTGCTGTTGCACTTGTGCATATGGCTGTGTGACAATAAAGTGATTTGATTTGATTTGATTTGAGCTATTCGCAGGGCTTCAGTGACCGACAGTAGAGCAGTCTCTGTGGAGTGGCCCCTTTTGAAACCTGATTGGTTGATGTCCAGCTGATTATTCTGTGATAGGAAGGATGAGACCTGGTTGAAAACAACTCGTTCAATAGTTTTTGCTATGAATGGTAGGAGAGAAACAGGTCTGAAGTTATCTATAAGTGATGAGTTTAATGTAGGTTTCTTAAGCAGTGGAGTTACCCGAGCCTGCTTGAATGTGGTAGGGAAGATGCCGGTGCTGAGAGATGTGTTGATGATGTGTGTGAGTGCTGGTAGGATTGTAGGAGCGATGGCTTGAAGGAGGTGTGAGGGAATGGGATCCAGAGGACAGGTGGTAGGATGGCTAGAGAGGAGAAGTTTAGATACTTCTGTCTCAGTGAGTGTATAAAATGAGAAGAGAGGATGTTTGGATGTGGCTGAAATAAAGTCCCCAGTGCGTGTGGGTGAAAACTGACTGCTGATGGTTGTTGTTTTGTTTGTGAAGAATTGTGCAAAATCGTCTGGAGATAGGGAGGTGGTGGGGGAGGGCAGAGGAGGGAGTTAAATGTTCTGAACAGTGCGCGTGAGTTTGAGGTGTTGTTGATCTTGTTTTGGAAATAGGAAGATTTAGCTGCATGTACTTCATCTGAGAAGGATGAGAGCAGGAACTGATACTTGCCTAAGTCGGATGGGTGGTTAGATTTACGCCATGTTCTCTCTGCTGCCCCGAGTATCGTCCGATGTTCACGAATAACATCAGATAACCAAGGGTTAGAGGGAGTGGCTCGTGCTGGCCTAAACGAAAGAGGGCAAATACTGTCTAGACAAGAAGTTAAAGTGGAGCACAAAGTGTCAGTTGCAGTGTTGACATCCATAGAGGATAATTGTGAGGATGAGGGAAGGGAGGATGAGACAGTAGAGGAGAGATGGGAAGGAGAAAGTGAGCGCAGATTTTGCCTGAAGGTAACAGGTGGAGGAACTGGTGGTGCATGAGTAGTGAGTTGAAGGTTGAATGTGATGAAGAAATGATCCGAGACGTGTAGAGGTTTGACCAAAATATTGTCTGTAGAGCAGTTACGTGTGTAAATGAGGTCCAGATGGTTACCAGATTTGTGGGTATGGGAAGTGATGAGGCGATTGAGATCGAATGACGCAAGGAGGGAGCGGAAGTCTGAAGCATAAGATTTGTCCAGATGAATGTTGAAGTCGCCAAGGACAATGAGTGGGCTGCCATCCTCTGGAAATGAGGACGGCAGAACATCTAGTTCATGAACAAAGGTGGTCAATGGACCAGGAGGGCGGTAAATGACTACAATATGGAGTTTAACGGGAGTCGTAAGCGTAATAGCGTGGTATTCAAATGTGTTGTTATTGCAAAGAGATTTGTGAGTTGAGTATTTCCAGTTGTTATGAATAAGAAGACCAGTGCCGCCACCCCTCCCAGTGTGGCGTGGGGTGTGGGAGAAGGAGAAATTATTAGAAAGAGCAGCGGGTGTTGCTGAGTCTTCTGGGCGGACCCAGGTCTCAGTCAAGGCCAAGATTTTGAGAGCAGATTGAGTGGCAAAGGCTGGAATGAAGTCAGCTTTATTGACTGCTGACTGACAATTCCATAGGCCCACAGAAAAAGAGGGAGGAGCATTAGCAGAGAAAGGAACAGGACGTAGATTAGCAAGGTTACGGTGACGTGTAGGCCTGCGTGTAGTAGTGGGACGTGGTTGAAAGATAACGGGAATGGGCTGTACACACATGGTTAGAGAGAAAAGGAAGGTGAAAGGGGACAAGAGAAGGAGATAGCTCTGAGCCTTACCGGAGTCCTTGCCTCGGAGGAGTCGCGCAGAGGAAGAGTCGAATACAGATGTCTTTACCCGCGTCGGTCTTCACACGCGGAGGCTGAAAACGCGGGCTGAACGCTTCCGCTGACGCTTCCGCGCCAGCTATGGAACGCTCGTTAAATAGATACTATTCACTGCTTGAGTGAGTTCAGGTGAGAGCTCGGCAGGCTCTGATAATTATCCTTAAACGCCCGTGAATGGCTTCAAATCAATACCAATACCAATCTCTGCCTGAATAGGACAACTTACTTAAGTGCAAAAAGGCTCGTTCAGTAATAATGAACTCGTATATTATTTAAATGCAATTAACTACGACAGGATCAAATACACACAGACAGAATAACACTGCAATACCAGTAAGAGAAACAACACTATTCTAGCAAGTACCACTTTAAGCCGTGTAACACAAGTGCAGAATAAGTTCAAAACACTTACATGCGCGCTCGTCCGAACTGCTTCACTCGCCGTTCGCTTCCCGAATGGAAGAATATCTGACTTCTATTTATATAAGGTTTTTCGTTCGCCCGGCAGGCTCTGATAATTATCCTTAAACGCCCGTGAATGGCTTCAAATCAATACCAATACCAATCTCTGCCTGAATAGGACAACTTACTTAAGTGCAAAAAGGCTCGTTCAGTAATAACGAACTCGTATATTATTTAAATGCAATTAACTACGACAGGATCAAATACACACAGACAGAATAACACTGCAATACCAGTAAGAGAAACAACACTATTCTAGCAAGTACCACTTTAAGCCGTGTAACACAAGTGCAGAATAAGTTCAAAACACTTACATGCGCGCTCGTCCGAACTGCTTCACTCGCCGTTCGCTTCCCGCTCACATGAGAGTAGGCCGGTCCGAACTCCAGGCACGCATCGTCAACCGAAAATGCCTACAGGTCCCCTACCCTCTTGATGGAGGCCAATGCGGTCAGGAGCGAAGTCTCTTCATTGATAAGAACTTAAGCTCGACTGAGCGCAAAGGCTCAAGGGGAGACCTCTGCAGAGCAACTAAGACTACTGAGAGGTCCCCAAGAGGGTATGAGGGGAGAGTGAGGAGGATTCAGTCTCCTCGCTCCCCTCAGGAACCTGATGACCAGGTTGTGCTGACTTACCTTTCTGTTCCCCAAGAGGTCGTGGTGGGCAGATATTGTGGCCACATATACATTAAGGGTGGAAGGAGACCGCCTTCACTTCAACCCTACTTGGAGAAACGAGAGCACAGACCCGACCGGGCATCTCCAGGGGTCTTCTTGGCGAGAAGACACCAGGTGACGAAGAGGTTCCACTTCAACGCATAGGCGAAAGTACTCTGCCCTAGCGGAAGGTAGCCACTACCAGAAGTGGTAGGGTACTCAAACCTGCCGCGTCCCATCCAGGAGCCACACGTGGAGGTTCCAAAGATCGGGACGTGGGTGCCATAGGGTGCCCTGTCTCTGAGGAGATACTCAGAGGAAAGGCCAGGGAGGGGCTGTCGCAAGGAGTAAGAGTTCGGGGAACCAGGTCTGGCCGTGCCAATACGGGGCGACCAGAAGGACCTGCTCCTTGTCCTCCCTGACTCTGCACATTAGCTGCACGAGAAGGCTCACTGGGGGGACGCATATTCACGTAGGCCCCGTGGTCAGCTGTGTGCCAGTGCATCCGTGCCGAGTGTGCCCTCGGACAGAGGCAAGGCAAGGCAAGGCAAGTTAATTTGTATAGCAAATTTCATACACAGGGGCAATTCAAAGTGCTTTACACAGAAATGAAGTTAAAATATTCATAAGTGAATAAAATAAAAATATACATAGTATAACAGTTATAATAGGAATTAAAAGAAAATATAAAATAAAGACGAAATCCCCTATCTGGGGTGGAAGAAAATGGAGAAAAATATTTGTCAGGTAACTGTGCGTTTAGACAGTACCCTTACAGTAAATGCATAAGATAAGGTGCAATCAGTCGGACGTACAGTGGCACAGTGGCAATTCAAAGTGCTTTACACAGAAATAAAGTTAAAATATTCATAAGATAAAAAGTAAAATTAACACAGTAAAAGCATAAGATAAGGTGCAATCAGTCGGACGTACAGTAGCACAGTGCTCATTCAGTAAATGCACAGCTGAACAGATGTGTTTTGAGTCTGGATTTGAAAGTGGCTACTGTTGGAGCACATCTGATCTGTTCAGGAAGCTGGTTCCAGCTGCGGCTGGCATAATAGCTAAAAGCAGACTCTCCTTGCTTTGAGTGAACCCTTGGTATTTCTAATTGACTTGATCCTGATGATCTGAGTGATCTGTTGGGTTTGTATTTAATCAGCATGTCTGCAATGTATTGAGGTCCTAGGTCATTGAGTGATTTATATACAAGTAATAGTACTTTAAAATGGATCCTAAATGTAACTGGAAGCCAGTGTAAAGACCTAAGAACTGGTGTGATATGGTCATATTTTCTGGTTCTGGTCAGGATCCTGGCAGCAGCATTCTGTATGAGCTGCAGCTGTCTAATGGTCTTTTTGGGAAGGCCGGTGAGAAGACCATTACAATAGTCCACCCTGCTGGTGATAAAAGCATGAACGAGTTTCTCTAAGTCTTGCCTGGAAACAAAGCATCTAATTCTTGCAATATTTTTGAGATGATAGTAGGCTGATTTAGTTATTGCTTTGACATGACGACTGAAACTCAGGTCTGACTCCAAAATCACATCAAGATTCCTGACTTGATTTTTTGATTTGAGACCTTTAGCCTCAAGATATGCGTTCACCTTGAGAATTTCATCTCTGTTTCCAAATGTAGTGATTTCAGTTTTGTCTTTGTTTAACTGAAGAAAGTTTTGGCACATCCAACTGTTAACTTCTTCAATGCATTTACATAGAGAGTCAATGGGGCTGTAGTCATTAGGTGATCGGGCTAAGTAGATCTGGGTGTCGTCAGCATAGCTGTGGTAAGCCATTTTGTTATTTTTCATTATTTGGCTCAGTGGGAGCATGCACAGGTTTAATAGGAGTGGTGCAAGAATTGACCCTTGTGGGACTCCGCATGTCATGGATGTCCACTCAGACTTATGGTCACCTATACTCACATAATAACCTCTCCCTTCTAAGTATGACCTGAACCATTTGAGGACCATTCCGGAAAGCCCAACCCAATTTTCTAGCCTGTCAAGAAGTATGTTGTGGTCAACAGTGTCGAATGCAGCACTGAGGTCGAGTAGTACCAGAATTGATGTTTTGCCTGTATCTGTATTGAGGCGAATATCATTTATTATCTTTATGAGCGCTGTCTCTGTGCAGTGATGCGGTCGGAAACCAGATTGAAAATTGTCAAAGTATCCGTTTGAGTTCAAGAATTTGTTCAGCTGACTGAAAACAACTTTTTCAATGATCTTGCCTATGAAGGGGAGATTTGAGATTGGTCTGTAGTTACTCAGTATGGAGTTATCCATATTTCTCTTTTTCAGGAGAGGCTTAACTACTGCGGTTTTAAGGGAGTTTGGAAAGAAGTGAGGTGTTTACCAGTCCCAGAAAGAAGTGAGGTGTTTACCACTTCTAGGAGATTTGCTTCTAAACAGTCAAACACACTTTTGAAAAAAGAAGTGGGAAGTGTGTCAAGGGCGCAGGTTGATGTTTTTAGGTGCTGTACCGTTTCTTCTAAAATTGTACCATCAATTGCTTCGAAATCAGTCATAGTAACTTTCTGAGGTTGTGGTCTGATCTGACTCACCCCAGAGCAACTCAAGGATGTGCTGATCGCATTTCTGATATTATTGATTTTCTCGGAGAAGAAGAAAGCAAACTCACTACATTTGCTGTCTGAGAGCATTTCATTGGGAATGTGACTCGGAGGTTTTGTTAGTCTCTCTACAGTAGCAAAAAGTGTGCGCGTGTTGTTTATGTTTCTGTTTATAATATTTGTAAAGAAGGTCTGTCTAGCTTTGCCTAGTTCCACATTGAAAGCACGAAGACTGTCTTTATAGATGTTGTAATGGACTACAAGTTTTGTCTTTCGCCACATGCGCTCATCTTTCCTGCATTGTCTTTTCATTAATTGCACTGCTGTTGAGTTTCTCCAAGGTGCTTTTTGTTTGCCACTCTTTTTTCTGACTTTCACAGGAGCAATATCATCAATTACACTCTTAACTTTTGAGTTAAAAGAGTCAAGGAGAGAATCAACAGAGCCTGCAGATATGCTTGGTGTTAAAGATATAGCCTTCATAAACAGCACACTAGTGTTCTCATTTAAGCATCTCTTTTTGACAGAGACAGATCTAGTTTCAATGGCAGGAGAGATTGATATATCAAAGAAAATACAGAAATGATCAGACAGTGCCACATCCTTAATAACTATCGATGAAATGTTTAGACCCTTACTGATAAGTAAATCTAGAGTGTGTCCACGATCATGTGTGGGTCTGTGTACATGTTGTGTCAAATCAAAAGTGTTAAGAGCAGTCATGAGATCTTTAGTTGCACTGGATTCAGCATTATCAGTGTGAATGTTAATATCCCCAGCAATAGCAAAACAGTCATACTCAGATGAGATTGCTGATAACAGCTCTGTAAAGTCATCAATAAAAGCTGGGCAATATTTTGAAGGCCTGTAAATAATGATAAGCAGGATGCGTGGAGCACCTTTTAGCACAATGCCCAGATATTCTAGAGACAAATAGTCACCAAATGATACTTGCTTACATTGATAGACATCTTTAAATAGAGCAGCTAAACCTCCACCCCTCCTGACTGCTCTGCAGACACTCATAAAAGTAAAGTTAGGATGGGCTGTTTCATTGAGGACTGTTGCACTGAAGCTGTCTTCTAGCCACGTTTCATTTAGAAGCAAAAAATCTAGGTTGTTTGTGGTTATTAAGTCGTTCACTAGAAACGATTTGTTTTTAAGTGAACGGATGTTTAAAAGTGGTAACTTAACAGTATTCTTTTTAATTTTTTCCCCCACAGTAATGTTAGGATGACAAGTAACAGGCCGCAGATTAGATGGGTTGGCCATATGGCCTGAGAAGGCCTTAAACTTTCTATCACGTAACAGAACAGAAATAGAGAAAGAGACAGGCACAATGGGTTCCCGCTTGTTTTGTAAACATTTGATAAGGTTGCTGTTGATTGACTTAGACATTCCTTCCAGCTTATTGCTCAGACCACACATAAGGTGTAAAAGTTCACCAGTCTGACCCCCGATGGTCCCCATTTTTACCAGTGCCTCCACACTTTCCACAGTCTGGGCTGAGATGTTACTGTTTAGTGCCTCGATCTGTGTCATTTGGAGCAGTTCTAATCCGTCACAGTGTGTCTGTGGTGAGCTCTGAGGGCGGGGCTCAGCTGGGAGTGTGTCCATGAGAAGTGGTTGTTGTGGCTGTGTGGTGTTATCATTGTCCTTGTGGGGTGTATCAACCGCATGTCCGTTCAGATGCTGAAATGAAGTCCTGTGATCGTCTATACTCTGTACTGGTGTGTGTGTTCCATCGAGGTTGAGTGGGTTAGCACACACAGCTGAGGGATGATGAAGGGAAAAATAAATATTGTCCTTTAGCACTCTTGCACCGAGTTTGTTTGGGTGGAGTCCATTTGATGTAAACTGTTGTCTTTGACTCCAGAAGAGATTAAAGTTGTCGATAAAGTTCACTCCCTTCATGTTGCAGGTTTTTTGCAGCCATGTATTAAGCCCAAGTAGCCGTGAGAACCTAATTGTTCCTCTTGCTGGAAGTGGTCCACTGATGAACGGCTGAACTTTCAGTTTTTTAAGTGTTTCAAAAAGTTCATTGAAATCCCTCTTAAGGAGTTCTGACTGCTCTCTCTGAATATCGTTCTTCCCCACATGAATGATGAGTCGATTTGCAGTCTTATGTTTCATCAGAATGTTCTTAAGTTCCCTGTTGACATCAGAAACTGTTGCTTGTGGAAGGCAGCATGTAGTTGTATCCCTGCTGCTAATGTTTCTGACTGTGGAGTCCCCCAATATCAGAGTCCTGGGCTCGGCTGCGCTCTGAGCTGAGGGCCGCTGTCTGCTCGACCTTGAGCGCCTGTTAGTATCAGTGTTAGCTACGGGCTGATTCGATCTATGTTCGGTCACATTCATCACGTTTGGGGATTCCTCACCCACATTCATTAATACTTCAAATCTGTTTTCAAGATGTATATTTAGTGGTAGGAAACGAGTGTTTGGAATCCTTGTGTCTGGGGTAGAGCATGCTACTGCGACAATATGCGATGCTCGTGACAATCTGATGTCTCGAGTGCCTTTGGGTCTCGCTCCCTGTTTGTGCCATCGATTAGTGTGTTGATCAGTTACTTGTTTCTCTTGAGTAGCACTACATTTATGTGACTCACCGGCAGTGTGCAGACGGCGTTCATGATGAAGCTCTGCTGTGTGATTCGTCTGGTTAGATGGTTCCGCAAATAACTTTGTTTCAAGAACTGCAATCCTTTGTAAAAGTCTGTGGCAGTTTGTGCAGCAAGTAGATTCTAGAAGGGGCATTTTCTTATCTTTTGAATGTAGGCAGCTGTGTTTTCCCTTCTCCGGAATGTAAGCTGAAGGCAGTGGGAGGCTGGTCGGTTGAAATATTCCGCTTTTTGTTTAGTAATCCAGTCACCAGAGTTTCTAATTTTATCATTGGAGTCAAGCTTTGTCATTTGAGCACTGTGCTGATTTGCTGAAGTTGAAATTATGAGATAAAATATAGAAGCGAAAGAGCAAAGCACGGAGCAGTAAGCAAGAGCGTCCGAACAGTAGCAAAGCAGGAAGTAAGGAGTAAAACAGGCAGCAGAGGGAAGAGTCGTGGGAGGCAACAGATCTACCTGTGCTTTTCCGAACTGTTCCCAAATCAGCTGGACTGACTGGGGATGGAGTCACCAATCACCAGGAAGAGGCTGAGACCGCGAGCTCGTGGGCTGCACGGTTCAGTTCTCCCGGGACATGGACAGCATGAAGGGTCCTCGGATGCTTCTGACTCCATAGGACGAGATGGTGGGCGAGTTGAGACATACGGCGGGACCATAGATCAGCCTGGTGGTTGATGTACGCTACTGACCATGTAGTCTGACCGGACTAGTACATGTTGACCCTTCAGCAACGCTAGGAAGCAGTGCAGGGCGAACCGTACTGCCAGCAACTCGAGGCAATTGACATGCAGGAGACTATTGCAGGCAATTGACTGTCCAGGAGCCCACGGCAGGATGTCCATTGCACATGGCACCCCAGCCCGTGGAGGAGGCATCTGTTGACACAACAATATGCCTGGAAACTCATCCTAAGGGCCACCGGCCCGAAGAAATGAGGTTTGGCCATGGGGTGAGGGTCTGCAGGCAGGCCAGAGTCACTGGGACCCGGAGCGTGCCCGAATGCCATACCCGTCTCGGGACTCGATCGCGACGCCAAAGCTGAAGCGGTCTCATAAGAAGCAATCCGAGCTGTGTTACCGCGGCTGCAGATGCCATATGCCCCAGGAGCCTCTGAAATAACTTCACAGTAGCAAAAGTGGACCTAACTTCAGTGGACCACACTCTTGCTCTCGAATTAACGAAGGCAAGTCAGCAGTGACTGCGCGCGCTCGCTGGTATGCAGCACGCACATGGCGACCGAGTCGGAAAACCATACTGAGAAAAGAGATCCTCTGCACGGGGCAGAGTCGCTCTTTTCCCAGCTGACCCGAAGGCCCAGACGGGCTAAGTGCCGGAGCACTTGGACTCTATGTTCGCACACCTGCTCTCGAGAGTGACCCAGTATGAGCCAGTCGTCGAGGTAGTTCAGGATGCGAACTCCGTGCTGCCTGAGTGGCGCAAGGGCTGCCTCGATAGACTCCGTGGAGTCACGAGGGGACAGAGCTGGCCCGAATGGGAGGACCGTGTACTGAATGTCCGCCCCTCGAAGCAAACCATAGAAACGGTCTGCGTCGAGGAAGGAGACATGGAAGTAAGCATCCTTCAGGTCGATCGCTGCAACCAATCTACCGGACAAACACGTCCGAAGAGGCGTTCGCTACCAACATCCTGAACGGAAGCCTGTGAAGGGATCGTTCAGGACGGGCAGGTCCAGGATTGGCCGTAACCCACCGGTTTCCTAGGGTACAATGAAGTAAGGGCAGAGGGAGCCGGACTTCATTTCGGCTGGAGGGACAGGCTCGATCGCACCCTTCGCCAGTAGGGTGGCAACCTCTGCACGCATGACTGGGGGCTTTTATTGGGCCCCACCAGGGAGCGCGGACTCCCCGGAAGCAGGGAGGAGCCTGCGCGAACTGAATCGCGCAGCCGAGCCTGATGGTCTTCGCGACCAAGCGGACAGTCCCCGAAGCTGTAGCCAGGCTGCCAGCAACTGACTAGCGGGGTCACTCGAACCACAGACGTACCCCGGGTGGGGCAGCGAGGCAGCGTGACTGGCCCGGACGTGGGAGGCGTAGCGTCCCGGTGTGGGGGCACAGTCAGCAGCTGCGTCCTGACAGAGGAGACCAGGGAAGGACGCACGTTCCACTGGGGTCTGCTCTGAGAGGAGGCTGGTGACAGAGAGGGACGAGAGCGGCGCGGCCCGGGGGCACACACTGCCATCACCGGTCTCTGGGACCTCAGAGATGGGGACACCAGGACACTGGTGGCTGGGTGCAGCAGCTAGCCGCCGGGGCAGTACGTGTTTCAGACTCAGGCTGCTCTTGGGCGGCCGAGAACCTTTGGGCGCAGTTCTCAGCCGCACCGCCGAAGAGGCCAGCTTGGGATATGGGTGAGTTGAGGAGGCGGGCTCACTCAGCCTCCCCCACACCACCAGGTAAGGCCAGGTGTTTCTCCCGGACCACAGCTGTGGACGTCGCCCGACCGAGGGAGCATGTGGCCACCTTCACCGGCCGAAGGGCGGGATCAGTGGCGGCACGCAGCTCATTGAAGAGCCCTGGGTCAGGCTCCACCCTCATGCATGTGCAAAGGGGCGGCGGCCTGCCCCGTAGCTCTGCAGGACCACACCACCGAAGTAGACGAGCCCACAGGCTTTAGGAGGGTGCTTAGGATAGCCACGTCGAAGCCCTCCGTGGACACCGTAGTGTGCAACATAGAGTTCAACAGTGGGGGGGACCCCAGTGTACCCTAGGCCACGGCCCCATCAAGGGCAGAGAAGGTGGAGGAGGCCCCCGAACGGTCACCGGAAGCTCTGAGACTGCCGGGACCGCATGATCTCCTAATGCACCGCGGGAGCGAAAGGCATTGGGGTGGGGCCCAACAGCTGTCGGGTGCCGCCCCCAAAAACCAATCGCGCAACCACGAGCACTCACTCCACACCAGCGCGAGGCTCGTGGCTGCCCGAGATAACATGGCTGTCAACTCTAGGTCGGATCAGGCAGCGCTGGCCCACCCGAAGGTAGAGCACAACCTAATCGTCATCCCCAAAGGACTCTAGCCCACCTTGGGATGCGGCGATCAACATCTCGCTGCTATCTGGAGTGTGAACGTAACGAACGAGGCGTCAGAGACGGGCCGCTGTTTCAGTCCAGCACTCGCGGGAAGCGGTGTGCGAGAGGGTGGGCGTGGCCCGAGGAACATATCGTCGGGGTTCTTAATACCACAGCACCGCCCTCAGGTCACCCTGGCCACCAGCCAAAGTACCACCTCACTCGGAGACGGTAGATTGGGGTGTGGCAGAGGGGACTCTCTCTCCTCACGGAGATCACTGAGTCTCGACCGCGACATCACGATGGTCACGTTCCCGCAGTGTGAACATGACGCATCCACAAACACTGCCCGAACGTGCTGAAGCCCAAACACATCGAGCAGTGAATGTGTCCATAAACAGCAATGGAGATCGATCGCACCCGGAAGTGCACGGGCGAACCGTCTTGAAAAAGACGTGCCACGTGCAAGCTCTTTTTGTGAGAGGGAAGCTCTGCAGAGTGCCAAAGCGCCCAGGGAAAACACACACAGCTGTTGCAGATCACTGCACAGATCAGCAGGCAGGCAATGTGAGATCGCTGGAACGCGTCACACCAAGACCCTGGAGAACCGCTCATCTCGAAGGCTTACAGGAGTGAAGAGATGCTCTTGGCTCCAAAGCAGAAACATAATGTGATGTTGCCAGCGTACTTCCTTATATACCCACATGGTGGGGCGGAGTTACGCATGCAAATTCTGCATGTCCATGGCATTGGCACTGCCATTGGGCGTTGTTAAATTCTCGAAGATGATTGGCTTCTAAGCGAAACCCCCATTCGTTAGTCACTAACGTTATGTCGTAGTGACTGAACGAAAGGGAACTATACACATCACAACATGTAAATAGGAAAATGTTGGCATTATTTTGTCACTTATTGAGCAGTAGTCTAGCTGGAGCCGTTAACCTCCAGTCTTTGTGCTAAGCTAGGCTAGCGGTGGGTGCGTCAGACAGAGTTATGGCGCGCACAGAGATGAGAATGGTATGTATGGACTTATCTGAATAAGCTAAAGTCCTAAAAAGTCGGCATGTTCCTTTAACAAACTGAATTGGCTGCTGATGAACAGAATAGCTTTAAATGGCCAGGTGTGCTCATGTACTTGGAATTAGCTTGGTTAAAGAACCTCAGTAGCCAACTCATACAACAACAAATACACAGGGTTACAAGGAAAGCATTATATACAGAAAAAAACGTAAAAGAAGTATTAAAATAAAAATATGTAACAATAAACCCAAGTCTTACCTTATGATGCTCTCAGTAGAATTCAAATAGAAAAGAAAGCAATTACTTCTTTTTGGTCATGCGTTGAATCTCTTAAATCTCTTTAATTATATATAATTTATATAATTAAAATGTAAGTAAAGTTTTTGGCTGGGTATTCAATTTTTAAATGAAAGATTAATGAACAGTATATAAATGGAGCTGGGCCGTGTCTGGCGTGCTATGCGCATTAGTAACGTCCAGATTCTGGCTCGACTGCGGCAGCGGCAGTGTTTGCAAGGTAACGATTGATTGATTCAGGGCTGATCACAGGCATCCGATCCGCCCTAAGTGCACTGCAGCAGACGGGAGTGGGCCGAGTGGTGGTCTCCGGCAGGCGAGAATCTACTGGAACTGGCCGGAGTATATTTTGCTATCTGGGTCTATTTACAATTCCTATCAGAATGAATGGACTCTAGGAGGGTGGCGTGAAATGGTGAATTGTTATTTATATTGAGATTAAAAAAAATAAATAAAAAAGCTACCCTGCAAGCAACACATCCATACACAACCATTTACACTAATTTGATGAAAGTGTGAACTCGTGAATGAGTAGGCTATTAGCTAATACTCATTTACGAGTTCACACTGGCTGAATTCAGGTTGATTGAGACACTGTTTGCCACTGAGATGAAAAAAAGTGTCCCGATCAACCAGAATTCCCCCTACATCAGCATTTTGGCCCGAACCCAGAGTAGCCTATCCCCCCCATGATAGAGATCGTCTTGAACTAGACTGCCTTGTATTATGGCTTGTATTGACGTCTAATAAGAGTTTATTAAATCAAAGTGAGGAGATGTGGTGGTGGAAGGATGCTAAAAAACTGTCAACGAATGGAGGTAAATCTGCTGTAGCTACACCTCTTATCATTGATTCAATTGATTAAGTTAATGTGCTCCACTCGTGTTTTATTAGGTTTAATTATCTGAACGTGCTCCCGAAATTTGTAAATAAAACATCACTTAGTAACGTCTATTCTCAACCGTTTCATTATTTTTTTTTTAAACCATACAATCGTAAATCTAACTTTTACACGCACATGTTTTTGTTCGATCTTGCGCCTCACAATGTAAACAAACTGGCCTGATATAGCCTACCAGGGCTGGACTGGGGCTAAAATTCGGCCCTGGCAAACCCAGCCCATCCGGCCCACGAGTTCCCCCGTGAATGTTTTTGTTGGGGTTAGGACCTTAAATTGGAGTAAATAAATAAAACTAAGACAGGGACAAATGATGCTGGATATTATCGAATTTACTGCAAATTCAAATTCACAATTTACAGCACTGATATCTATCTTTCATGAGTTCTCATTGAAATAACATTTAGTCAAATTTCATTAGATCTATTAAAAAGTTCATAAAACATTTAAAGAGAAAAAAGCTTTGTCCTTAATTCGTGGGATCCATGCATTAAAGCTGTTTTGTTGAATTATCCTTTAATTACCCTAAAGACATTTTATTTATAGTTTAACTGTAATTTCATTTAACTGTAAGAGCATGGTAGTCACAGGTAAAACCATGCTCCTCATTACCACAATAAATAAATAACAATAAACTATTGAATTTGTAATAAAAAATATTGTAAACACATGTAGAAAATACAAAAACAGCCTCTATAAAAGTGATTTATATTCCGCAATATTTAATGTAGGCCTAACCCACCCAGCACCAGACGTCTTTTGGACGTTGTTTTTTGGGCTAAATCAAGTCGGCCTGTCATAGCCTTCATTTAGCCCAAAAAAAGACGTTGAAAACTGGGCTCTGTTTGGTCCGTCAGATTTGGTCCAAATTTAGCCCAAAAGACGACGTTGAAAACTGGGCTCTGTTTGGTCCGTCAGATTTGGTCCAAATTTAGCCCAAAAGAAGACGTTGAAAACTGGGCTCTGTTTGGTCCGTCAGATTTGGTCCAAATTTAGCCCAAAAGAAGACGTTGAAAACTGGGCTCTGTTTGGTCCGTCAGATTTGGTCCAAATTTAGCCCAAAAGACGACGTTGAAACCTGGGCTCTGTTTGGTCCGTCAGATTTGGTCCAAATTTAGCCCAAGACGCGCGTCTGTTACGGACCACATAGTCCTAATATAGCCATAAACATAATTAGTCCGTCTATTAAAGCAAGTGAAGAAATGGTTTCAAGTTACGTGCGTGTCATCGCACAACCAGCAAATAAATGATTTGTGTATAAGCAGTATGTTCGCAAACCATATATAAACATATCGCCTACTGTATGATTTGGCATGGCAGAAATCCAGCAAGAATCGCCCCTAGTGGGCCATATCTCGTTGAAAACGCTTGTGCTGTGTATTTCTGAACATTTAACAGTCACATTCAGTAATATGCCATCCATAAAATATCACAGTATTTTAAACACCATTAACCATAAACCGGAGCACTTATATAGCCTATTAATAAATTAATTTTAACTGCACCCATATGTAGGCCTAATATATTCACATTTAGCTATATGTGAAGTGCACTGTTAAATATATTGAAATGCTTTTAAAAAATATGTGTACAAAAAATGACATAGAACATAAGCTTCATGTTACATCTGTAATTGTACATATACAGTATGAGAAAAAATTAATTCATGCCTTATGTATAGCCTATTATAACATATATCTGACTTCAAAATAGTTTTACATTCTTAATACTGCTTTATTCTCATTCAATTTACAGTTTGATGTAGGCTAGGTTTTTAAACGCCAAATGATCGCGATGCTCACGTTTACAAGCCAGCGTCATTATAGTAGTCTAGTCTATTGGTTACCATTTTACAGGATCTATATGATACTTCAATTCAATGTTTGAGTGGTAGGTAATAACCATATATCGTCAATATAATATCAAGCTACCATAGATGAATCTTCAAATTTGAAAAATCGATTTGCATTATAACTTGAGGCAAGACAAATAAACAATTATCACAGACATGTTAGGTATTGTAACGAGTAGGAAAATAGTGTGGCCCCTTTAAGAGCGTTCGCCCCCGGTTGGAGCGCCTGCGTTCTGTGTGTGTGTGTGTGTGTGTGTGTGTGTGTGTGTGTGTGCACTGCGCCTCGAGCTCCCATGTGTGCGGATTATTTTCTGTCTTCTGTAGCAAACATTAATTTATTTTTGTTTTGTTGGGTAATGCTGTGGACGGAAGTGGAGTTTGTGCCGGACTCTTGTGGGGGTTCCACGGGGAATAAAGTGCGGGCTGTTTGATGTCAATCGCCTCCGTGTTTGCATCGACTCCAGTTGCGTTGAGTGAGCTATCCGTATTTTTCACCCAGACACACGCATTACAGTATCCTAAAATATGATTTTGTACGTCTTATGTATTTACTTGCGAGAATGTAGCCCCTACCAAACTTGTACACGCCGTTTAGACATAGGCTGCGTTCGAAACCGCATACTCATTGAGTAGGTACTCATTTTCAATAAGTACTTACTTAACGAGCTCTAAAAGAGTAGGTACTATATTGCCTGATCTCGTTAAGTATGAATGCGATCCGCACTTTATGCGCCATGTTGACGTTATCATGTGACCTTACGACGTTATCTCAAGCGCAACAACTTGAAAGACGAGTGACAGGTTTAATTCATCGATCTATAAATATCTTAATATTGATTAAACTTGCTAATTTTGTGGGCTTGTTGAAGAAACAGCTGCCCGTTTTTCTTGTGATATTAACCCTACTAATCTGACCCAGTTTTATCCTTACCAAAACCCACAATCGTGATCTCTTAAATATGTTGTTAATTTCTTTATTTTATATGCAAAACATGTCATCCACAAGCAAAATTGGCCTAAATCTCCTTTATATTTTCCTTTTTAAATTGAACTCCTGTTTTATCCCTCAATCCCTTATTCAAAGATATCTAACCTTGTTCTTGTTTTTTCTTTGTATATAATGTATGCAAACCCATGATATTTGTTTTATTATTAGGATTGTTAAAGATACAACCATGTAATTATAAAATAAAAGATAGGCCTATGAGTGACAGGTGCAGTAACAACTCAAAGCATCAATAACTCCACAGCCCGACCTGTGCGGTTTCCCTCAGAGTCTGCAACGAGGACCTCTTTCAGCTGCTCGAAGATCTCACCTTGGGAGAACACTGTTGATTTTATACTCTTAAAATGTAAGTTATTACTATTCAAAATTGCCCACTAAAACACTTACAATAATAATAATAACAAATGCTGACCAATACTTAATTATATTACTTTTTTTTACTGAAAATTATATTGTTTTAGTAAAACAAGCAAAATGCAACTTGTTGTCATATGACATAGCGATGCATGAATATACACTAGAACAAATGCAGCCGATGTGAATACCAATTTTCAGTCAAGCAATGAATAAATGCATGAGTTAATAAAATATTTTATTTACTGACAACAATACGAAACATGAATTAATGAGTAAAAGAATGAATAAAAGTAAACATCACAAATGAATAAGTCACCATGAAACAAAGCTTTATTCAAACGTATTGTTCTAACAAACCATCACGCATTTACAGACGGTGAACACCACATCTGCTGCCATCTCAACACAGCTTGATGAAGCAGTTGACCAGCGTGAACACCTTCGCCTGTCCTAGCCGTCCCTCCTGTCCCTTCTGAACCCCACAACCCTGAAGCAAGAGTGGAGAACATGTGCGGGACAATCTGACGGCTGATGTCTGCTCCAAACATCCGTGTGCCTGCTCTCCATCAGCATGACTACTTAAAACGTTTTACAATTCATGTTGTCCGCATCCCATTTCTTGCCATATTTGATTTAATATTTTTACAATTACATGCTATTTGTATTGTAGCTTTATGACTTTTGTGGTGTAGTGGGCTAAACACTGAACTGATAAGCAGAAGGTTTCTGCTTCGATCTCCGCAGCAGTCACCACCAGTGTGTCCTTGAGCAAGGCTCAACCACAGAAGCTCTGCAGCAAATGCACAGACATCAAGAATCAGAAAAGTGCTAAAAATAACTCTGTTTGAAATTAAAATAAAATACAACTAAATATTTAAATGTATGTTTTATTCATTTCTGTAGTATACTCAAAGCCTTTGATGACAGCCTTCCTTCATCACCCTCTCTCCAGTCTCCACCAGATAAACACACACACACACACACACACACACACACACACACACACACACACACACACACACACACACACACACACACACACACACACACACACACACACACACGTGCTCTTCTGCCCCTGTAACATCAGACAACTTTCATGTTACCTGGATCTTAAACAACACCTTGATAAAAGCATAAAAGTTTATGTGCTCAATAGCCTTAAATGTTGAGGTAGTTGCTGATGTGTTATGTTCCTCAATTCATCAACAGTATAATGGACAAATAAAAAAGATAACTTATGTTTAGTTACTTTATGTAGATCTATTAACATTACTCACGTTCATGTAAAGTAAGCAGTTGACCACAGTGAACTCTACATTATAGCACACACACATCACTCTTATCAGATGTCTATTTCATGCTGTGATGTCATCTGCAATACTTATCGAAAATGTTCCTGTCAGATGTTAAATAAACATTTATTGAGCATCTTTATCTTTAAGTATATCGTTTATGTAAATCCACTTTGGAGACGTGTGTGTGTGTGTGTTAGCCTACTGGAGCTCATACATCAAACGTGTTTTTACAGCCCAATCACAACTACACTATACTGTCTGTCGTCTTTACACTTTCAACAAATTCAACAGTTTAACGTTACTCTACAGTAGTCCAACAAATGCGATTTTAACACAAGGAACCGTGATTTTGGTTTGTAATACTCACATTTGATTGGCTTTTCTCCGCCTGACGTATCCTTTCCTGTGGCCTCATGGGAAGGCAGGGATAGAAAAGTATCCGACGATGGGTGCTTCACAATCTGGCCGGAATCAGTAGGCCATCCGGGAACTTCTCGCCTACTCTTTTATGATTACTGAGGTTTCGAACATACTTCTCCTTTCACGTACTGTTTTCGCCTACTATATAGTAGGTAAGTAGGCATATTCGAACGCAACATCAGTATACGCACGTCCGAATCTCGCGAGAAATACTCCAAAACCCTGGTAGTTCTCGCCTACTCTTTTATGAATACAAAGGATTCGAGCATACTCTTCACTCGCCTACTGCTTTTTACATACTATATAGTAGGGAAGTATGCGGTTTCGAACGCAGCCATAGGCTTACCCTCGCACGTCCGAATTTAAGGAAGTGACGTATATGCCGAACAGCAGTCGAATTTTGTAGTTCTTTTTTTTTCTCGGGTTACTACCCGAAACCCGAAGTTTAAAAGTATGATTAAAAACGATACAGACCCCGTCAGGCTATGGCAGACGTGTCATTCAACCTATTGTAATGCCGCGTTCCAGGCAACCCGTAACCCGTGTTTTTCCAACCTTCTACCCGTGAAAGTGGACTGGAACGGCAGTCAAACCCGTGACTTCCCACCCGTGAACTCGTACTATATCGATGTACTCCCAGTTACGAGATCTGATGTCACATAGCCTGCGAAGCAACAATGGCAGCCCTTATGGACGCGGTGTTTATGAAAGTCGTACATTAAAAAACAAATATAAGGTATTGCTCTAATGTTATTTATCCGCAAATGTTATGCATTATCAGCAGCTCTTCTAGTGTTAGCTAGTTTTCAGGCCATGGAGTGCAAGAATAAATGAATACCAAATACATTTCCAAATATGCAAATAACGTAAAATAAAAGGTATAACAGCTTCTCTTGCCTTATGCACAGTTTTTTCTCCTCCGTTTCCCTCAAATAAGCATGGTGTAAGCACCTTTGGCGATAGAAATTATTGTAAATGAGCATAATCCCCGTAAGGTTCGCCATTCTTTGTTTACATCTAGCTACCGCTCAGGCAGTTTGGTGTGACTTTGCCTGGAATGCTACAAAGTCGTGAGTCGTGGTTTGAAGTCGTAACTTACAGGCTCAAAAACCTGCCTGGAACGCAGCATTAGTCGATGTATCATCACAAGAGTCTTGAAAATATATTATGAAGGCTGAAAAGTTACCTAGTGCTGCTTTAATGTAACGCGTAAATGAAAGTAACAAACGTAAATCAAGCATATAGTCCACGAAGTGTTGCCGAAATAACACATTATCGGACCGGAGAGAATAATATGGAATTTCTTCCAGAAAATCCTTGCACAAAATAAATTCAAGCACTTTCAAGGACCTGTATGCATGTTTATTTTCAGTCATGTCGTTGTACACAGCCCTCTCTTTCTGCACAAGGGAAAGATGGTCGTGTTGCTTCTTTACTGCTTCAGACTTTCTGTCATCTGGCCTGGGAGGTTTGCACTTCGTATCAGCTGCTCGTTATTGTTGCTTTAGCACTGCCAGCAGAGATCTGTGCGCGGCCAGCCACCAGGGTTGCCAGGTTTTCACAACAACAAAACCCACACAATCGCTACTCAAAACAAGCCCAATTGCGTTTGAGGGGGGCTTATCCGGTAAAAATCGCATTGCAAATTTACGAAATTGCTGCATATTTTTAGCCTGGGAAAACCCAGACAACTTCAAATTTAGATTTGCTCTGCAAGTAGTCTGGCAAAGAGTCCATTGAGTGACTGAGTGTAGACGCTAGAAATGTTTCAAAATCCACGCGCTGTGCTGCGATTTACAAATGTGAAAGAAGAGATCCACCAATGCAGAGGAAGCCATCAACAAATGCTCAAGAAGCAATGCACGAATGAATGCAAGGCAGAGTTGTGTTTGTGACATAAAAACACATGTGTGGATTTGTTTTTTATTCACAAATGTAATTGTGTTTATTTGTGAATCTAATTAATTTTTGTGAAACTCCTGCATATATTTGTGGATCTCATTCTATTTATTTGTGAATTTGTTTAATTTTTGTGAATCTCTTTACGTTTATTTGTGGATAACAATCTATTTGTTTGGAATAACGCAACAAATCTACCCCCATATGATTTTGACGAGAGAATCAGTGACGTGAACTGCCGTATTGTGTGGAGCGCCTCGTCATTTCTGACTTATAACAAAAAATAGAACAATTTCTAAAAGCTGCTATGTGACAAGGTGTACAGCAAACAAGCTAATAAACCCAGAACTACGTTCAAGTTTTTTTTAAATAACCATACAATCGTAAATATAACTTTTACACGCACATGTTTTGTTCGCTCTTGCTCCTCACAATGTAAACACACTGGCCTGATATAGCCGACGGAAAAGTTTGTGTGGATGAGGAATAACGCCTTTCCTGCTTTCCTTTAACTCTCCTTCTCTATGAGCTGAAGATATGACAGCTGCTCTCGACGCCCCTGAATAGCCATGAGATCACACTTACCGTCAGCGATCGCCAGTAATACTGACATCAAAACACAGATCGGTAGATGCATCTTCAAATGTGCGAAATCAAACCAAATGTGGACACTCAACCGCCTGCTCACTATAACTGTCGCAGAGATATATCACTGCTAACGCTGCTATTCAGGGACGTGCAAAGGAATTTTGAGGGACAGTTGCTCTGACCTAAAAAAAAAAGAGCACTCCCCTACCCCACCCCCCAGGGCCGTGCAGAGAGTTCTTCGGGCAGGGGCTCAAATGTAGGAAAGGGACAATATATATATATATATATATATATATATATATATATATATATATATATATATATATATATATATATATATATATATAACAGTAGCCTAATATTGTGAAATATTACATGTTTTGGTCTACTGACCATATGGCCATATATGTACTTATATTTCAAATAGCATGACATATATCTATACATATATTTGACTTATCTGTGAACACAATATATGCCTGCAACATATATGAACATTTATGTGTCCAAACATGTTAAGAAAATATTTTAGTTCATCCATATATGATACCATTTATCTGCATATATTACAGTATAGTATTGGTTTCTCGCAAATATGGTAAACATTAAGTATAAATATGTGACATACATATTTGTTTTCCACATATTTAATAAATGTATGTAAACATACATGCATTTCATACTGATGCATTTTTAAAGCTGTGGCATATGGTTATGGTACTTTGTCGATGTATTTGTCAAAAATGACAAAGAAAACACTGCATTATTGTATTAAAAATACTATATTTGGTATTCACACAATACAGACAAAATCTCCAACTATATGCATTTAATTGCAACACTGTAAAAAAAATCCTAATTTTACGGAAAATAACTCTAAATTGTTTACAGTATTTTCCTGTAATTTTGAATTATGTTTAAAACTATGTATAATTACAAACAATATCTGTAAATAAACAACTTGACTGTTATTTTAAGGATTATATCATTAATGACAAATTACAGTAATTCTCATTTTTATACAGGGAAATTACTGTAGTATTTATACAGTATTTTTCAGTTTTCTTAAATTACATACAAATGTATGTAAAATTACAGAACTAATCTGTAATAAAAAAATTTGCTCATTATATTAAAGGTTTATGTCCATACTAACAATTTAACATTATTCTTTGTAATTTTAAAGTAAATCTTATTAGTTTCACTGTAAAAATAAAATCGTAAAAAAATGGTAAATGACTGGCAGCTACGGCTGCCAAACAAAACCCGTAAAATTAAAGTAAAATATCTTCATTCAAATAAAGTGCAAAAACTTTACGTAAATTTACATTAAAAGTTTGAGAGAACTGTTATTTTACAGATTTTTCCTTATGTAAATTAAGATATTTTACTTTAATTGTATGTTTTTGTTTGACAGCTGTTGCTGCCAGTCATTTGACTTTTTTAACTATTTTTTTTTTTTACAGTGTATGGTTATTTTACATTCAAACTGTAATTCTAGATACAAATATAACAAACTATAGAGCAAACTAAATATCAAACAATAATCTGTTTTTAAAGAGTACAAATCTGCACTGCTCTCCAGGTTGAAACTTTCAAGCCTCTGCCCACACCACAAAACACCACTTGACCAATTAAATAATTATAACAGCAAATAAATATAAATATACACATTTGCTAACTTTAGTTTAAAACAAGTTATTTCTATAGTTGCAAGGTTATTTGCTGTCTTTCCGCGTTCACTTGAGCGTGATTGGTCAATCTGAACGTCATCTAGAAATCTGGCCAATGACAACTGTGCGCGCCTTCTACTGAATCCGATCAGGTTTGAAAATACACCCGTTGCAGTTGGAGTGCTCGCGGTCGCGGGTGCGGCTTCTAATCTGCAACAGGACTGCTTCGGTCCGTCCATTAATGGCATTACATGGATCATTTTACATCTGTGAAAATCTTATTTTGGACGAATTTTGATTGTGGGATGTCGACTGAGAACGGAAAACATGAATATGAACAGACATTTAAGTTACCAATGGCGGACAACAGACGGCAGAAGGTAAATAAATCCCTTTATATTTCTTCTACTGTCACATCAATATATAGTGCATTGAAGTTATAAGCTAATAGCGAATAACTTACATATTCTGTTTCTGCGTTTTGTTATGTTGTAATACTGTTAAGCTAGGGCTGGGCGCTATGATGAATATAGTCAGAGATTTAACAATTCTGTTTTTTTCCGTTTTTATATCGCGGAATGGAAATATATCCGCGTAGCACTGTACTAACGTTACTTACAGTTATTGACATTTTGATAAAGAAACATGCATGAATGAAGAATAAAGAGTAATGTTAAAGGGTTAGTTCACCCAAAAATGAAAATTCTGTCATTACTCACCCTCATGTTGTTCCAACCATGTAAGACCTTCGTTCATCTTCGGAACATAATTTAGTATATTTTTGATGAAATCTGAGAGCTGTCTCACTCCTCCATAGGCTTTCAGAGGGACTGAAACTTGATGGCCCAGAATAGTAAGTAAAAACGTCATTTAAGGAGTCCAAATGACTACAGTGGCTCTGTATTAAGTCTATCATGCGACGAAAATACTTTTTGAGCGGAAAAACAACAAAAATAACGACTTTATCCCACTATTATTGTTGTTCAATTGGGAGCGCCACGACGCATGCGCGAGAACTGATATTACGGCGTTCTTATTCTACTACTACTTGTTACTGGCTGCCAGTGATGCCAGTAACGCGTTACTTAGTAACAAGTTACTCTAATTTGACCACTTTTTCCAGTAACGAGTAATCTAACGCGTTACTATTTCCAAACCAGTAATCAGATTAAAGTAATTTATCCAAGTCACAGTGAGTTACTTTTTTTGTCATTTTCCTTAGTAAAAATATATATTTTTGCTTTCTTGTTTAGTCTCAGCAGGGGTTTTCCTGCATAGAGAATTACGAGGCGGCCGCTCCGTCAAATTTCTTGCCGCCTCCGTCTGTCGACAAAACTCAAGACAGGCAGTCACTTGCTCAGATTAGGCATGTCGTGATAATTAAATAATCATCAGAAATATATATTGTCACATTATCCTTCAGCAATCATTATTAGTATATTATTATTTGCTAGTAGCCTACAAAGTCATCTAAAGCCATTCCATAGCTGAATGTCTTTCCTCTGCTGTAGCTCAATCATTCTCCGTTCAGCATTCAAGCTGCGCGTCGTTCGGTTCCAGTCAGCGGTAAAGCTCACTCCATATGATATATTCCCGGTATAATACTTGATATGTTGATAAAATAATTTATCTTCCTGGAGTTTATCTTGCGGTTTCTGAAAGATGTTGTGCTCGCTAGGTGACAAGGACTATTAATTAGCATCACACGCACAATAACCAGAATTAAAAACTGTGAAGAAACAAATAATCAGTGAATGTTTGGACCGATAGGCTACATAGTAGACTAGGATTTGTGCGCTCAACGCTCATCTTCTCTTTATGCCGTGGACTTTTCAATGTGCACTCGCGCTGCACTGCACACTCTGATTCCATGTTGCTTTAAGCGCATCATTCTGCACCCGGGATGCGCATAAGCGCTTTGTTGCCGCTCTGTTTTGAAGCGTTTCATATATTTTCATAGTTTTGTGCACTTAAAGATTATTAAAAAATATATTGTTCTCACGGATCAATCATATATTTGTTGTCCCTTTACAGAGCTGCACATTACGTTTACAATAAAACATAAATCTTGTAATTGTATATTATTTGTGTAGGCCCATATAATTATTTACATTCATATATAAATATAAATTAAAAATTAAATATAAATTGTTTTTCATAAATGTATTTAATAAAAACACAAAGTAATTTGTACATTTTCATTAACATGTTTAGGGTTTTATGTTTAGTGTTTTATGTTTAGTGTAGTGTAACATGTTTTATGTTTAGTGTTGGCAAAAACGGTTGTCATTTTTATGTTGAGGCTGCAGAGGTGTTGTCGGCAACTGATGAATGTAACTAATAAAGTAACTTGTAATCTAACTTAGTTACTTTTAAAATCAAGTAATCTGTAAAGTAACTTAGTTACTTTTAAAATCAAGTAATCTGTAAAGTAACTAAGTTACTTTTTCAAAGTAACTGTGGCAACACTGCTGGCTGCTCACTCTTTCGGAGTAGTACCGCCATCTACTGTACGAGATGATGTCTCGACATTGCCGGCAGCGCAACAAGGTCTGTTTACAAGCAGAGGAAGACGCGCGCTGTATGCAAAAGTGCGTTCGTCAATATGTCCGCTGATTTCAATGTAGATGAAGATGAAAACTTGGATTTTTTTAACCAACCATACATACATACATACATACATACATACATACATACATACATACATACATACATACATACATACATACATATATATATATATATATATACATATATACATATATATATATATATATACATATATATATATATATATACATATATATATACATATATATATATACATATATATATATATATATATATATATATATATATATATACATATATATATATATATACATATATATATATATATATACATATATATATATACATATATATATATATATATATATATATATATATATATATATATATATATATATACATATATATATACACATATATATATATATACACACATATATATACATATATATACACATATATATATACATACATATATATATATACATACATATATATATGGTAGCGGCTCACGATCATTTATTGGGAAAGTGTGTAAGGTAAGCCGTTCATTTTGCAGAATTGGTAAGGCACTCTTACGTTTTCTTTTCTTTTTCTCACGATTCTTACATCCAGGAAATGCACACTTTTTAACCATTGTAAAAATCTAAATCGAGACCTAAATCACAATCAGTGTCGAATTCAATAGCTTGCATACAGCGCGCGTCTTCCTCTGCTTGTAAACAGACCTTGTTGCGCTGCCGGCAATGTCGGGACATCATCTCGTACAGTAGATGGCGGTACTACTCCGAAAGAGTGAGCAGCCAGTAACAAGTAGTAGTAGAAGAAGAACGCCGTAATATCAGTTCTCGCGCATGCGTCGTGGCGCTCCCAATTGAACAACAATAATAGTGGGATAAAGTCGTTATTTTTGTTGTTTTTCCGCTCAAAAAGTATTTTCGTCGCATGATAGACTTAATACAGAGCCACTGTAGTCATTTGGACTCCTTAAATGACGTTTTTACTTACTATTCTGGGCCATCAAGTTTCAGTCCCTCTGAAAGCCTATGGAGGAGTGAGACAGCTCTCAGATTTCATCAAAAATATACTAAATTATGTTCCGAAGATGAACGAAGGTCTTACATGGTTGGAACAACATGAGGGTGAGTAATTACTGACAGAATTTTCATTTTTGGGTGAACTAACCCTTTAAGGCGCCTCTCTCAGACAGCATGCGATCCTGAAATCAGTTATCCTTTCGGTAAAATGCACACAATTATCTCAAAATCCCTGTCATGTGAGGTATTCACTTGATTTTAACAGTCAGTTATGTTTGAAGTAACGTTAGAGTTAAACAGTTCAAGTTAACGTGGGGAATCCCGGATACGTGTCATTGTGCATTGTGCATCCGTTCTTAAAGGGGCAGCAGATTAATAAACTGCCGTCTCATAATTTGAATCAAACAACAAAAGACTAGAGAAGACCTTCTGCGTTTTTAAGAATCAAGTGATATTAATGCATAGAATATCATACAGAGAAGACAACTGTTTTATTCTGTAGTATTTCTTAATAAGATATCTATAAAATAACTATTGTGATATCGTTATTGTGAAATAAAATGTCTCATGTATGTAGAATAATATGGTCATAATGCCCATCCCTACTGGTAGTTTTAAGATCAAGTTTTAAGCTAGTTTTAAGATCAAGCTTGTCATAAAAAGTAAAGGAGCTTTGGAATGAGTAATCTGAGAACACTGTTATGTTCACTCGTTCAACAGAGAGGACAGGAAACTGCCAATCTTGGACTCTGAAGAATTATAGGCAAACCAGGATTTTGTTTTTCAAAGTTTTTGTATGGACCTGGTGAGTACATTTTGCAAGTCCATGTCTCTGTCAGTAAGTTGATAATTAATATTAATGTTTTATCAAACAAATAATAAATACAACTAACATTCATTTGTGTGTGTGTGTGTGTGTGTGTGTGTGTGTGTGTGTGTGTGTGTGTGTGTGTGTGTGTGTGTGTGTGTGTGTGTGTGTGTGTGTGTGTGTGTGTGTGTGTGTGTGTGTTGCTTCCCCCCTCATGATCCAGAAGTTTTGGGAATGGAAATCTGCCACATGATCTTCAGAGGAAGTGAGTATGCATGTCATATCCAACATTAATACTGTTACGGTATGTGTGTGGAAATGTGAACACAGGCAACTCAGCACCAGACACAACTCTGGTTCAAACCTACCATGAGTTTAAAAGCATAGCTCACTCAAAATCAAAACTCCCTCATCGTTAACTCACCCTCATGTCTTATCAAACTTGTATGACTTTCTTCTGTCAAACAAAATACTTTGAATAATGTTGGTAACCAAGCTCCATTGGACCAAATGTTATGGACAATAATCACCAATAACCATCTCAAAGCTGAGCGGACTCTGTGTTCATATAGCCAGAATATCTCAATGTCAAATGTTGTTTAAAGGAAAGGTACAAAAACAAAATCCTCCCTTTTTAAGGACTTTTCAGTGAATCAATGTCTTTTTCTTACTTTCTTTTACAGATCCAGCTGATTACTGGAGATTTGGAAGAGGATTGCTCTTTATCTGCTGTGTCTGTCCCGTCTGGAGCAGAATCATGGACCTGTTGTATGTTTTGATTTATATTTCTTATTACACTATATCGCTTGGATTCTGAATTAAAGGTAAATGTTTGTCCACATATATTATCAGAGCTATATGGAGCCCTCGGGGCTCAGCTGAATATAGAGGAAAACAATATAAAACATATTTGGAAAATACAAAGCTAACAGTAAATGGCACAATTTGTTATTTTGTTATGAGGTGAAATCATGACCTCATCATGATATTAGTAACCCTGACTTACAAGATAAATGCAATTCTTAGTTTTTCAATTCCTCCAGGGGGCTCTGAAGTAGTGTTAGACCGATAAATCAGCCGGCCGATACAATTTACGTGTAGCTGCATCGACCGATACAAGGCTGCTGCGTTCGCCGATATTTTTTCCCCAGCATTATTTACAGACAGGCGTCCACAGGCAGCTCTCGGCATCTTATGATGAGAGGTTGTGGTGGTGTTTGGCACTATGACCCTATCTCGCCTGCAAATTGCAAAACTGGTTGCCATGCTTACACACTGATTGCAGTGTAAGTGTGGCCTTACTTGCATACTCACTTACTTTGTCAATCAATTTTACTGACTTGCACTAGAAGAAACTGCAATAAATATATTTTTTTTTTATCTTGGTGATAAGTTTTATCCACCAGTGTTTTGTCTGCTTTATACTTAACTTTTTTCTTTAAAATCTACCTTTTCAGATGCAGTAATGTCAAAGCACTCGGCTGTTTCGACTGGCCAGATTGGAACAGCCCTGAATGGGAAGATGGCAGAACTAAGACTGGCAATATCCAGAAAAAATCTTACTTAAAAATTTGTTAAAATGAGAAATGAAAATGAAAATGTGGAAATGTATTTCCCCAGTGAGTGAGTTTTAAAAAGAAAAGTTTTAAAAGATTGTATTACCTGATTGTATTTTCTGGAGAAAAAAAAATCAGTAAAGTTTGTACTTGAAAAGACTTGAAATTGTGTGTTCTGTTGAATGAGTACAAATATATGTACAGGCTGTATAAAAACATAGTTGTGTCACTAATATAAGTGAAAGTACATGGTATCATCATATTAGAAGCATATTTGTATCCCTAATATAAGTGAAAGTATATGTACTATGGAAATAAGTACATATATGCATGTATACATATATGCGTCTTACATATATTAAACATTTATGTCCATATACGGGAAAATATATGGCACTTACATGAAAACGGCCATTTTTGCTATATTTTGAAATATATGTTTCATATATGTATATGTATTTTATATATATGAATATTGCATATATTCCCATATAGGCAGCAGACATACATGGGCACTGACATTATATATGTAATTTACATATATTGACATATATTACATTTCTGTATGGGCTGGGCCTGGTATCAATAAAAGCTTTTCTTTGACTAACAAGGAAGTTTTCAGCTCCGAAACTTACAGGATATTCTTGTATCACAATGAACTTGTATATATCTAAGAATCAAGGGAAAGTTGATTTCTCAAATCATCACCCCTTTAAAATTCTTTATGAGAATATTTTTGTTTTACCATTGTACCATTTACAATTTAGGAAATCAACTATAGTCCTGAAGACTGAAATATCTCTATTCTTTTTCAAAGGCATCACATTCAGACTTATAAGATGAACTCATTATATCTAACAGAAGCTTAAAAATATATAAACCGCAGTATATTGCTTCATCATTACTGCAAAAAGCTCAACATAAATCCTCAAATACTCACAGAAGCGTAGACATGTAAGGTACCATTCCTGATCCGACAGCATCACGATCAGTGGTAAAGCTCCAGTGACAAAAAATGCTAAATATGGGGAAAATACATTGGGCTTTACAGCAAGATATATTAATGATATATTAACAGAAACATATCTGAATTTATAACACTACAAAATATATTAGGTTTATTCTATGCGTGTCATCAGTATGAAGGTGATAATTGCACATCTAATCATTATAATTACATTATACATACTGTATTACAGTAATGCATGCAAGTTAATTAGGTTAAGCGAGATTAGTTGAACTTTTATACAGTATGTTTATCTTTTCTACATTTTATATATATATATTTTTCTCATAAATGAGACCATACATTTACCCATTTTAGCAGTTCCAAAACTGTAGAATATGAGAATAAATTGTAGTAAAGGCAAAACACGACAGCTTGCAAGCTCCCAACCCTCTAATACATGTTTTACCCGTTCACGAATCTCTACATTGCTTGACTTCTCCACAATGATGCTAGTTATTCCTAAACACAAAATTAATCATCAAAACAGACATAAATAATGTATACACATTTGCATTAGTGATCATACAAAGCTAAATGAACAATAAGAAAACTACAACACCCCTATATCAACTAAGAGTGCAGAAGATAAATAATGGATTTAAGAAATCATTGCTGAAAGTTTTTTACTTAAAAAAACCTGACAATCATGTCATTTGGGGTGAAAAAGTGAAAAAAACCCTGCATTCTGGCCTCTGTAAAAGACAAAACTGCAGCTATGATTGCATTTACATTAATATAATATTCATGAAGGACAGATATGGTTCCTTTTCTGTCAGTCACATTCAATATTACATATGGGGTCCAATTTTAATGATCTGAGCGCATGGTCTGAAGCACATGGCGCAGGGGCACTTATAGGGTGTGTCTGAATCCACTTTTGCTAGCTTTATGACGGAAAAAGAAATACACCAGTGAGTATATCTGGGTCTTTAGAGACAAAAGTTGCTAAAAGGGCACGGTACTGCTTGCCAGCCTCTCGTAACACAGTTCAGTGGTTGTGGGTCTTTCTATCGGGCCCCCATATGTTGTCATTCAACGTGACTGACAGAAAGGGAACGTCTCGGTTTCTGACATATACCTCGTTCCCTGATGGAGGGAACAGAGACATTATGTCCCGCCTGCCATAACCTTGAACTACCCCGCTGAACGGACGGGGACACATCTCGGCTCCTCATCATAAACCTGAATGAGCGAACTGCAGGCCAGCTTATTGGCCGTTTTTTTATACAACTGAGAGGTGATTGTGGATCCCTCCCAAACGAGACACCATACTATATGTCATCATTTGACATAACATCTCTGTTCCCTCCATCAGGGAATGAGGGTTGTGTCAGTAACAAGGACGTTCATTCCTCAGTGATCAGTGTGGTAAAATGGCCATTAAAAATACTGACTGATGATCTGATGTTACAAAAGTGTCTCAGATCAAATGTTTCTACCTTTAATGACTTTAATCAGACAGAGCAGAAGCATTAACACAAAGAGGGCTGTTATCATTGCTTTATCAGCTTCTGTATATTGTACAATTGTTGTCCAGCTGCGTCTGAGAAGAACTATAGCAAACACACATAATCAAATTTTTAATAATTTTATCTGCATTTACCTAATGCTGAAAAGCAGGACAATTGGAGAACATGCTTCATATGTACATTAGAACAGACAGTATCACAGCTCATCTTATAACACTGAACAAATATATTTTTTATGGATCAACAACAGTAAATATTATTGTGCATTAATGATCATAAAAATAAATTATTGTGGTGGACTACTTTAATTTACTGACCTGAAAAAAACAATACGGTATAAACAGAAATTTGTATATCAATACTTGAAGAGTCAATCCATCTTCTAATCATGTCTGTAAACATAAAAAAGATTAATTAAATAATCATTAAAGAAATGCCACATGCATGACTCTAAAGTTGTAATAACAAACTAAAACCATTTCAAGTGTCAATATAATATACAATTTATGTGAATAATCACTGACTCATTTAAACAAATATATATTTCATATTTCATATATTTTTATAAATTCAGTGTTTTAAATATTTTATTATAAAACAAAAAAGAATAAACCTGGGAAGTCCTTTAAATATGGCGCAGCCCAAAACAGCATCAGAGGCCTCGTAAAGTAAAGAGTACAACAGGAGACCGTCTCATGCAGAGATCCTGAAACAATCAGAGTTTAATGAAAAACTGGAGGACAGAAAAACGATGTTTAACTTCCATGAGTCTGATCACGAGTCCACTGCTAAATTAATAAAACATTTTACACTGAAATACATTTTCAATTATCTGATAGCTGATTCTTATTTCATAATGGTGCCATCTGCTCTACTGAAATACTTACCTTCAGCCAAACCCCAGTGGATGAAAGCAAAAAACAAAAGCATATTTGGACAAAACACCAGCAAAACCTGAAGACGCAAAACTAGAGTAAAGATACAAAAAACACCATCAGTGAGGAATGAAACAAATCCTATTGGATAAATAAAAATGTTTGAACATGAAAGACCTTCATTATGTGATCTGCAGTAGATTATGAAGCAGAGCAGAAGTGCAGATCCAGATGCAAAAATACAGAGAACCAACACCATTATGTGTGAAACAGAAAAACCTGTGAAACAGACATCAGTCTTAATTTTCTCAATTAAATTAATGGTTCTGATACCTGGGATGTTTAGGCATGGTCCCTTCCTTGTCAATTCCTTGTTTATTCAAATGTGTCAGATTGAATTATGTCTGTTGACTCACCCAGTCTCTCCAGTTCTACAGTTGCATTGGCTGAAAGTCTTCCAGCAAACACTTGACACATGTAAACTCCTTTGTCCTCAGTTCTGACACTCTTCAGTCTGAGAGAGAAGTTTCCTTTGGGGGTTTCATCAACGAAGAACTCAACTCTGTCTCTGTATTGCTCATCTGATGAACCTGGGAAAGTCTTGTTGTTTTGGTAGAGCAGAACCAGAATATCATCATCTTTATCGGTTTTCTTCCATGAAACCTGTTCAATGTGTTCAGGTGTGATGTGAGAGTCTACAGAGCAGTTCAGAGTGACGTCCTCACCCACAGACGCAGATATGGAGCGACTCGATCCTGATACTAGCAGACGCTCTGAAAGAGCAGTACATCACAGAGTGAATTTTTCAGTTCTTTTCAGTTTTTTATATTTATATAGACCAATTTTAGTTCAGACTCACCAACATCTTTTATCTGAACCTCAGTCTCTCCAGAATCCTGGTCACTGTAAACTTTACATGTGTATTCTCCCTCATCTTCAGCTCTCAGATTGTCCAGACGGAGGGAGAAGTTTCCATGTTGAATCTGTTCAGTAAAGAAATGAGCTCTCTCATGATAATCCTGCTGCTGGATCTCTGGTCGACTCTCACCATCTTGATACAGATGAACCAGAGTCTCTGAGTCTGTTCTTCTCCATTCCACCTCCAGATCCTCCATTGGTAAAGGTTTATCAACATAACAGGGCAAAACCACTGAAGATCCCAGAGGAGCAACCAGAGGAGCAGAGGGACTGCGTACAACCAACCCTAAAAATCCCACATTACATACTTTGCTTTAAAAAAAAATATATTGATTCATGACACATACATACATATCGCCTTTGGCTTGGCTTGCTCAGTTAAATATCCAAATAAATCGAATTAGTAAACTAAATTAACCATATAAACTAAATTAATGATCTAAAGCCCACACTGTCACTGTATGATAATTGAAATGAGCTGATGACATCACTGTTTTCTCCGGAACGGCTATATGGCTGAATAAAATTCTGCTGCATTATTTTCCTGTTTAACACTGTGAAGCTGCTTTGAAACAATCTGCATTGTTAAAAGTGCTATATAAATAAAGTTGACTTGACATATTACACTCATAGCATGTATCCTGTAAACACAAAAAATGTCATATCTGGAGCAAGTACAAACAAACAAAAACTTAATAATGAATTTGTTAAAATCACTTAATAAACTAACACTGTAGTTAATATATTTACATAAACTGTATTTTATAATTAAATTAATCAAAATTAAAGAATTCAAACAGAAAAACAACCTACATACCATCACACATCCCCAGGATGTCAGCTTTTAAAATAAACATAAGCAGGTTAATAAGCATATTCACATGAAAATATGACAATCTTCTCTCTGCATTATCAATGAGCAGCTGTAAACAAGTTGAAGTAAAAATGTTCACATTTACTTTCTGCTTTCATCAGGAAACAACAGCTGCTTAACCAGTTCTAATCAAAGCAGTTTTTCCTCATTCTTATTCCCTTGCATGATGTCACATGCTGGTTGCAGCAATACAGAAAAAAAACGTCAGGATCTAGATGCAGCAGCTACTTTTATTAGAAACAAACTCAAAGAAACAAAACACTCGGAAGACTAGAACTTAAAGCACCATGAACAGAACAACCAGCCTAATCTTGACGATAACAGACAACTGAACAGGACTAAACAATGGGCTTAAATGCACAGCAAACAAAGGGGCTAATTAAGTAGACACATCTGACTAGAATACTAAATCAATCAGTAACCATAGAGTCAAAAAGGCAGGGAACGGAGGATGAAAAAAAACAAACTCTAAACATGAACAAACTCAAAACATGACACATGGAGCATACAGACTCTTCTGGTCTGATTGATGTAGCTAAGAAAATAATTGTAAATGTAGATTATTTTGAGCACCACCAGTACATTAATTGTATATCACTCTAATAGACAGATCCATAAATGTGCCTATACATCCATATTCATATAGGCTACATATTCATACTCTTCATTAGCTTAGAAATCTAGACGCACCCTAGCGGCAGAAAATGTATTTTGCCGCGAGTGTAGTCTAGCAACTCTCGGTAGACCTGAGAGCTGGAAAAACCAAACTCTGGTCAGGCCAATCACAGCGTGTGTAGAGTCAGTGGGCGGGCTTAACTTAATGACGGCACGTCATGGCAGAGTTGCGGAGGTTCTGCGTGCTACTCGTAAACAAAGAAGCTGGCGAACAGCGGTCTTTTGAATCGGCTTTGGCCGCGACTCTGGAAGACTTGGAGTTAAGCTTTTATTTGAGAAAAGAACGACATTGAAGTCTTTAAGAAAAGAAGATATGTTCAAAGTTTTGCCGACCGGATACTGCAAAAGTCTATCAACTATCGTTAGCTGAGCTTCACCTTCTTCGTTGCTCTGGTTGGTTGTGGTGCTCATGGCGCTATCCAATTGCGTGCAGAGGGAATTTGAAAGACAACCGTGTATCCCACCCCTCGGATTGAGCCCTGCCAATGGTGAGTTTCCAGACCCAACATCTTGATGTGGAGTTTTTTTTATCTACAGCAGTGGGCACTGTTTCTGGACAACCCGAAACACCTCCATTGTAATCTGTTCCTGTCTACCTGAGTTTGCCTGTGTTCCCTAGTTAGTTTCCTTGGTTGCTAATTAGTTCACACCTGTTTATGCCCACATTGATTACTCTCATGTGTATTTTAGTCCTCAGTTTCCTTTTCTTTATTGTCCGGTGTTGTTTTTGTTCTACGTGTTTTTTTCCCTTTAGTTTGCAATTGGATTACCTATTTAAGACTGTGTCATTCTCAGAATAAGGGAGTAGATATGCTGTCCTGGAGCGGACCGTCCCCAGGGGAATGGAGGCTCCACCCCCAGACAGTTTGCATGATCTGGAGCATCTTCGGGCAGGCGGATGTGGATCGAAAGAGAATTCCCACTGCCCGATGTTCTTCTCAAAGGAAAATGATGCACTATGCCTTCCCTGCTGTTACTCTGTTACCTCAGTTCATCAACTGAATCAGGGAGGTCAGATGCTCAATTCTGCTGGTATTCCACGTGGTGGGGCGGAGTTTCGATATGCAAATGCTCCAAGCTCCCAGAGGGCGTGGCTGGCAGTGTGCGACGCGCAGCCTCACCACTCTCAGCCCCCTCTGTCGCCAGCCTCCTGTCAGACGAGACCCCCGTGGAGCGCTAGTCCTTCCCTGGTCTCCTCTGTCAGGGCGCGGAATTCGACCCTGCCCACACTTTTGGATGCTCCCACGCCTCCCTATGTCTGGGCCGGTCATTCTGCTTCGCTGCCCCATCGTGGGTACGTCTGTGGCTCGGCATGGCCGCTGGCTCAGTTCTGGGAGCCAGGCAACAGCTTCCCAAACTGACCAGCCGGTTCGCCCACTGGCTCGGCTATGATTCAGTTCGCACAATCTCCGCCCTGCTCTCGAGGAGTCCGCTATACCATGGTGGGTGGCAACACCCCTGTCATGCATACGGAAGTCGTCACCCTACTGGCGAAGGGTGTGGTCGAGGTCGTCCCTCCAGCTGAGATGAAGTCCGGCTTCACAGCCCTGACTTCATTGTACCTAGCAGAAGCGATGGCTCATGGCCAGCCCTGGACCTGCACGTCTTGAACCAAACCCTTCTCAGGCTTCCAGTCAAGATGTTAGCAGCGAAATGCGTTTTCGGATGCGTTCATCCCAGGACTAGTCTGCAGCGTTGACCTGAAGGACCCGTACTCTCATGTATCCACTTCTCCCCCAACCCAGACCTTCCCCACGGTTATCCTGAACTCGAAGACTGGCTGTAACTAGCTCACTCTTGAGACCAGGTTTGCGGACACAGGGACCTAGTACTCCGGCACCTCACCAACTTGGGCCTTTGGGTCATCTGAGAAAAGAGCAAACTGTCCCCTGGGTACAGGATCTCTTTTATCGGCTCGGTCGCCATGTACGTGCAGTGCGAGCGTGCACAATCAATGCTGATTTGACAAATCGCGGGTAAGATTGCGGTTCCACTGAAGTTATTTCAGAAGCTCCTGGGACATATGGCATCCGTAGCCGTGGTAATGCGCGTAAACACATGTATGAGAAACCTTCACAAGATGGCCGAAGCCAACAGGGCGTATGCACACTACCGCTGGTGGTAGAAAGAGGACATCTGGACTCCTAGTTCGTTTTGGACTGATGATATCAGGAGTTTGGATGAGCATCAATCAGACAAAAGGACATGAGAAAATCTGTCATCTTGACTCAAATACAGATTGTCTTCAAATGAAAGTAAATAAAGCAAGCTATATAAGTCACAGTAACTTTGACCAGTCTTCTACTTCATGTCAATCCTCAATCCTAGTGAATCACCCGGCCCTCTAAAGATCATTATAAATATAAAACCTCCACTCCTGGTTCCTTTCGGATGCAATTTCGTCCCGTGTTTCCCTCTCATGATTGGTGGAGACCTCAGTCTGTCACTTCACTGTAGTAATATTTCTGAGCCGTGTCGCTGAGAGTCCAGTGTCCCGCGCAAAACTCCAGGATGTCCAGCAGGAGCAGGTGACCCATGGAGCTCAGGTCCTCCTGCAGGAGTAACCCGTCCCTCCGCAGATTGAACAGCTCGTCCATCAGATGCATGTTCATCTTCTCCAGCTGATCTCCAATACGATGCAACTGTAACACCAGACAGTCCACCTGAGACAGAGAGAGAGAGAGAGAGAGAGAGAGAGAGAGAGAGAGAGAGAGAGAGAGAGAGAGAGAGAGAAACTGATCTCTTTTTGTTAAAACCAACAGATAAATGATGGAGAGCTGATAATTAATTCTGGTCTCTGAACAATTAAATAATGTGGATATTTTCAGGGTTAGTCCATCCAAAAATGAAAACTCTGTCATTAATTATTCACCCATGTCGTTTCAAACCCATAGCACGTCGCCATTGACACTGACAGAGGGTGTATCTGAAGTATTTGACGCATGTTCATGCAACTAGTGTCTGCGCTAGGGTATTTGCAAAGGCGATCTGATTGCCTCACACATTTTTCAACTTCTGCTACAAGCAACGCCGGCGATGCAGCAGAACCCACAATTCAGTTCAACAGCGCTTGCCATCACCCATTCAAAGTAAATGAGAAGCGTTGACGCCGATGCCCCATGAGAAAGCATCGTAAGACATTCGTTCATCTTCGGAAAAACAATTGAAGATCTTTTTAATGAAGATCTGAGAGCTTTCTGTTACTTCATTGACAGCATGTGCAACTACCACTTTCAAGACCCAGAAAGACAGTCATCGAAGTAATCCATGTGACTCCAGTGGTTTAACCATCAATTATATGAAGCGACAAGTGTGCTTTGCTTTGCAGCAAAAAAAAAAAAGAACACTTTATTTACAAAACATTAATCCTCAACGCACGTTCATGAATGCCTGCTCTCGCGTCTACATATATGCATGCGTCACGGTGCTCTTGTGAACTCGCATTAAAAATTCATATTTTGTGAGTAAAGTGCTTTTAGTCAGAAAATCACTCAAGTCAAAAAAATATACTAAATGAAACAAGTTAATATCACTCAGAAATTAAAGTTCCTTGCACTTTGTAGAAAAAAAATGCACTAAATAAAAAGAGTAAATGCTGAACTGAAGTTTTACTTTGTGCTTTTGGACAATGATATAGAAGAGATCTGTTAGCGTTTAATGTTCTGTTGGGATTTAAAGGGTTTCTGTTGAGTTTTGTGTGTCACCTTTGTGTTGAAGAGTAGAGTCTGTGCTTCAGTCCAGGAGAAGACCGTGAAATGCTGAATAGTAATGTAAACGTGTGGCATTTGTGGAGGGGGTACTACATGTTAACAAGGGGGAGAAAACTTCATGCATTTTCCCCCCACATATCTTAATCCTTGGTTTCCTGCGGTCCGGGACAAACCTGTTAGCCATCTTGAATATTATAAAACATTTTTTTAAGGGGTCTTTGTTAAACTGTAATTATACATTTAAGTACTGAGTAATATTAAGTGACTACATTACTATAGGATTAGGATTAGGTTTGGTTGGGGGTTAGTTGCATTTAATTATGTATCATTTATAGTTATTACTATAGTAACTACAACTACACGTGTAACAAGGACACTGTAAAATAAAGTGTTACCAAAATCTCATTCACATATTTTACTCTGGTAAAGGAGAAAAACACTGTACACCAGATATCAGTTTACCTGCCCAAACAACAGAAAGCATCGTTCAAATCGCAATTTCTACATTCTGCATAATCTGCAACATTTTTGGTCTAATCTGATGTGGACAGCTTGTTTAAAACATGCGTGTTCTGCACGAACATTTAGTGAACAGTGACCTATTCTTTCTCAGAGTTGTGTAGGTCTACTTTTGCCATCAGTTCAATGCACTTGATTCAAGAACTGATTGAATTATGTACATATTATTATTATTTTTTTAATTCAGTCAATTCTCTTGGCAGAAAATTGCATCTTATTTCATATAAAAAAAACAGCAAAAGATTAAGGATATTTTTTAAAATATTATGTTGGTAACACTTTACAATAAGGTTCATTAGTTAACATAATGAACTTCACTTATAAAGCATTTATTTATCTTTGTTAATGTTAATTTCGACATTTACTAATGCATTTTAAAATCTTGTTAACATTAGTTAATGCACTGTGAACTAACATGAACAAACCATGAACAGCTGTATTTATATTAACTAACGTTAACAAAGATTAACTAATGCTGAACAGAGGTGTTGTCTATGGTTAGTTCATGTTAACTATGCATTAAATAATGTTAACTAATTAAACCTTATTGTAAAGTGTTACCAGTATGTTGGATCGTTTTTCATTTTGGGACCAACAAGCTTTTATACATTAATGTCACCATTACAATAAATAACTGTGGATTTATCTACCTTGATAAAACACTACTGTAAACACAGGGAAATACTAATCAGCACGTGAAGACGTAGCAGAAAGATGTTTTCATATCTGATGAGCTTGAACACTTCTATTAAATTAATTCTCTCAACATTTATTTTTAATGAAATGCATACACAAATTAACAATTTAGACACTTTCCAAATGAATTTGTTTGTTTTTACAAACTGTAAACATTACATACACATATTTGCATAGATTTCAATTTGGCACAGCCAATTCTCCAACTTCAATGCATGTACATACCCTGAGACATTATCAAAAACAAAGACAAACACGAACATAAGCAGATCCATTTTCAGTTGGAAAAATGGTCTCAGTCATTGGAAGTAGTAACAACCATAAAACATGACACCTGATACAGATGAAATAGCCACATAAACATTTACAAAACATTTTCACCTCTGTCATACTTAACTCATAAATACTCAAAAATGAATATTCACATTTTATAATATTCTATTTACATAAGAGCAGTACCGAAATCTGACTGTTTATGAATAAAACTACTTTAGCTAGAACTACTGCCACAAAAAAAAGCATGAATTACCTTTGAAATGATTGAACCAATATAAAATTATCCAAGTAATTTGCAACAAAATGCAACACATTATGAAGTCTTCAGTCTCATTTTGTTGCTTTTTACTGGAAGAGTCTTTATCTCATTACAGTGAAACAGGAGAGACGGGTGCAGACAGATTCTCCATTTCACGAGTCTCTGCTGTGTTCTGATTGTGTGTAGATCTGCATTTGAAAACACAATTACAGATTTAACATTGATATACAGTTGATTATACTATACATAAATACACACATGAGAGCTGCATTGAATAAAAATCTGAACTTACTCAGTTGTCACAATTTTCCCTATGTGACAGGAGACAGAGAGAGAAAGTGATTTAAAATTAAAATAGATGAGCAAAATCAGAATCACAGCAAGTAAATCTGACTCTGTAAGGAGTAGGTGAATGTGTGTCTCATTTTACCAACGTCAAACCTTTCAATAACTGTTTGCATCTGTTACAAATCAGCATTAGCCTATAGATGTTGGCAAATAAACCAGTGACCCATCATCAGCCCTGTTCACTGTCAAATTAGGCTAGTGATCAACGATATATAGTTTTCCCGATATTTAAGCATTTTCCCATAATCGGGTATCATGGCGACGATATCTAAATGACGCCATCTTGTGGACATTTTGAGAATCGCGTGCAAGACCGCCATTAAAGCACTGCGTCTGAGGGGAGATCAGTCTACAACTGTGTTCAAAGGGAAAATATCTTGCATCCCTTAATTAAAGGTCCTGTTCTTCGTGACCCCATTGTTCAAACTTTAGTTAGTGTGTAATGTTGCTGTTAGAGCATAAATAATACCTGTAAAATTATAAAGCTCAAAGTTCAATGCCAAGCGAGATATTTTATTTAACAGAAGTTCCCTTTCAAAGCCTAAAGCGAACAGCCGGTTTGGACTACATCCTGGTACTTCCTACATTAATTACGTCAGTAGGACAGTAGAACAGACTAACCTCCGCCCACAAGAATACACAAAAAAGGGGGCGTGGTCTTGTTGCTGTCCCACGTGGAGAAGAGGACGTGTCGCGTGGAGAAGAGGAAGTGGTGCGTTTGACTGTTTGTCGCCATGTCGTCGAGACGCTGTTATTTTCATCCCGGAGTCAAATCACCTTTGTTTGGCTTTCCCAGGGACGCTGTAGAGATCATTGAGCGCATAGCCGCATACATCTCCCGTTAAGAGGCGTGACCTTTCCGTACAACGTGCGCTAAGCTGCTGTCGAATCACAACACAGGAACCGTGCCACGTTCGCTAAGCTGCTGTCGAATCACAACACAGGAACCGTGCCACGTTCGCTAAGCTGCGGTCGAATCACAACACAGGAACCGCTGGCACAATCAGAACTCGTTACGTATTTCTGAAGGAGGGACTTCATAGAACAAGGAACTCATCAGCCGTTTTTAGGACAGTGAAAACAGCGGTACACAGATCAGTAAATTGTGTGAGAAATACTGTTTTTTTACACGCGAAACATGAACACATGTTATATGGCACACTGTAAACACTATCAAAGCTTAAAAAAAACACGAAGAACGGGACCTTTAATACATTTTATTTAACACAACAGCCAGTACTGAACAAATGAGATATGCACAAAAGAAGTTATGAGATGCTACTATGTAGTTATGTAGTTTAAAGGTCCCATGGCATGGCATTTTTCTATTATTTTATAATGTTTCCTGAGGTGTACTTATATTGTTAGTATGACTTTTACATCATAAAATGTCATCATTTAGAAATAAAAGGCATTTTTTCAATACTGCTGTTTGCCCTGTGGCTGAATGCCCTGCTTCAAGAGGCGTGTCTGCTGTGAGACTTCAGTAAAAACGCCCACTGTTGTGATTGGCTGACATCTAGAACGATTCAGTCCGATTTGGTGAACTGATTCGGTTCACTAAAAAGAACCGGTTCAAAAGAAAGATCGTTCGCGAACCGGACATCACTAACGTACCAGAGACGGAGCTCAGCGATCGCTAACAAAGTTATTTATAGTACCTACTGAGTTATGAGAGCGCTGTCAGTCAGCGCTGTGAGTTTATTGTGTTTGTATCTGAGAGTTCTGAATAAACACGAGTCCCAGTCACGCCGAGTCCGTCTTCATCATTATTACCAACTTTGTAACACATGCAAAGTACCATTACAGCTGTCGAGATGAACGAGTTAAAAGTAAGTGTTGATAATAGCATTATTTTTAAAATAAAATAAAAGCGTCAGTGACGCGCGTTGAGTACACAGCGCAAACAAAGACACAACAGCAGTAATCGAATGTAATCCAGTTTATTGTGGGGCTAGTCTGGCTAGCCCGAATATGCTCACGCTTAACTTACCCCCCTTCTGCTTAATCTCACGCCGCGTTTGGTGCCTCCGCTGTGGGCCAGATGCAGTACTGGGGGTCGGGGATGTTGAAGGCCAACGGCCAGTGCAGCCCGAGCTTCGGCGTGTGTGAGGCCGATGTTGAGCAGAAACTCATGACTGTATGCACATTTTAGAACGGGTAGACACGACGAGGACGTACAAAAACACTGACTCACAAGATAGAAAACACCGTTCTGTCTGGAGAGAGAGAAGCCGCATTGTGTGCACGAATAATAAATAATTAGCTACACATCAGAAATTACTGATCACAGATCAGAAGGAACTGAAAAAAGACTTCTGTTTTCATTTGTACATCCAAACACTGAGAAACTGCCAGCATTCACACTTTCACAAGGAATGATCTCTCGAGCGTTTGCATGGGCGTGCCAGATTCTCTGGGCGGAGGAAAGGGAGGTAACCGTTCCTGCTTGGACGTCAAAACAGGAGACTTCAGGATTGGCTCGTCTGGCCTGTCATTTTCTCAAAGGCAGAGAGAGACAGCCAGAACTCGGGTTTACACCGATCAACATTTCTATCCACTTGGGGACAATATTCAGGCTAGGGGAACTCATATTAATGTTGAAAAACCTCATAAAATGAAAATTTCATGCCATGGGACCTTTAAACGTGGCGCTAAAAATAGTAATCGAAATAAAGCTCTGTAAAAATTAATTAGGCCTATCTAGACGTTCTGTGTAAACGCATTGATGAAAACAGCGCTCTCAGGTATTTCATAATCTAGACCGACAAAAACCTTATTAATAATTCTGATAACGTGCCAGATGAGATGGACTCGAATTATGTATTCACAGTTTTGTTTATTTTTCTTACAATGTTTGCATATTCCAGAGAATATTCCCTCTTTAGTCTATTAAACACAGAAACCTTTTAAAACTGTAGTTTAAAACGAATGCTTATATTTATGGGGAGTTGATAGACTCATTTATTTATGTTCTCCATTTGAAAACATTAGACTTTGTAAATGTATTTAGCCTGTTGTTAATATGCTGTAGTTATAAATAAAAAGATGCATCAGCATTAATGTTAAAAAGACTTTGAACTGTATTTTAAAAAATGCACTCTTTCAGACTATTAATTGATGTAGAAGTGTCTTTTGGTCTGAGTGTAAGGGAGTGAAATAAGTAAAAAGTTCAGTTCAGTTGTTCAGTTCAGTTCAGTTGCTATAATTGTAAAAAACAGAAATAACACAATAAATAAATATTGGTTATATATATATATATATATATATATATATATATATATATATATATATATATATATATATATATATATATATATATATATATATATATATATATATATATATATATATATATATATATATATATATATATATATATATATATATATATATATATAAACATGCAAATAATCGGTATTGTTTATAAAAAAAAAAGCAATATCGGTCGATCTTTAATTTTGACCAAAAAAACTAAAACCTCATGGATCATAATAACATTCCTGTATTTGAGTCATAATTTATAATGTGAACTGCTGGAACATTTGACAGTCAGACAACTCTGTCTCCTTTAACAAAGATTTTAGTCCATCTCTCCCTGGCAAAATAAAAAAATGTAAAAGATACTTACAGAAAGCATGCATTTGTAAAACCAGCCAATAACAGGCAAAAACACATTCGGAGGGGAAGATGACGACTCTCAGATCCTTCATGACACGCTCACCATTCCCTAAGAATTCAAATGAATGAACATTGAAGACAAATGTTAGTAGTTGAGCAATGTAAGCGTGCTGTGTACGATTCATTTTTAGCATGTTTTTTTGTGTGTGTAATTAGATAAAACTGTGTGATGATAAAAGATCTCTATAATGTAATATAATATTTTAGATATGTACTCACGGGCTTTCAGGATCAGTTCTGCTGTCAGTGTAACAGAGCTCAACAAAACAAGACCAACTGCTCCAAACATGTACACGACTTCATTACAGAGATGCACTGTAACACAGACACACACAACAAACACCAAACAATCTAATACTTGCATTCATTAAGCAGATCTCTTGTCAATGCAATATTATAGAGCATAAATACAATAAAGTATATATAAACATTTATTTAGGATTCATATTAGGATGCAGCAGTGAGTAATTACATGCATTTGATCCTTGTTGGCTCGTCTCAGTCTGCTGTCGTCGTCTCTTGTGTCTTAAACGTTCTATCTCTGTTAAAACAAAACTGAAATCTGATTTAAAAGTCAAATGGATGAGCAGAGAATATGGATTTATCCAGGGATCATATCTATTCTAGTAATAATAAAAAACAATAACAAAAGTAATAATAAATATACAGTTAAAACAAAATTATAGAATGAATCAAGAAGGCCTAACTTAAGACATCTGAGCGGAAGAAGCGGAAGCAGTTCGTTGTTATGGGAAGAAGCAGGCGGGAACTGGCGAACATTTAAAGGTCACGTTTTTCGTGTTTTTTTGAAGCTTTGATTGTGTTTACAGTGTGCAATATAACATGTGTTCATGTTTCGCGTGTAAAAAAACACAGTATTTTTCACACAATGTACTGATCTGTATACCGCTGTTCTCACTGTCCTAAAAACAGCTGATGAGTTCCTTTATTCTATGAAGTCCCTCCTTCAGAAATACGTAACGAGTTCTGATTGTGCCAGCGGTTCCTGTGTTGTGATTCGACCGCAGCTTAGCGCATGTTGCCCGGTTCCTGTGTTGTGATTCGACCGCAGCTTGGCGCACATGGCCCGGTTCCTGTGTTGTGATTCGACAGCAGCTTAGCGCACGTTGCAAGGTTCCTGTGTTGTGATTCGACCGCAGCTTAGCGCACGTTGCCCGGTTCCTGTGTTGTGATTCGACAGCAGCTTAGCGCATGTTGCCCGGTTCCTGTGTTGTGATTCGACAGCAGCTTAGCGCACGTTGCCCGGTTCCTGTGTTGTGATTCGACCGCAGCTTAGCGCACGTTGCACGGTTCCTGTGTTGTGATTCGACCGCAGCTTAGCGCACGTGGCACGGTTCCTGTGTTGTGATTCGACAGCAGCTTAGCGCACGTTGCCCGGTTCCTGTGTTGTGATTCGACAGCAGCTTAGCACACGTTGCACGGTTCCTGTGTTGTGATTCGACCGCAGCTTAGCGCACGTGGCACGGTTCCTGTGTTGTGATTCGACCGCAGCTTAGCGCACGTGGCACGGTTCCTGTGTTGTGATTCGACCGCAGCTTAGCGCACGTAACTTGCACGGAAAGTTAACGCCTCTTAATGGGGAGATGTATGCGCTCAATGATCTCTACAGCGTCCCTGGGAAAGCCAAACAAAGGTGATTTGACTCTGGGATGAAAATAACAGCGTCTCGACGACATGGTGACAAACACACTCAAACGCACCACTTCCTCTTCTCCACGCGACACTTCCTCTTCTCCACGTGGGAGAGCAACAAGACCACGCCCCCTTTTTTGCGTATTCTTGTGGGCGGAGGTTAGTCTGTTCTACTGTTCTACTGACGTAATTAATTATTATTTATGCTCTAACAGCAACATTACACACTAACTAAAGTTTGAACAGTGGGATCACAAAGAACGGAACGGGACCTTTAAAACGGGACCTTTAAAACGGGACCTTTAAAAGACTTTAATAAATGAAAGTAAAAGCGTCAGCCCCTCACGGACGACTGTCATGCACACACATAACAAAATGTAAATAAAACACACCGTAAATCCAGGCCTGGTCCTCTCTCGTCTTTCACTGGTGTCGCTCGTCCTTATATGCCTCTGTGCTCCCTCATGAGAGGACTCGAGACCGGTGTGCTTCGCAGGTGATGCTCATTCTCAATCACACACCACGTCACTCACTCGCCTACTTCGCCACACTCATCTATCAGCATTATAAAAGCTCAGAGAAATCAAGGCGTCATTAAGCTAAGCCTTTGTTTTGTAATTTTTCACCGCTAGGGGTCGCTAACCTCTTCAAAACAATAACAAAGGCATAGATTGATAACGCAGTGAATGAGCGTTGAATCATGGAACTTGTTGTCATACCGACGGATCTAATAATGTTTATGGGGAAATAATGTTTCTGGATGAGTGAATGCATTCATGTTTTTTAACATGACTGTGGTATGAAGGGCACGATTACTAATAAGAGACAGATATCAGAGCCACACGCGCGAGTCCCCGGAGATATCAAGAAATGTGGACATTTAATTCTACCGAACTACCCGTGTGCTGAATTACTACTCATACAGGTCAGTTACTGAAGATATTCTAATATATCATCGTGTTGAGCTACATAACATTGATTTGTTTTATGTGCATTTGCTCACCTGTCTAATAAAGCACATGCAAGAACGGCATCTCTGTCAAGTCAAAGTTTGTTGCAAAGCTCTCGCCATCTCGAAAATGCCACGTCAATACTGGTCCTCTTTTGAGTTCTCATTTTGTTCCAAAATCTGCTCGCCATGGTCCATAATGTTCAAACAAAACTACATCAGCCGCTAGACATTACGCAGTTGTCCACAGTTTCTACGGCAGTAAAAGCGTAAACCGAGGGCGACTCCCTCACACGTCCCGGTTTCTGGGGTAAAATAGCAATTTTCTCACGATTTACAAATAGTTGGAAACATTTGGGATATCGTAAGTACTCAACTGAACAAAATAAATAACACTGGCCTAGGGATTTTTGGATATTTTACTGAAAAAATCCTACATATTGCTCCTTTAAAGCTTTATATGCATATATAAGACATCGCATCACTGTAATCTAATTTCTACTTCTCAGCATCATATTTTTATGCTCTTTATAAATACAGTGTCAGATAATAAAAGACATTGTAAGCATTGTAAGTCAGTGATGGATAATACCTGTCACACAGAATTCAAAGAACACTATCATCTTCAGAACTTCAATAAATGCAAAGACACTGGTCCATTCCAAGTAATCTGTTAATTAAAACAAGCACTTTTGATCAGCACAAACGTTTACTTAAAATCTACTTAAAAAAACAAACAAACTCTGTATATACATTAAGATTACATTAACATTTTCTAGATGAAAAATTAAAATGAGTAAAAATGTAAGTAGCATACGGTCCGTGTAACGCTTCACAATTCAATTTTCAGACCATATAGTGCAAATGCAAAAAATAAAATATTGAAACAAACGTCAATTTTTTCCTTTTTCTCGGTTACTTCATCAGTGGATTTTTGCCATTTTCTCTCCTTTTTTCAAATTTCCTTTTGCTAAATTATGACTTAAGAAATTATCTTTTGAATGAATTGAAATCTAACCGATTTTATTTTCCTTCTATTTTTTCCCCAATTTACGTGGACTGTGCCATAGCTATAGCGGGGGAGGTCGCGGACTGTTTTACATCGTTTATGTAGGCTATAGCCTGCGTGCACGTTGAGAAGTAACTTATAGTTTAAAAGGCTAACACAGAGGACGCCATAGTTTTTGTTGTTAATAAATATATAATAGGCTAATAATACTGTGCTAAATGTAGAATTCAGGTCTGGCCATCGGGAGCAGCGGGCAAAACGGTGGCCTGGCTACTTATTTGCCCGCTGGTTTGTATTTATCTATACTTATTTGTTATTAGTGCACGTACACACACACACACACACACACACACACACACACACACACACACACACACACACACACACACACACACACACACACACACACGTGCACGCATGCACACACACACACACACACACACACACACACAGATATATATATATATATATATATGTATATGTGTGTGTGTGTGTGTGTGTGTGTGTGTGTGTGTGTGTGTGTGTGTGTGTGTGTGTATATGTATGATTGTAAATAAGTATTTGAACACCCTGCTATTTTGCAAGTTCTCCCACTTAGAAATCATGGAGGGGTCTGAAATTGTCATCATAGGTGCATGTCCACTGTGAGAGACATAATCTAAAAAAAAAAATCCAGAAATCACAATGTATGATTTTTTAACTATTTATTTGTGTGATACAGCTGCAAATAAGTATTTGAACACCTGAGAAAATCAATGTTAATATTTGGTACAGTAGCCTTTGTTTGCAATTACAGAGGTCAAACGTTTCCTGTAGTTTTTCACCAGGTTTTCACACACTGCAGGAGGGATTTTGGCCCACTCCTCCACACAGATCTTCTCTAGATCAGTCAGGTTTCTGGCCTGTCGCTGAGAAACACAGAGTTTGAGCTCCCTCCAAAGATTCTCTATTGGGTTTAGGTCTGGAGACTGGCTAGGCCACGCCAGAACCTTGATTTGCTTCTTACAGAGCCACTCCTTGGTTCTCCTGGCTGTGTGCTTCGGGTCATTGTAATGTTGGAAGACCCAGCCTCGACCCATCTTCAATGCTCTAACTGAGGGAAGGAGGTTGTTCCCCAAAATACATGGCCCCGGTCATCCTCTCCTTAATACAGTGCAGTCGCCCTGTCCCATGTGCAGAAAAACACCCCTAAAGCATGATGCCACCACCCCCATGCTTCACAGTAGGGATGGTGTTCTTGGGATGGTACTCATCATTCTTCTTCCTCCAAACACGTTTAGTGGAATTATGACCAAAAAGTTATATTTTGGTCTCATCTGACCACATGAATTTCTCCCATGACTCCTCTGGATCATCCAGAGTCATTGGCAAACTTAAGACGGGCCTGGACATGTGCTGGTTTAAGCAGGGGAACCTTCCGTGCCATGCATGATTTCATTAGTGTATTACCAACAGTAACCTTGGAAACGGTGGTCCCAGCTCTTTTCAGGTCATTGACCAGCTCCTCCTGTGTAGTTCTGGGCTGATTTCTCACCTTTCTTAGGATCATTGAGACCCCACGAGGTAAGATCTTGCATGAAGCCCCAGTCCGAGGGAGATTGACAGTCATGTTTAGCTTCTTCCATTTTCTAATGATTGCTCCAACAGTGGACCTTTTTTCACCAAGCTGCTTGGCAATTTCCCCGTAGCCCTTTCCAGCCTTGTGGAGGTGTACAATTTTGTCTCTAGTGTCTTTGGACAGCTCTTTGGTTTTGGCCATGTTAGTAGTTGGATTCTTACTGATTGTATGGGGTGGACAGGTGTCTTTATGCAGTTAACCACCTCAAACAGGTGCATCTAATTTAAGATAATAAATGGAGTGGAGGTGGATTTTAAAGGCAGACTAACAGGTCTTTGAAGGTCAGAATTCTAGCTGATAGACAGGTGTTCAAATACTTATTTGCAGCTGTATCATACAAATAAATAGTAAAAAAAATCATACATTGTGATTTCTGGATTTTTTTTTTTTAGATTATGTCTCTCACAGTGGACATGCACCTACGATGACAATTTCAGACCCCTCCATGATTTCTAAGTGGGAGAACTTGCAAAATAGCAGGGTGTTCAAATACTTATTTTCCTCACTGTATATTCTAGAAATGTATTAAAAAGAAAGACGCTTTCAGCCTTACTCAAAGGCCGCGGAAACATGGCCAGTGGGTTCTTTACGCAATCCATTCCCGGCATTCTTATTTTGCTTCTTATGTATTAAATATACAGGCCATTAGTTTATGAAACCTTGATCAAAATTAAAATACAATTTATAGAAAAAGACCCCCATGTCTCCAGACATATTGCGCGTATTATATCTTACTCATGCTGCTCACTTTTCATCATCAACATATGAAATTAAAACAATAATACAATAGGCTAATATTTAAACATATAGCCTAACTATGAATCTAAATAGGCTACGTTTTGCATTTAGCCTCCACTCCAAAAGCTTCAAAAATGTATTTTGTTTATTAACGCAAAGTTTTAATTTCAAATGTAATTTCTAAATTCAGTTCATATTTCCAACAAACAAAATTCTGAGCCAAAATAACGAAGTGGTAAAAAAAACTGCAAAAATGAAAAATATTAAAGAATTCGCGGGCACTTTCGTCGGCATGAGTAAGATAGGCTATAAGACGCGCAATATGTCTGGAAACATGGAGTGGGGTCAGACATGATTTTTGTTGAGTGTTGTTTTGCAGAAATCATTTCTTTGAAGTGAATTTCGTTTTCAATAAATTGTATTTTAATTTTAATCAAGGTTCATCTAATTGCCTGTATATTTAATACATAAGAAGCAAACCAAGAACGCCGGGAATGGATTGACATGCGTAACGAACCCACTGGCCATGTTTCCGCGGCCTTTGAGTAGCCTAAGGCTGAAATAGCGTCTTTCTGTTTTTAATAAATTTTTTGAATATATGTCTTAATTACAGTAGGCCTATTATAAACAGTTATGATATTTGTGGCTGCACCGGGGTCCATCATTACTAGGTTAAAGTTACACGCTTTTCATTAGTGATCCATGGCACCTGCTACCCATGGCTGTTATGAACTGCAGGCTTCAATCAATAAATTACAACAATTTCGTGCTATGGGCACTGCCACTGATACAGGCAGCGGATGAGATATTTTTCTGTTTTCAAACAAGTGTGACAAAGGCATGGGCTAAATACATTCTCTAATGTGGATACAGACATATATACACACATCACTATACAACACCTTATTAGGAGAAAAAACATGTCGTTTTAACAACATAAGATCTCGTTATTACGAGAAAATTATGTTGTTTTTACGACATAAGATCACGTTATTACGAGAAAAGATGTTGTTTTAATGACATAAGATTTTTTTTATTTATTTATCCTTTGTTTTACCAGGGTAGTCACATTGAGACAGTAGTCTCTTTTTCATAAGATCTCGTTATTATGACATAATTGAGTGAAAAAAATTATATGTATGTGGCAGCAATGCGTCACCGTAATATTTACATAAGGCAAAATGTTTAAAATCTATCTGAATTGGTAGCCTATGCCTGTGACTGTCTTTTCACTTTTTCTTTCTTTATAATTTTGTTAAAGTTATAAAGTTCAGCAAATTTTAGTTAGCTTTTATCCACATCTTAGCCTAGCCTATGCCAAACATTCAAAATATTTGGGCCTAAATAAACTCCTTTGCCGATGTTTTCACTTAGTGATCATCATTCTCGTTTCCACGGCAACATTGAACTTTTCATTGAATATAGCCTACTGCTTCTCACATCTTCTCTTGCCCTTAAATTTAGCAGTCATTAACTCGGTTCATTACAAGCCATTAGCCGAGAATGATAGGCTTTGATATGCCTAAATATGTAGGCTATATAATGATATGCTGCAAGTCAAGAGTAGCGGATTCATAATTTGTATCGGTTAATTATCAAATGGCGAGTTCTTAAATCATTCGGGTACATCGAGACATGCATCAATATAATAAAGTAGGTATGTGTGTGTGTGTGTGTGTGTGTGTGTGTGTGCACGTGAGTGTGTGTGTGTGTGTGTGTGTGTGTGTGTGTGTGTACGTGCACTAATAACAAATAAGTATAGATAAATACAAACCAGCGGGCAAATAAGTAGCCAGGCCACCGTTTTGCCCGCTGCTCCCGATGGCCAGACCTGAATTCTACATTTAGCACAGTATTATTAGCCTATTATATATTTATTAACAACAAAAACTATGGCGTCCTCTGTGTTAGCCTTTTAAACTATAAGTTACTTCTCAACGTGCACGCAGGCTATAGCCTACATAAACGATGTAAAACAGTCCGCGACCTCCCCCGCTATAGCTATGGCACAGTCCACGTAAATTGGGGAAAAAATAGAAGGAAAATAAAATCGGTTAGATTTCAATTCATTCAAAAGATAATTTCTTAAGTCATAATTTAGCAAAAGGAAATTTGAAAAAAGGAGAGAAAATGGCAAAAATCCACTGATGAAGTAACCGAGAAAAAGGAAAAAATTGACGTTTGTTTCAATATTTTATTTTTTGCATTTGCACTATATGGTCTGAAAAATGAATTGTGAAGCGTTACACGGACCAGCATACCCATCTCCCTTTCCAATATGGCTAGATGAATATAAATCACAAGGATGATATCCAGGAGTGATAATGTTATTATCAACAATGATGTTATCCATCTTCGGAAGAGAACTGCGAATGAAAAGATGACCATCTGAATTCATGAACTCTCACAGTACACATACTAGAACTGATCTCAAATCTGACACTGATCAATTGAATGAAATCAAAATGGACCCTTAAATGTTCTTACTGTGAATAATTAATCTGTGCGTTGCTTTAGGTTTAGGGGTAGTGTGTGTGTGTGTGTGTGTGTGTGTGGTAGGTTTAGGGGTAGGGGTAGTGGTAGTGTAGGGGGATATAATGTACAGTTTGTACAGTATAAAAACCATTACGCCTATGGAATGTCCTCACTTAGATAGCAAAACAAACCTGTGTGTGTGTGTGTGTGTGTGTGTGTGTGTGTGTGTGTGTGTGTGGTAGGTTTAGGGGTAGGGGTAGTGGTAGTGTAGGGGGATATAATGTACAGTTTGTACAGTATAAAAACCATTACGCCTATGGAATGTCCTCACTTAGATAGCAAAACAAACCTGTGTGTGTGTGTGTGTGTGTGTGTGTGTGTGTGTGTGTGTGTGTGTGTGTGTGTGTGTGTGTGTGTGTGTGTGTGTGTGTGTGTGTTTGTGACTCTTTAACTCCGCCCACTGCATGTCTGCATGACTTCGGCTGTTTTCTGAAAGAATCGGTACAGTGTATCTGTCTTTTATAAATTTAATAAACCTAAAGACTCTTGGGAGATATGAAGGATGCAACACTACTCTATAGGTACTGAAGATTAACATGAGATTGGCAGAAACTGTGTGTTATGACCCCTTTAATGAAAAATAACTCTCTTCCATATGACTCACTTGACGTTTGTAAGGCCATGCTCAAGTTAAGCCAGTCACAATCACACATGCCTCCATTCTCTTATACACCACTCACTTTTCACAAAAAAACCAATGGATAAAATCAAGTCCCTCAATTTTTATACAGCCGTTTCACTCAAAAATATGTCACAATACAGTAGCAAAGCCTGTTTCATTAGATCATGGATTGGCAAATTGTATGCATTAGGCGTATATTTTATAAGCACCTCAATTTCTATTCATACAGTATTCAAAATCACAAATTCACACATACAGGAATATTATTATGGGATTTACTCTTTCCACATCTACAATTGATCAGCATATACTTACATTTGCATTTTGCTTGCAGACGAGGTAATAGTAGTATACAGGGAAGCAGTAGTATTTGAACATATACCACAGCCAAAAATGCTAAAATATGAGAAAAAGTCTATTATTTTCCCTCTCAAAAAAGGTAAAAAAAAAAAAAAAAAAAAGAAGTAAATTAAACACATGATTGCTCAGAAGATCGTAAACATTTTTCTTGTGGAGCACTTAATGATTTAATTCAGTTTACACATTTATGTCAACCTGTAGTTTTACAGGCCGTTCTATGTCACGCTGAAATTTGCTGCCTCATAATCAACTGGATTTTACACAGAAAACACTGTAAGCAGTGGAATATAAAACATCATATCATTTTAATGAATTATGAAAGAATCAGTATTCAGATCTTACCTGGAGAGGGATATCTAAATGAGAACATCAACTGGAGCAATTGACAAAGAGAT